>JACDJE010000206.1:1388312-1416902 GCA_016647715.1 Pavo muticus
ATATATATATATATATATATACATACATACACACATAGGTGTATTCTGCTTTCTACAGATAAAAATATCATTGAAATAATCAATAAAACCCGCTAATTCAGTTGATCTATGGAGTCATTTTCTGTACAACTATAATAGTGAAGTTTATTATTATCAAATGAAAACTAGCATGACAGATTTTTCTTTCCAGAATGCAACAGAAATTAAACTTTCACAAAAGCAAAATCTCACAGCTGATATTTTTCCCCTGATCAATCTACCTTGAAGGATGTTCTACATTATTTGCCATTGGCAACAAGCGCATGATAATCGAGAATATTGGCATGTTTTCACAGACTTCTCTGCATCTGTGGACCCACGCCCAGTTTTAAATTGTCTTGCATCCAGATTACAAGGGTACCAAGTATGGCAATCAAAGAGATTCCACAACGCAATTTAATCATTTAAAGCTGGGCTTGTTTCCCTGATTGTATTTAGTTTCCTTAAGTCCTGTGACATTGCCAGGAACATATGTCACAGGATAAGGCCTGGTTATGGAACCATTTTCTCAGGGATATTTCTTAAACCACTATTTCATTTTTTATTGCTAATGCCACATACTGATTCAGCTACAGTTAATCCTGCAAAAATCCTCACTGAGCATGGACAGAAATTAAGTTATCTGTTCTCATTCATTCACTAAGCAGTAATGAATTATTTTATCTACATTTCCTTCTGATCTCATCAGGGTGCTTAATTTTCTTTGTGGAATGAGTATATCAGAATCCTTTGAAGATCTCTGCCTCTTCCTTGCAAACGTGGAGTCTCACATAACCCACTCCCATTCCCTGCACTCTCATCTCCTTTTTCTTTTGCAAGACCCATTCCATAAACAAGGTATGAACTACCTGTTTCCAGCTAGTAGAAACAAAGGCAAAGACCACCAACAAAAGGATACCTAACAGAGTTCCAAACACTGGCTGAGGAAAATTCTCCTTTGACTAAGAAAGTCCTAGAGAGGCAATACTCTGGTAATGGTGAGAAGGAGTGAGAAAGAGAGGAAGAACTTTTTGCATAGAGCTGTGGAAGGAGAGTTTTTCTACTTTTCATCACAGTATACAATAATCTGGCAGCTTTGTCTCACCTTAGTATGAGAGTTTAAAAACACCATGAAGATCATAATACATATCATGTAAAAAGTTAATATGTTTTACACCTTGATTTTCATATAGCACTACAGTGCATTGTCTATGGATCTAGCTGCTCTAGGGATGTATAAACAACATTAAAAAGATCCTAAGTCTGACTGTATCTCATCTTCTGAAAAGCTACAAGATTTGCAGTTTCTGTGTGGGAAATCTTAGTCAAGAAAGCACATCTCCAAGGATCAGGTCAATTAGGTAACAGTTATTCTGCAGGTTTGCCAGTTTGCTGTGTGTCAAAGCTTCTCTTGTACTTGAAAGTGAATGACACACAATCACCTGGAGTTGCTACAATACAAAGTTAGTAAGGATAGGTATCCAAGTCTAGTCTAAGTGAGAAGATCAAATCTTTCCAATGTATCTGTAAACAAGGCATATGCATCTGTAGCTACTACAGCGTAGCCCTGAGTGGAACATTTATGCAAGCAATGCACTATCATAAACATTATAGATCCTGAGGCAAAACTATACTTCGAAGGAGGACATCATCTTCCTGAATCTGGTGAAGCTGTCTCTTTACACAGCAGTGATGAATCCAAAGAGCAAAAAATTCTATAGTATTTCCAGATGTGGTGCTGCTATGCACAGAGCTCAGGCATTTGCAAGAGCATCACTTAGACCCTTAGTGCCCAGCTGCTCTGGTTCCACACATCCTCTTGCATTTTATTCCCTCAAGCAGATAAGCAGCAGAAGCAGGTGCACCATTACCAGATCTGGTGCAAGCACCCAAGGCAGAAGTATCTGGCAGGCATATTTGTCGTTCTCTTTTTCCTCAGGCAGGCTGATGTGGTCAGGGCCTTCCGCACCAATGGCATTGCTATGACTGCTGGGGAAAACAGAGGGTTTAAAGAGGGAACTTGCTTTTCAATTCAGTTTCTCCTTTTGCATCATGTAACAAAGATGAAGTATGACATTGTGATGCCAATGTTTCCTGCATATAATCTGGACACCACTTTTAAACTAACATTTCTAAGCAGGGAGAAACTGGAAGATCCTCACATGCAACAAAAAGAAAAGAAGTTTTTTTCAGTGGACAGCTGTTTCAGCCTCTTGCACTGCAATACCATTTCTCTGCATTTAGGAAGTAAGATGCCAGGCTTGGCAATACCCTGTCTGAACTTGTAGCTTCCCTTGTAGCCATCTTTTCCTTTTTTTTCTTGATCACATAAAAAACAGTTACTCCTGTATATATCATTCCCTTCAGATTAAAGAAGCCAGAGTGAAGAGGGGAATGGGCTCTTGAGTGAGCAGCGCCAACACTGACTACAAGGTGAAGGGAGAATGCTTAGGAGAAAAGACAAAAGAGGGACACAAGGAAGAATTAAAGTTCCAGATGCATTTCCTGAAGTACTTGATGGTTACTACAGCCATGTCACACGTGACAGAATGGACATCAGGACACATTTTGAGAGCAGCAAGACTGGAACAACAAGATCCCTATGGACGTGTGTTTCATATCTAAATTTCCTAATGTGCGTAAGCCAAATACACAGTTGATGTTTTCCCTATGTTGGAGAATTTATATATATGCTGACTGTACATGGCTTCCACTACTCTAATACTCAATTTAGTGTCAACACCTCCCACCTTCTCCATCCAAATACCTATTTTCTCACAAATCCTATTTTTTTTTTCCTTTCCAATTCAAGAGCAGGCTTAAAATTTTCAACAGAATCAGTAGTTAGTAAGCAAAAGATGTAAAACAACAAAGTATGTCTGCCTAAGTTATATTTCCTCAGGAAACCAGTGTGAACAAATTAAAAATGAAAAGCTGTCTATGCAGACTACAGAGTAGCAAATACCCTTATCTTCTAATTAGTTTATGATCACCAAGCTCCACAAAATTTCTTTCAGACATTCCTAAACATTCATTTTACAGGTGAGAAACTGAAGCAGCATGGATACTCCCAAGGCTAGAGAACAGTAGTCACTGCCAGGACTAAAAGTTGGAAATTACTATCTTCAAATTTGTTCTAAAATGGTTAGTGTGCATTTTTTCTCTACAGTTCTGCTGACAATGCTGAGAATTACAATTTCAACCATTGCAGGAGACCAGTAACGTCACCATTTATTAAAGTCTCCCGGTGTTATCATAGATCTGGAAGATTTTGGCCTGAATTCCAGGAGGTCAGACTTTTCTGCTAGACTTAATGAGTAACAAAGGCTAGATAATAACTAAATCCAGCAAAGAAAATATTCTGAAGCTGTTTTCAAAAGAGATCTTCCATAAAGGGGTCATCTAAAATGGTGCTTACCCATGTTAGTCCATTATCTCTAAGCTTTGAGTTGTCACTAAACTCCACAGAACTCCACAAGTTCTCTTAAAAAAAAAATAAGAAATAAAAAATAAGCCTCCACACTTGCCTCTCATTTTCTCCTTCTCCATATTATCAGTCTTTCCTGTAATGTTCTCTGGCTTTTAACAGAAACCATATTATATAACCAACAATGCAACTGCCCACTGACAAACACCTCGCTAGCAACTCATCTCACCCCAGCCAGCTGATGCCCAGATAACACCCAAGATGCAGCTGTCCCAGGGCCAACTCCCCACAGCTTAATGGCCTTCTGCATTGTGTCAGATGGGATGGAACAATCCTTGGCATAATTCATGTGCCTGTCCTGGCTCTGCCCCATGAAGAATACATCTTTTCTAAAGCTCTAGCCTATCCATTTTAAGTTTGCTGCAGGGCTCCCCATAGCTTCTTGCATTTATTCTCCAAGTGCTGCAGAACATGCGTTGTCTCCTTCCAAAGAAACTCAATGGGAGAGCTGGTTTACATGAACAGACAATCAATATATCACATAATTTGCTATAACAGTGTGGCCTACAGGTCTTCCTCATGTAAATGAACAATACAGCCATCAAAATTTCTATGCCAGTAGGCCTACACCAGGTTTCAAACTGTGCAGAGCCATAAGAACAGCAGCAGCTTTTGAACTGTCAAATTGTTCCTGTATAACACATACTGACTGGAAAGGAAAAGGATCCAAGCAGAACAGAGCTCTTCCACTCCAAACCCTGGTACAGTCACAAGCCACCAGGACATCTCCACCCTTTCAAGGCACGCAGATGCACCTAATATAGCATTTCCAGCTAAACTGGAAGGATAAAGGAAGGATAAGAGAGAGCCTAGTCAGATGCATTGCTAGTATGTGATGGGAAGAGGTCTGGAAGGTAAAAAATAAAAATAATCTGACAGCACTTTGTGCACAATTCTATTTTCTATGTTCCTGCCTCCAGCACTGCTAAAATCAGACAGGAAGGGGAACACAGCTGTCTCAACCTGTCACCTCAGCCACCTCTGGCATCACGAAGAACACGCTTAGAGCCTTCCTCCCTGCATGGTACTTCTTGTTTCCTTGTGACCAGTGGTCTCCTGACCTGCAGTCCCAGAGGCACCCTCATCTTTCTTATCTTACAACTTCATAGTTGTACTATTATATGAGCATACAGCATCCTTGTGTGCAAGAAAAAAACCTGTATCTGCTAAGCGTAAGGGAGAACTATGGTTTCCTTTAGGAAAGATCTGCATTATTACAAGCTAATATTTGTTCAGGTGAGGTAAAAAGGGAGATGTTTTGCATGTGGAGCAGAAGATGTACAGGTACTTTGTGATGCTCACCTCCTTGGGTGAGCACTTTGTACAGGTTCATACCAGCAGCTACAGAACATCTGTCTCTTCCCCCCATAGCATACTGTACACGAGGAGAGATTTTACCAGTGATAGTATCCACTAAGCTTTATGGGATAGAGCCAGGTGGACAGGAGCAAAAAAGAAGGAAATTGGGATCTCCAACCTCTAGTGTGTTGTCTGTTTTCTACTTATCACTTGTGATCATAGCTGTATCTACTTTGGATGACTTTCAAATGGGAAGGCTCTGCCAGAGCTACTCTGCCAGGTTGTTTGCTGCAAAAATGTATTACAGTGCCAGAAAGTAGAAGAGAGCAGTCAGCCCAAGGAGAAAAGACACAATAAAAGGCAGAAGATGCCTTTCATAAGGAGGAGAGATGAGGAGGAAGAAATATAAAACATTTTTCTCTTCATCAAAAACATTAAGGGAAAGAAAAATGAAAAACAGTATCATGTGCACATCAGGAAGGATGTTCTGAGGCCTAAGCCCCTGAATTAAGAACCAAGATATATTGTTTCTGCTTCCAACTCTGCCTGATAGCCCCTCCAATCTCACACCTTGAGATCTGCAGCTACAAAACTTCCTCCCCTCTTTGGTATTGAGCTTCTAGTGGAAAGCATTTCGCAGAAGAACTCGCTCCAGTCATGCAAGGGCAGGCTTTGCCTACAGCTGGGAAGAGCAGGGCAGGAGGTTGCAGGGCAGGAGGCTACAGGCCTGACTCCTACAAACCTAACTCACACCCTCAGCCTGCCATCACACATCATGCAGCCTCTAACAATCCTTTTGGCCATTTACCAGACTCCTTTCAGTTTCCTAAAGTGCCAGAGAATTCAGCACCAAACACATAATTCCAGCAGCCTCACAAGTGCACTTCTTTTGACTTGCTGGCTATGATCTATCTGCCTGTTTTGGTGTTTTTTTTTTGTTTTGTTTTGTTTGTTTGTTTGTTTTTGACCTACAAGAAGTCTGAAATAGTGCTTTTAGAACTTCCCAGTATTCACCCTGTCTCACACAAGTTGTAGGTGGGCCAAGGTTAACTGTATGAGTTTCAATAGGGCCAAGTGTTGGGTCCCACATTTTGGTCACAACAACCCCAGGCACCACTACAGGCTTGGGGAGGAGTGGCTGGAAAACTGCCTGATGGAAAGGGACCTTGGTGTATTGATGGACAGTTGGCTGAATATGAGCCAGCAGTGTGCCCAGGTGGCCAAGAATGCCAATGGCATCCTGGCTTGTATCAGGAATGGTGTGGTGAGCAGGACTAGGGAAGTCATCCTGCCCCTGTACTCGGCACTGGTGAGGCCTCACCTTGAGAACTGTGTTCAGTTTTGGGCACCTCAGTACAGAAAGGACTGAGGTGCTGGAGCAGGTCCAAAGAAGGGCGACAAGGCTTGTGAAGGGCTTGGAGAATATGCCCTATGAAGAGAGACTGAAGGAACTGGGGCTGTTTAGTCTGGGGAAAAGGAGGCTGAGGGGAGACCTTATTGCTCTCTTCCAATATCTGAAAGGTGCTTACAGTGAGAGTGGGGTTGGTCTCTTCTCACTGGTGACAGGTGACAGGACGAGGGGAAATAGCCTCAAGTTGTGCCAGGGTAAGTTTAGGTTGGCTATCAGGAAAAAACTTCTTTACTGAGAGGGTTGTTAAGCACTGGAATAGGCTCCCCAGGGAGGTGGTTGAGTCACCATCCCTGAACGTGTTTAAAAACTGTTTGGATATGGTGCTCAGGGACATGATTCAGCGGAGGGTTGTTAGAGTTAGGGTAGTTTGGTTAGGTTGCGGTTGGACGCAATGATCTTTAAGGTCTTTTCCATCCTGAGCAATTCTATGATTCTATGATTCTACTGCTACCACCTCCTAAGGCTGCCTCCTGCCCCATGCATCATATCTTTTCTCTCTCTTTNTTCATTTCATCATTTGACCCTTGTAAGCATAACTTTAGATAAGAACCACTTAATTCTTTTCTTTCAATCATTCTTCTGTTACAGTCTATCCTCACAAGTTTTATTGCCTTATTCCTTCTCTTTCGATGTTCTATAAAATCATGCTTCCATATCCAACGATTTGACACCTTCAACTGTAGCCATAAACCTTAGTTAAATTTCCACCCTTTTCTCACCAAACAGACAGTCTATTCACAATGGGAAAAACTAGTGGTTAATCAAGGCTGATTAAAACATGCACACTGCCAGCTCCCCCCAGGAAGTCTTATGATCAGAAAGTAAGTCACAGATAGCATAGCACAGCACACTGCAACAAAATAAACAGCTACTTAAAGCCCAGGTTTTTATGTATTGAAGTACACACCCCAATTAAGTGTCTTACATAACTTCACCCTCTGCTTATCTGAAGCTATTTTGATCTTGTAGATCACATGATAAGCAGACAACAAGGACTCAATTTTCTTGCCCTGAAAATCATGTTATTTAACAATACATATTAAAAAGAACAATGTTTTTGTATTTTCTGTTGGTTTTGTTATTTTTTTTTTCTTTTTGTCCTGGTACTTTCCAAGCATTAAAGGCACTGAGAAGGGAAACTAATCTATAATATTTATATTTTTGGTTTCAGAATCAGAGATCAATTTTATGCAGTGAACCTGTACTTTCAGAGCAGAAATTTCAGTTCTGTAGACTAGAAAATCTTTAGCCGAACTTACAGTTATGAATGAAAGACAGAAAAAAAAGAGAGAAATGAATAGATGTGTTCATTCCCGTAGTGGAAACTACCACGTTTCAAATTTTTATCTGAATGCCATCTTTAAACCTACATAACAAAACCTGTCCTGCTGAAAAAAAAACTTCTACTCCTCAAGAAATTGCAGAGGAAAAGACACAACCACATCAGGGCTTATTTTCATACTCTCCATGCTACACCAGCTGGTACAGAGAAACAGATAACTCCATCATGATAGAGAGATGTGTATGAATTCAAGAAAATGCTCAGAAAGGTGTGTGAAGGGCTTGATAACGTAGCAGTGTTGCAACCCTTGGCAAGTACATGGTTACTTGAAGATCATATAAAGCTTAAAAACTTTATAGCAGATTTATCTAATCTGGGCTAAGGTTTAGGCAGAACCTGAGGATCAGCTGCTGTCTTTCTAGATGGTCACTTTGTTGCTCACAGCAAAAATCAGATGCATTAGAAAATAAACTCCACTAGATGTAAAACCAAGAAAGAAAATATTTAACAGCAGCTACACAGAATAAAGCATTAGGTCAGTTTTGAAGTTTTCTTATGATCATGAACTTTTTAGGCAATATATATATATATATATATATATATATATATATANAATGTCACAGTTCACATATGCTCAGATAAAACCTAGCAAGGAAAAGTCTCTAAGGGTTCTGTCTGAACTGGACACGGTTCATTTTCTTGCAAAGCTTAGTACTCCCCAGACTGCACAAGCATAGAGCAGCTGGATACTGCTGCTATGGAGATCCACTTAGTAGCAGCTTCTGGTGAGGGTGGGTTTGAGGCATTGCTCTTGTAGAGGCTGAGTTTTGAGTAAATAATTTGTGGAAACCTTTCTGTTCCTCTGTTTTGCAGGCCTGGAGGAGAAAAAATGTCATGAACTCAAAAGAAGAGGAGCCCTGTGAGACAAAGTTTACGAGTTTGAGATGACAGGATGAAAGAGAGTTATGGCTAGTTAAATATAGTTCAGAAAAGTTTGGTTTTATTAACCAGACCTATGAAATTCCTTAGTCACATTCTGACAGATGCAGTTGATTGTCAGATTTGGCTTGTAGCAACTTCTGCTGTATCTTTTTGGTAAACAACTATATTTTCAGACTGCTTACAGCAGCAAGAGAAGAACCCAGCTTCTATTGGAAATGTAAAATGTTTATCCACCACCTGCTAGGAAGTCTTTTGTTACTTGAAATTTGTCTTTTGAGCTCTATGGAAAGCAAGTATGCTTTCTAAATGTATTTTCAAATAATGAAGCAGTTTTGATGCCTTAAAACATGTTTTCTCCAAAATAAATAACAGATTTTATCACTTGAATTGTCTTTTAAATGATTATAAAAAGGCTCAGGTTGGAACACCCTAGAGAGAACGAGTTTCTCAATTCCCAGAGAGGCAGGCTGTAAAGACCTTATTGACAATAGCAAGCAGCTACCCACTTGCATAACCTTGTGAGCACTGCTATGAGCAATTCTTCACTGACAGGAATTAAGCTTTCATATTTCTAGCTCAGTATGGCAAAAAAACGATCATCATCAGTAGAACATTTTCACCACAACATTCTTCAAAATATACTGCAAACATCCATCTAGAAGAATCTCTCATACAAAAAAAAAAAAAAAAAAGGTCACCAGAAGCTACTGTTTACTACAGCCAAAGTTAAGCATTCTTTTAATAGAGAAGCATTTTTCTTCTATACCAGGCTGCACTGGGAATTTTGATTTACAGAAACCTGGAACTAAACGCTTTACACTACACAGGCAACACATATCAGTTAACAGCAAAAGTTGCTGGTCTGTCTTGACTTGGACTAGAGGTGATTCAGGGAGCAGGAGAACAGGACACCCGTAAGAGCCCCAAAACTGTTGTCACTGACAATGGGAGCCCAGCAGTAGAGAATCTGAAAGATAAATTAAGCGCATACCAACAAAGATTTTCCAACAGCATCATTAAAACACTCAAAAAAGACTCATTTTTAGAGCTCTTCATCAGCTCTAGCAGAATTCTCTCTTGCATACTGGCAGTGCTAATAAAAAAAATAGATTTGTGGATTTTAGAACCAGAGAAGAACATTGCTAGCAATTTTGTCTGACCTAAATATATAAAATCACAACCAAATAAAATACTTTAGAAATAATACAATTAAGGTCACATAATCCAGCATTCAAAAGTCTCAAAATGGCAGTATTAAGGTTGCCTGTATGACCTTAATTCAGCCTCTCTCTGTGTAGCATTATGTGACTGCACAGAATGGACAGGGTTTCTTAAATAGGCACCTAATCAGCATCCACTTTCATCTTTACTCAGCTGATATCTCCAGGGCAGCAGTGAGCACATACCACATAAACCCAGTCCCAGAAGTGTCTGTCATTTTATAGCTCATTATAGGCCTAGAGCAGAGCTTCAGTGACCCCAAGCTGCAGCACTCTCAAGGGATTTAGAGACAGTTTCTCAATTCGGTGACTGAAGAAAAGTGAAAGGCATGGGCCAGAATGTTTAGAGCCATTTACGAAACTTGACCGCCATTTGAAGTGTCTGTCCAACACTTAGAACTTCTGCAACATCCCTTTTAACTTCTTGCGCCTGTAAAAAAAAAAAAGAAAAAAGAAAAAGAAAAAGGACCTTCTTCTGGATACACACAAACCATACTTGCTCTTTTCTGACCTCTGTTATTCACAGTGGTAATATACTCATAAATATGAGAGCCGCTTTAAAAGTAACTCCTTTTTTATTGTGTTGGCCCAAGATATCAGAGGCAGTTGTCAGTGGCATGGCAGTAAAGGTTGAACCTTTTCAAAAACATTCCATTAAATTTTGTTGTCATGTGACAGAATGCAGCAGAGGGGCATCCAAGGTGGAAGTGCAGATGAAGCAAAGATGTGTCACTGAATTCCTCCATGAGGAAAAAATTGCATCCATTGACATTCATAGACACTTGATGAACGTTTATGGAGACCAAACAGTAGAAGTGAGCACAGTGAGGCAGTGGGTGGTGCATAATGAAGGGAACCTGCTTTAGCAGGGGCGTTAGACTCTATGATCTCTTGAAGTCCCTTCCAACCCCTGCGATTCTGGGATTTCAGCAGTGGTGACAGTGATGTGAAAGACAAGCCACATTCTGGACAGACATGCACAGCTGTCACACCACAAAATAAAGAGTGTCTCAATGAACTCTTCTGATCAAATTATCAGATTACAACCAGGAAACTGTGTCTGGAGCTGAATATCAACTTCAGTGCATTGGAAATCATGACGGCAATGTTGAAATATTGCAGAGTTTGTGCCAGGTGTGTCCCATAAATGCTCGCATGGGAACAGAAAGAACACTGCCTGCAAGTTCAGCAGGATTCACTCAACCAATATGAGGATGACAGTGGCAGTTACCTAGATTGCATCCTTACTAGTGATGAGACATGGTATCACCACTACAAGTTGGAATCAAAATGACAGTTCATTCCCCACTGAAGAAAATGTTCAAGACACAGCCCTCAGGGAGTAAAGTGAGACGCACTGTCTTTTGGGATAGGAAAGGAGTGATCTTTCTGGATTTCCTGAACCCAGACAAATCATCAACTTTTATCACTACATCGCAATGTTGACTAAGCTGAAGGCTTTAACTTCCTGAGTCAGTCTAGAGAAGAAGACAACCTTTCTCTTGCAACATGATAATACCAGGCCCTGTACCAGTTTGAAGACCTTGGAGCACATTGCCAATCTTTGCTGGATTGTCCTACCACATTCACCATATAATCTGGATTTAGTGCTTTCTGACTCCCATCTGTTTTGGCCAATGAAAGATCGGCCTGAATATGCATGGGTAACATTTCCTTAGCAACTTAACATCTGTGAAACAGTGGGTCACATTCACTGGTGCAGATTTTGATAAGCGTGGTATACAGGCTCTTGTTAACTGCTGGCAAAAATGAATAGCTAATGGTGGTGACTATGTTGAAAAATAGTGATTTGTAGCCGAGAATTTGCTCTATCAAATAGTGTTATTGTGCTCTTTATTTCTGTTGTTTCCATCAAAATAAATGAGACATTATTTTCAGAGCAACATACATATCAACAAAGGTTTGAGGGAGAGACAATTTGTCCACCCTCCTCTTTATCACAATGGTCAGATCTTAAGAGCTCCGAGCTTCAAAGCACTTTTTCCTCAAATGCACTTGAGCGTATCTCTGGTGAAGATTTCCATTCCATCAAATCAGCATTTTGTGAGCAGTCATAGACACCAGCAACAGGACAATAACCCAACACAAAGGCTGGAGAGTTAGATATCAGTGTTTTATCTGTTTCAGCAGCACTCTACACAGACAATACAGTATTTTCTGAAGTGCTTTCAGATACATACTTCAGATTGCACAAAGCAAACACTAAACAAAATAAAGGGAGTCTACATTTGGGTCAACCAGCATCACTCAGTATGCACTGCTCTGAGCCCAGGAAGAGGAGAAGGAGAACACTATAGCTCAGATGAGGGGCATAGGAGAGCTCACTTTTGTAAAACCAAGGCAAGAATTGAATTTCGTTTATTCCTTTTAAATGATAGACTATCGCCTATTCCTTTGATTATTCAAATGTTTCTCATATGATGTCAACATGATAGAGTCCTCCCAAAGAACATGTCTCTATTGCACAGCACCATCTTGCAGAGATACCTAAGTTACCAAGTCTGCAATTTACAAATGTAAAAAATATAAACATCAAATACACACAATGAACGCCAATTGTTCTTCTGGATACAGGTGCTGGCAAAGCTGGCAGAGTGGCTCTATCCTTCCTAAGTTTGGAAGCCATCAGAAGGTCCCATCCTTTCACTCTGTGCAGCTCCTGTGGATCTAGACAGGTCATAATAATTTGCTTAACCAAAGGGAGAGCTACCACTGCTTTCACAAAGCCATAAGAAGTTTTCTTGACCTGAAGACTGGCTTCTGGACTGCGCATTCATGCAACTTAGTCCTCCAGCTGCTGTGCTGAGGATGGGATCTGTGAAGACACTGAAGACTCTGGACAGGCAATTCCTGAGGTAAGTCTGAAAACAAAATAAAGCAACAATCTGCTTCCTGATCTGCTTTTCTAGGAAATTTATGCTTTACAATCAATTCTGTCCTTACACACTGACTATAAAATTAACTTATTAGCTGACTCAACTCCATTTTGTGTGAAGGATCGAGGATTGCCTCCAGCCCTTGTCCCTTTAACTCTAATTATCAAGTGTATACCAGATTAAATCCAGAATGAAGTAGCCAGGTCAAGCAATGTACTTAAAGTTTAATGGAAGTTAATGATTCATTGATCAAACTCATTTATGTCTAATTAAAGCTTTCCTGCATTATAAAAGACAAGGGGGAAGTTTCATAATGCAACTCGCTCCCCTTCTGTGCATCGCAGATTAGCTGCAGAACTGAATGGAAAATTTACAGCATCTGTAGTTCATGAGTACATGGTTTGGCAACAGCTCTGAAGATTTAAAAGTATAATTATTTTAGATGACTTCACCAAGTGGATGGGGTTTACGCAATGCTGCCAAATACAATACCAATATCCAGCTGCACACAGCCAGATTGTGAATAATTTTTTGGTGCACCAGCACCATCTCAAAATAATGAAGCTCAGGAGCATAATAATAACCAGACCTGCATCTGGATCTCCAGCAGCAGCCTCAATGGAATAAGGCAGCAGTGACATTGAGCTCAAGACAGGGAGGCTTCCCATTGGGTGTGGATCCTTTTCACCAAGCTGCTCATGCTTAAAAACTGGCAAAACTGCCAAGCCATCTAAAGCACGGCACAGATAGAACTCAGTGCTCAAGCTTAAATGAGGATGACAGGCAACCCACTGTAACACTAAGGATTTGTTTCTTCCTCCACTGACTGTCCCCTCTTGTTAAGCACTTTCTCAACATCATCTTACATATAAATATGCAATCACACTACAATTCCTCTATTGAGGAGCTATCCACCAGAACCTTACCTGTTGAATATTTTTTCAGTATGGGGTAATTAAACAGGAATACCATGGCCTACTTACAGAATCATTGCTCTATTACATGGTTTAAAATTTTATATTATCCACGTGAGGAGAAAAAAATACTGTTTTACAGTCTCAGGCTACAGAAAGAGCTTTTTCTTTCCTTGTAATTTGAAATGATTGAACTTTCACACTATAGCTATCCTTAAATAATCTTTATATGATGCTTTTCAAAATTTTTTTTTAATGCATAAATTCATAAAACGGTATGATGGCATAAACTACTTTGGAATGAACAAAGTAAATATTACATAATAGTTTGCCTTCTTTTGTAGTCTACCATCTTATCCCTCCCAAGTGTCCACCAAACATAGAATGAAACCATCTGGCCTCACATGCTGATGGATATCTTATAAATATTTTTGCATTGGTGCAAGTAAAAGGTCTTCATGTAACAGAAGGATATGGCCTTTTTTCCTCATATCCTTCTATTTGTATGGTATTTTGAAAATCCTTTTTGGATGCTTAAGAACAAATTGTTGATTTATTCATTCTGCTTCTTTCTCATTAAGTCCCAGTGAAGTGCATAGAATCATAGAATCATAGAATCATAGAATCACTAAGGTTGGAAAAGACCCACAGGATCATCCAGTCAAACCATTCACCCACCACCAATGGTTCTCGCTAAACCATGTCCCTCAACACAACATCCAAACGTTCTTTGAACACCTCCAGGGTCGGTGACTCCACCACCTCTCTGGGCAGCCCATTCCAGTGCCTTACCACCCTTTCACAGTAGTAGTATTTCCTAACGTCCAGCCTGCACATTCCACTGTCTTCAAAATTACATTTCTATTTTGCATTTCTGATTATCTTTTTCTTTTATTTTCCTTTAAGTGACATCTATGTTCACTTATGCGAGTCTAGTAGAAGCAGTGGCAATCTTTGGTCTTTCGTACTTTCTTCACTGTATCTCCTCCTAATGTTCTTTGCAGACCTGGCACACCAACAAAGTAATGACCACTCTGCTAACCTACAGATGAAACAGACCTTCAGTAGTATCTCTCTTCACTCCCACAATGAATAGCTTGCCATATATTTTCTTCACTTGTTGCAATTTTCTTTAATAAAGCCTTAACCGTTTTAACTCACAGTTTAACAGTGGAGAGTCACTACTGTTGTACGTTGGTAAGATACAGCTTATGTTTTATGGCAAATAGTACAGACTCGTTGTGAATATATTAAGGTCCATTCACTTAACTTACACAGTTTGATACTCCATTTCTGATCCAAAATGGTTTCTTTATCCTCAAAATTTCTGCTTTCCAAGAAGTCAGTCTTTTTCCAGAAGTCTATGGAGCAGTCTGTAATAATGAGGCAAGTTTGTATCATTCACAGTGAGAAAGGTCATTTCCAACCTTTTTCCCCAAGGTCTGTTGAGAATGACATTATTTCTTATTTTGCTACTTAGCCTACATATAATTTAACTGCAATTAAATCAAATGGTAATTGCAATTTAATTTAATTCCAATTGCAATTAATTCTAAGATCTCCAAAAGACAGTCAAGTATGACCAGCATATGGACCCTCGGGATTTCCTAAGGCAAGCTTTGATTCCAGAATGGTCGGACATACCCCTGGGTGTAAAAAAAGTTCACAATGATCTAGGCATTATGACTCAACCGTCTTTATATATGCCACCACACTCAAATCATCTTGATATTTCTAGTAACCTTGAAAGACAGGTGGGGTTTATCCTAGCTGTTCTACAACACAGAGAAAATGATGCACATTAGTAATTGTAAATCTTTATCTTGTACATTGTTCCCAAATCCCTTTCAGTTTCTCTGCAACTTTCACATAACTCTTTAATAAACCTAAAAATCTGAGAGGAATCACCCAGACATATGACTTAGAATGATTTAGGGTGAAACACAGTCTGTAAGGATAAGATGTGAAAGAGTAAAACACAAAATGAGTTACAACTAGCAAGGAACATAAAAAGCTTCAAAGAAAAAGTTCAGTGATTGCATCAGAAACAATTCCATCACTTCAATCTTATTTACTGAATATAAGGAAAAGAATAGAAAATTTAGATGCACAGTATGTTGCGGAAAGAGAACAAATACTACATGACATAGATAAGACTGAAATACTGACCTTTCCATTCTCTTTTTAGAATCATACAATTGACATTAAAAAGAAGCAAAGCATGGTCTAGAATAAGGAAAGAATATCTTAAAAGTATGAAGGGAAGCCAGATATTTTTAACACAACTAGACATGATGAAGTACATCTTACAGCATCTCAGGAATGATCTAAAGACATTTCTAATAATTCAGAAGACAAAGGTGTCTCCAAGAAGAAAATGAGTAGTGCCTGCCTAAAATAACATTGGTATATACGTTATTCAAGTTACCTCCACTTAGAACTCCATCAAGTAAAAAAAACTAAATCATTGCTTGCAAGTACTGAGAAGATAATCGGCTAATAAAAACCAATAATAAAACAAGTTTAACTCATACCAGTTTCATATGGTATATTTGTAAGAAAGATTGGCGTAAATGATAAGTAGAAAAGATATGACATTCATATTCTACTTAAATTGTTTTGACACACCCACATGATGTTGTCATATCAGCAAAATACAATCCAAAGGAAATGTCAGTGCATGAATACCTGATTTTAAAACATACTCAATAACTTATCAGGAATTATTCGAAGTCTGAAATGGAGAGAACTTCTGTGAGTCCAGTGCTTGTCAGAATCTTCAGTAATGACTGAAAATGAAATAGGATTATATTTAAAGTATTTAGTACAATATCCTGTTGAAAAGGACCAGAAGAACCAAAGAAACAATAATAGGAACATTCAGGTTGGAATGGATCTCATGAGATCTTTAGTCCAACTTTCTGCTCAAAGAATCAGACCAAGCTGCTCAGAAAAGTTTTCAAGATCTGATTGGCTAAAGCCAGGGGTGGAGACAGCACAACCTGCAGTCATAACCTGCAATGGGCAATCTGTTCCACTGGTGGACTGTTTTTCTCTTATACCTAAGTCTCAGCTTCTCTTAGTTACACTTATGTCCATTGTCTGTCATCCTCCCACCTCTGTGAAGTGTGTGGATCTTCTCTTCTTGATGACCTCTTTGATGGTGTTTGGGCATAGCTATTAGGTAACCCACAATCCCTCTCTTAGCCCAGTTAAAAAGTGCTGCCATTCCCATCACTGCTCCCATCTATCCAATACCGCACTTCTGCTCCCACCCCTTTAATCCTGATAAATAAAAATATAGTAAAAAAGGTGAGTGTTTAAATCCAAGTAGTAGCAGCCAAATATGAAAATAAAAATTGGGAAATAACTAGCAAGGCATCAGTACTTCTAATACTAAAAGGCTTATGCATGTGCCACATGAAAGACATTAATTTTCTCTGGTTGTTCCGCGTGAAACCTCAGATAGACTCAACTCTGAGTCCAGCTCTGGGAAACCAAATAGTAAGAGACATGGAGGTAGAATGGAAAGAATCCAGTGGAAATAACATGATTCAGAAATATGGAGATACATCCTGCTAGGAAAGATAAATAAACTGGTTTGTCTGGAGAGAGAGAGAAAAAAAAAAAAGAAAGTATGAAAGAATCTTTAACTACAAAACTAATCAAGTGATAAATCAGGCTGCAAAGTGAGGCAGTGGAACCTACATCGCTGCAGCCTTTTAACCAAGGGTCAGCTTAGGTACAGTCAGCCTGGTGTCAGGACAAAGGAAGGAGATGATGTCTTACAGTTCTTCCTATTCAAAACCCAAAAATTTCTTAATAAATCTGAATGATGCCTCAGGTAGACTAGTATTTTAATAAAACCTAAGCAAGATCACTGTTTTATGGAATATTTGTGGGATTTTGATGTCATTAAAGGCAGACAAAGAAAAGTTGGCAAAAAACATCTTGTATGATGCTTGCGCAATACAAGTTGTGTGTATGCCCATTATCAGAGTATTTCCACTCAAACTGTGCATCTTCTGACCATGGACTGGGATCCCAAACCCTACAAGGACACTGAGACTTTCTCTGGTTCTGAAACTGTACATGGGGTAAGCGCCCTGACTAAAGATAAACTGGAGACTGAATAAATCACCAAATAGCAAAGTCCATACAGGAAGAGAAGGGATAGAGGAACATTTGGGGCTAGAAAGCCCTTAACTCCAATAGCAGCACTACCTAGAGTAGAAACTAAGAACTATGAGATGCATTTTTAATAGCAGAACAACAGGGGGAAATAAGTATTCTGTAATATGGATTGTCTTTGGAGTATAGCTGTTGAGCCAAGCTGAGAAGCTACTTTTTAAATTAAGATTTAGAGCACAATGCAAAGGTTTTGTTAAGGAAAAAAAAAAAAAGCAGCACTGAAAGGAAAAGACTGCCCCATCCCTCTTTCAACAAAATTTTGTCAAACCTGGCTAAAAACATCCACCAAATTATAGAGTCAGAAAAATAGCCAAGCCATATAATGTGATTTCCCAGGAAAAAAAAGACTGGATTTACCCAACCGTCACACTTCCCTGATAGCTTCCTTCTTGAGTGACTGCAGTAAATAAAAACATGCATCTCAATCACCAGAAAGGGAAGCAAACAAGCGCATGCAATGCTTATCATTCCAGCTCTCAGCCTGGATCATGTTGAACTTGGCAGGGCTGAGAGCCAAGAGCCACTCACACTCTCAGGAAAGCACTGTTGCTCTTACTGGACAGCCCACTAGTTCTTGCCAACCAGACTAACATTCTTTAAGCACAGCCATGTTGGTATACACACTTATTGTATGGCTTCTTGGACTTTCCTACAGAGCTCCAGATCCTTACAGTTGTCAGACAAAGAAATTGTTTTTATCACTAGCCTATTCCAGAGTGATAACTGCTGTAAGCATCAATGTTCAAATCCTTTAAGTAGTACTATTACACCTTTTTTTAAAAGATACCTTTTTCAACAAATTTAGTGAGAAACAAGATTTTTTTAAAATAGATTTTAATTTTGAAAGGTTACCATCATCTATACGAGGCTGTTAGCAAATCCTAATATTTCTGAAGCATTTTTTGAGAAACGTGATAGGTCTTAAGCAAAGGTATTGCCAAAATGAATAATCACCCATGGATTATGATCTCAAACCCATTAATAATGGCTACACTGATGAAAAAGATAGATACTGCATACATAATAACCACTTGCAGTCACTTATTACATTGTAAAACAGAAGCTCATGTTAACTTAAGATTAAAAACTACAAAATTCCACACTTTTATTATAGTGTGAGTTAGCCCTTTGCCTGCTGTTTCTACAACTTCATAAACAAAGGATAAAATGTCCAATATTACCTCTCACAAAGTTTCTAGAGATGGCAATATTCTTTGAGCAACAGATAGAGAAAAGTGGACACTTCCACTTAAGATCATAGATGATCACAAAGCCAACAAAAAAGCAAGTAAACACCAGCCTGTTAACTTCTTCATGCCTTGGACTCTTTGTAGCTCACTTTAAATAGACATCCTTTGAATTTTTACTATGGGAAAGGAAGAATAAATAATCTCGTGCAAATTTCCAGCAAGATAAAAATCACAAGGATGGTTCAGAGCTGTCTTTATTTGAGCCATGTATCTGACATGAATAGTATTACAGACAAATCAAAAATCCTTTCAAAAGGACTGCACTGTGATGGACTATCACAAAGCTGCAGGTGTGGGAAGATACTGTGTGGTATATTAAGACGGAAAGCATATGGAGAGAAAACATTTCATGGAAATTGCCAGGAAATACTAAGAAAACTATTAGTGACATTGAAAAGTAGGATTTAAATTGTAAGGCCACATATTAATTCAGAATATATTTCACCCCTCTGTAACGCAATGGAGAGAAAACATCCTTTCCTCTAGTCTTATAGTACCACCCATCTGAGGAATTACATTCAGTATTGCTGGATAAATATTATTGAAAAATGTCAAATTTTTCTTAGCTTCATTTTGTTCAATATGTATTTTCTGCAGGAGTCTGGAGAATTTTTCAATCTTCAAACCCAGCTATGAGCAGTCTTGAAATTACTACTACATCTACAGAGAGTGTACCCCAACCATTTTCAACTGGAGATCAGATTGTGGTAAAATCTCCTAAAATACATTAAATCTGGATAGTGAGCACAGGAAAATCATTCCCACAAGTCCCAGTCTCTGTACCCAGAGAAAATGATAGAGTCAAAGGGAGAGAAGGAAAAGAGAACAGTTGAGAGAAGGTGAAAGAATCTGCATGTAGGTGTCAAAAGTTGATGGGAGAAATCAAGAAGAGACCAGATTAGTCCAGCCCAGGAAAGACTTCTTTTGTAACTAATACTGGGTGAAATTATAAACAGTGGCAACTAGAGTGAAAAAAAAAAAAAACCATTATATTACTGCATTAAAAAATCTAGCTTCTGATCTATAGGAGGCTCTTGAAGGATATGCCTACATACATGACTACTCAGTGAAGAGCTGTCCAACATCATTTATATCATCTTACGTGCTGTAGAAATACTAGTCTGTTAAGAAAGACTACTCACAATAGCATGAATTGATTTACCTCCATACTTTTCTCCTTAAATAAGCCTATACAGTGCTCCATAGTCCTGAGCTCTGGAACCCCAGTACCTGCATTAGCTTATGCAGGACAGTCAGCGTAGACGTGTTCAGCTAACTCATCCTTCCAGCAACACACTGCACCCAAAAAAACCTCCCCATAGCAGCAGGAAGCCAGGCTAGAGTAACAAATTAAAACAAGAACACAGCACTCAGAGGGAAGAGGAAGAAAAGGCTTGAGGTATTTCAGCAAACAGGAACCAGAATATAGCTTCCTATATATCCAAAAATCAAAGTTTTAGAAAACATCAGTGTCACTGACTGATTGAGTGAAGACAAAACTTCACTTCCAGCATGGAAAGCTTGTGAGGTGACCACGTTTCTTTTTCACTAGGAAGGGTGAATTGGTGTTACTAATTCTGCAATTATAACTTAAACATTATTCTTGTCATTCTCTTCAGACCTGAAGCACTAATTTTCCACATCAAAACATCTTAATAGATGACGCATTACTGAAAAAGAAAAAAGATGAAAGAACATAACTTGCTTTAAAGGAAGAAATATTTTAATAAGCTTTTAATCACAATTAGTCAAAAGTACTTTTAAACAACTGTCACAAAAGATCTGTATCTGTGAATTCCCTGGTTAACTGTGGGTTTTCTGTTGTTACTGTTGTTAAAGAAATAGAAAAAAAAACATAATTCTTATACTGCAAGTAGCAAATTTTAGCTAACATAGAATTCCCAAATTCCAATCCTCAAATTTCCTTTGTAATCATATCACTAAATAAATAACCCAATCCTATTCAGAATTACAACACAATTCAGGATTACTGTGGATTATAATCACAAACTGTTCTGGATATTTGATGCCCTTCGACTGTTGGTATAACCAGAAAAACTGATGTTTTTCATGTTAACTGAGAAGCCTCGATTAATGTAGAAAGGATAAGGTCAAAATGGTAAAGGGATAAGATCAGAAAAGTAAAAATGATAGATGTTTTCTTTTATTGTCTATCCATCCACAACAATTCATGACTCAGTGGCTACGTGGCATATACTGAGAATCAGTGCAGCCTTAATACTATTCAGAAAGGACATGACCTGCAATCCTTCTAGGCCTCGTAGCATTAGCTAGAAAAAAAACAAACTATAAATATGAAGCTTTTATTTTATGTGCTCAAACAGAAATCCAAAAATCAATGTTAAAGAAATCCAATAAAATTGCTTCCAGATTACGTTTCACTGAATAATCAAAAACAGAACAACTACAAAAACAACAAACGGATCACAAAAATATGCAGCCATTTACCCTTCTGAATTATCATCTGCAGAAAATACGTGGTAGAGTTCCCATAATAGGAAAGATTAGATGGATTTCTTTTAAAGGTGCGAAAGAGAATGACAACAGCTTTCTTTGTTTTTACAGTTCTATCTCAATTCCTTAAGCTTTGCAATGTCCCTCCAGGCCCCTATCAGCAAATGTTGTTGAAATTAGTCCATTTAAAAGATAGGTTGAGCCATTTTTGCACTGACTTATATAAAGCCATTTTTCTGTTTTATTAGTCGCATTAGCATTCTATTGCCCTTTAAATGTCACAAGTTCAAGAGTACAGCTGTACATATCCTGGAAATATTCCTATTTGATGTAATAAAACAGAAAGGTACAATTCCCTGGGACAGATAAGGTGACAAAAAAGAGGGAAATGAACAGGGCATAATGGCACAGAGTAAAACAACAGGTAGTAAAGCAAGACTGTTTCCAAATCAAGGAGGAGCAGGAGCGTTACTGGCAGAAGAGATTTAGAAAGGCTTGTTTGTATTGTTTCTTATAAAACAGCTGATGAACCTGCCACTGCCTCTAGCTCACAGAAAGGAAGAAAAATGACACCAAACTCACTTAAGCTGTATTCCCTTAACCTATTAGGTGACTTTTCAAAACCACATTGTGCATTCTGACTACTTTCATTTATTAGCAGTAATTTATTTCAAAGCAGAAACTTGCAAAATTCCCCAGCTGCGTGTTATCTAACCTAAAGCATTGCGTGGTTTTCTACAACATGAGAACTGGAAACTGGTCAGAAAGAATACTTGGAGAATAAATGAAGTCAGAGGGATCTGACTTGCCATATTCTTCTGCCAAAGGCAATGAAGGGGATTAGAAAAATAAATTATAAAGAAAAAAAGAACAAAGAAATGTGAAAATGTGCTAACAAGACTATACAAGACAGTGAAAAATAATCCAGTGAAACCAAAGTGCTTCTCCTCAAATTGTGAGCTTCTTGTTTTGGAACTCCACTATACATTATTGAGCTGCATTACAATTCCCCCAGTAGAAGCTCTCTTCACAGCAGATACCAGCACATAGCAGTTCAGTTTACCATCCAGTTCAGTGGCAAGCAATGTACAGGTTTTCCCAAACTGACACATTACCACACGTTACTGCAGTCCATGCTACACTACCCACCACACTACAGCAAGCACAAGGCTCACTGTGGGAGCTTTTGAATGTCTACTGCAATGGACCATAGGAAGACACTGCCTTATTTCTGTTGTCACTTGTCACAAGTCCCTGCAGTTACAGCCAACTTATTAGACAGAAGTCACTGACTACCTAAAGAAGAAAGCATGCCCCATGATATAAAGGAGGCAAAACTCTTTCTCCCTCTCTCTTCCCTCTACCTCACAAATCCATGACAAAGTCATTAAGGAGGGAACTACACATGAGAACTGCACAAGATGAGAACTTGTCTGTCTACACATCTAGCCAAGAGGCACTATTTATAAAACCGCATGCATTAAAACTATGTTGTGACACCTGAACTGCATCCACATCAACAAATTTACAGTGGCATCACTGCCTTCCATCTCCCACTGCAACAATTTAAGTCTACACACATTTTGACAGGGCTCTTCGGTGACTGGGAGAAGTGCGGCCTGCCCACAGGTCTGGGCAGGGCCTACGGCCTGTCCCATTCCCCACCTCACCAGGAGCAGGGCAACAGGGGCAGCCCCAGAACAGGGCACCTCCCTGGGGACAGGCCAAGGCCAGGCTGGGACATGGGTCTATGAGTGGGAGGTCAGGATTTTAGCTCTTGTTCTCTTGCTGAAGCTTCTATCTTGTGTGTCTTGAGATCTAATTCTGAAGTTAGAGTCAGGCCAATCTGGGAAAAATACCTATTGCTGTGACGCCCATCACACAAGCACAGACTGCCCCTAACCTCATGCACTGGGACCTAGCTGTGTACATATGTGGAAAAGTGCACCTCTCCAAGAAGTTAGAGGGAAAGGAGTATGACGGGCGGGGAGAGCTGCTGCAGTGATAGCCCCTCCCTCTCCAGAGCAACCTGCATATCAGCTGCCAGGTTCAGAAAAACGAATACAGGATTGACAGTTTGAAGATCCAGTAACAGCTCTGGCAGCGCAGAGAGACCAACAGAGCAGTTGCAGAGGTTGAGGACCATTTCTGCTGAAGGTCCTAATGCCAGTTGCTCTTGTAGAGCAGACAGTGGTGCACAAGACATAAAACTAGCACTTCTCAAGTGGAAAGCAACTGATTAAAAAAAAATGTAAAGGCTACAGATGGCGATATACAAACACTGAAGCCAATGCAGCAGTCCAAAGGAAGACGAGTAAAAGACAGCTCTCAGTGAAAGGGCCTTCTTTGACCCAGCAGGAACTCATATCATCATGTTCAAATCTGGTGCTGAGAGCAACAGCCTCAGCTCTGTATTTAGGCAGTGCAAGCAAGCAGATCATCTGAAAGCTATTGTATATCACCTGTCACAGTAGATGACAAAGTAGATTAAGTCTGAGAAAGACAACTTCCAATCACACCTTCTGATGTAGGCTTTCCTGATTCAATCCTGAAGAACAACATAGACACTGCTCTTTTGCATATGTTTTCTTCACATGTAAACTTCAGCTCCAACTCAGTAAAAAAAATGGGTGAAAGTAGGAAACAATGTCAATATTTTCATACATAGTGCCTTTGGAAAGTAAGTTTCCTTTCTTTGAAGCTGTGATGGCTTTTCCTGTACAGTCTGTCAGGTCTGCAACTAAAGTACTAAAAACTGGAACACAGCAACTGCTAAATCCACTCACGTGATGCAGTACAGCAATTCTGGTCAAGGCTGACCATGCTTCTGGAACTGACAGCCTGCACAATTCATGCTCTGTGATAGACAAAGATCTCCACCTTTTTGCGCATTAGTTCAGAGAAAGGAACTGCACTCACATCCCACACCTTTCATTCAAATTGCTTCAGCTACTGCTTGCTAGAGTATCTTCTGCAAGTTCTATTGACATTTCTTTCCTCCCTCCATTGTTACAGATTCTGAGGAGAGAAATTTAGGCAGAAATACATTCAAGTATTTTTCTGAGCTATAGAAATCCCACATCATATGATGTTAAATCAACATGCAAGGCAATGCCTGTCATCTTGTTTCAGCAGACAGTTGTTCCATTTATCCAGTCTTGCATTCTTATAGAAATAGGACTAAGAATTACTGGGAGAGCTTTTTTTGTTAAAAATCTTTATGTCATTTATATTAGACGTTTCTTCTTTATCTTATATTAGAGACCGTGTTAAGCTCATCCATAATAAAGTACCGCCAGGAAAGCTAAAAATGTAGGCATACTTTATTTTTCCAGTTGTTCTTAGATATAGTTTCAAAAAGTTGTGTTATAGATAATACTAATATTATGCAGGATGTCTTAGTTAAGTCACATATTTCTTTTGTTTATCTGTCCTTACAAAGAAAAACCTCCAAACTGCGGAAGTTCGGTATTTTCGTTTCACTGCAGTAACACAAATGTGCCTAGCAAATCAGGGTAGACATCCAGCTAATCCAGAGTTCTTCTCAAATGGCTATGAAGGAGTCTAAAATCAGTGAAAGCAAAGATAGATGTTCTTAAAGCACCTCTCAGTGATCCAGCAATTAGAAAAGAGGGAAGTACAAAAGAATACTCTCTCTCAAGAGAGGAAAAACTAAAAAAACAAAAAATGCAGTTCCCAATTTGAGCACTGGCACAAACATAAACTCTGTGGTTACTTTGTCGGCTTGTCTTCTAGAAATTTAATCAGAGACTGCATTTTATATTCTATGCAAAGTGGATATTCACCACTATTTTGTTCCTTTATGCAGGGAAATTAAGATTGATTTTAGTCATCCTTATGTAATACCTTTTCTGATCTGTTCCCTGAATGAGATCTAACAGATCTCTAGAAGTCTATGCCAATGAAGTATCCAAATCTCCTCCAAAAAAAATCAGCATCCTAGTCCACTTCAGCTTACATGTGTTTTTTGTATTTTGTAGTTACTGAAGAATTTGAAGAGTTTTAGTTACCTGTAGTCATTGATACAGTGTGAGACCAAGATACTGCATTAGAAGCAGCAACCTGTCATATTGTGGCATCACAATTAAGGCAGGTTGCGGTGAGAAAAAGCCTGCATTTTCATTGTTCCTCATTTACCCTACAACAACCATATTTAGTCCATCTGTTCACTGCACGCACTCCCACCCCTCCTCCCCCAAAAAATAAAAATTAAGAGCTTACATAGAAGCAAGGTAGTCCATTAAATGGGAGGGGGGGGGAATAAGGAAAAAAAGCTGTTATTACATCTATTACATTCTCCAGCTGGCCATGAACAGAAATGCCACAGCAGAAATTTGCTAAGCAGTGAAGACACTTGCGCATCATAACCCAGAGCTGAAGACACAGTTTTCCTAGAATGGGATATTTTGATGATCTGAATCTCTCCTCTGGGATCAGCAACAATTTCGTTAATAAAAGTCAGCTCTAGAGTGGAGCTTGTGATAGCATTGTGGTAGATTTAGAAATGAGGTAAAACGCAGTGGAAAAATTCTCAGCTATTAAAAAACAGGTACTACTCTGGTTCTTCTATGTTTATGGAAAGAGCAAACGAAAGCTGATACTCCCCCGAAGAAGGCAAGTGCTGTCATCACTAACCACTGAGTGTGATTTGTGCATGCCCATTGCAACAGTTTCCTGTGCTGATTTCTGGCGGCAGAAAGAACATTCATCACTGTTTGATGACTTCAGTGGAATCAGTCAAAGCTTCTCCCAGGCCCTGGCTTTACACAGAAGTTAGCAGGTGTAGCCTCAGGAGCTGTCTCTCATTGTTACAGCAATATATGGGATGTAATTGGATCCTGTATGCATCCCTGTTCTTGAATGGATGTACTGTCAGATGCAATCATATGTTTTTATGCCGCACATAGCAAGTTGGCCCACTAAGACAGACTTTTTGCTTTACTGACACCACACAGAGACACTGCTGCTTCTTTGATAATGAGGGCCTGCAGCTCTGGATCTGTGCTCCTCAGCCCTATCTCCTACCAAGACCTGATCTCCTCATTTTCACTGACTTGACATTACAACACAACAGAGTCAGATAACAGACCTCCACGCTCCCCACCTAAACCTGAAAAAAAAAAAAAAAAAATTAAATTAAAAAATAATTCCCATACCTAAGCAAGAGTATTAAAACATGGAGCGAGCAGCACAGAAACAGTTGACTTCACATCCAGCAATTTTCCCCAGTTGTATGGGTGGTAGCTGCCACCCAAACAATAAGCAACACAGACCCATCCTACAACAGATCCTTGGTTAACTGTCAAGGTTGAGGGCATTAAATGTACAAAACTTACATCTACTATAAGTATGTGCCCTAAGCATAAGGAAAAGAAGAACAAAATCTTTAAGAATGTATGTTCTTGTTTCTCACTTTCCCCAGTATTTCTATATGATTATCTTGTTGTTGAGAACACTTGGTAGGTTTCTCATAGAGAAGAACTCATTTAATGTCTGATGCCCTGGACATACATAGGAATTCCTTTAAAGCCACGTGTGAAAGAATACAGAAGGTTAAAATAAAAAACAAAAAACATTTTAGTTTACTACTGAAAACTGCTCTTTGTACCTTTTATTTATATATGCTTTTTTTCTTTTCTTATAAATTTTACTAAACACAATATTTGCTAAGATTCATATCCTGTATATCTGTGAGGACAAGTATGACAGCAGGCAAAAAAGAAAGTTTATATTATTGTATCGGAATCATTCATTTTCATTACTGCCTTAAAGAGAGTAAAGATAATGAAGAAGGGTACCTGAGAACAGGACATGAAGCAGCTTTTATTTTTTGAATATTTAGTGCCTCTAATTAAAAAGATTTCACACCCATATAAGAAGAAAGATTTAAAGTTAATAGCAAAAAAACGTATTTGTATTTCACTGATAGCATCAGAACGTTTGAGATTTAGGTCAGCTGTAACTAGTGGGCTCTTATTTAATACCACAAAATAAATCCATACATTTGTAAAATCTATGCTTCATAAAATCAGAACAAATCAAAATGATCCCTTGCTGTTGTCCATCGACTTTTTCCAATCCAATACTTCTTCCTTCATTTTCCCTTTCACAGAAATGCTTTTATTTTTTCCTAGGAATCTAAATCTTGAAAGCCTAAAATAACTCATTTTATTTTATTTATTTTAAGTAACTGACATTTTGGGCAGCGTAGCCATGGATATAAACACAACTGAAACTCGCGACCAGTCTATTCTTTCGATATTAAAACCATATTTTTAAAGTCCTTCACATAACCACACTATGAATCCAAAATTTTGCTATACAGACATACACTGGAAGTAGCAGGAGGATGCTGAATGAGAGTTTCCATACAGGAATTCCACAAGTTGTACAGTGTACAACACAGTTGTTATTCTTAGACAAGCAGCAGAGTGCTTATTTTAATATCTTTGAAATGGATTGTAACAATAAAGGCAGAAACTCCTGGTCCTCATTATACCTTATTATTCATTCAACTGATATAGAAATACGCTTTCATGAATACTGGTGCTAAGTTAATTCAGAGGAATATGTTCGTTCATAGTCACATAAGCATCCTTCTCTTTCCACTCCTATTTCAGGCTGTTATCTTATTAGAAACCTCAAGGCAAACAGAAACATGACCAGCCCCAGCTCCAAATAAATCCCAGAATTTAAGTATCAGCAGCTTCTTCCAAAGAAGCCAGTTAATAGAAATCATGTGTAAACACACTGAATTTGGTGAATATAATATTTGGGATGCAATACTCCCTTCAAGTACTACGGCATTGTTCCAAACTAGTTAAAAAACAGAGCTCCTAACCCATTTATTTCAATATGACATTGAATAGGATTAACTCCTAAACCTGTACTTATACTGCATTGAACCTCATATAAAAAGTTGTAGTAGTTTACTTTTGTACAAAAGAAAAGTAAAACACTAATAAAACACCTCTGTTAGGGAGACACAAAGAAATAAGGCCTTGAACAACATAACAATCAGCAATGAAAACTGGTGCAGATTGCCCAGATATAGAGAAGATGAAAATATACAGTAATACACAGAGAGTAGTACTATAAATATAATATAGGATCAGAACGTTCAAAGGCAATCTTCTCCACAAGCAATTGTCTCCCTTGGGTAAAGATAAGATAAAAAAAGAAA
>JACDJE010000292.1:0-89304 GCA_016647715.1 Pavo muticus
GACTGATAGTGTTAAAAAGTAATTTGTTTGTAAACAAAGGATATAAGGTTCTCGAGCATATATTAAAGCACAAAACATTCAAAAAGCAAATTGTTCCAAGTGGGAAAACCACTGATTTTGATACTGACTCAGAATGTGTTAGTGAACTGTTGCTTTTACATCAGTCAAGGACTTAAAAAGGGACTTAATGCACTATGTAACACTATGTAAGTTTCTGTAGAAGCTGTAGAAGTGGTTCACAATGGTGTTACCAATGTTGAAAACAGTAATGTTTGAGTATGATTATTGGTTGTTTTTTTCCCCAGTTTTGGTATGTAATAAAGAACTGTACTGTTGTTACGAATTACTGTATTCTTAAGGACATCTGTGTCCGTACCACTGATATCTGCCTCTGATGTTGTGAGACAGCATAACAAAATAGGAAGCAGCCCTCTTAGTAATGTAGTTGTAGGACTTCGGTCCTTGTTTTTATGGACTGTTAGTTCAGTACTCTCCTTGCACATGCGATGCTTCCTGGGGGTAATGGAACATTGAGCACATCTAGACATGGGCAGTGTCACTGCTGGGGGGATGCCAGAATTTCAGAAGAACAACGTGACTTACTACTTCTACTATGGATTTCATACTTACTTTAAATGAGTATTCTGAGCACTTGAGAGAAGATACGAAGCTCTCGATGAGGATACTAAATTAATGTGAGCTGATGGGGTGACAAGTATTTGCTCTAAGCTATGGATGTTCCTAGCAAATAACTGTCATAGAGGTTTATTTTTGCATGTGTTCTTTTGTGTACTGTCAGTAAGGTTAGAATTAACCTGTAAGAAGGTGAGCAGGTTTAGAAATGCTTCATCTGTATGTATCCAGAATAAGTGCTGCTTTCTTGGAAGTCTCATCACTAATCCTTGCTGAAGTTTGGATACATGTTTTCATGATACTGTTTGGGGCTTTCCATAACTTAAAGGTCTCTCTGGCAGGAATTACCTGCTAAGCTTGGCTGCAGAGCTATATGGTAGTATTACTGTTATGTTCTGGGAAGAATATACTTACAGTAGTAGAAATTGTGCTGAGATTGCCCTGTGCTTTCACTGAGTGTAGTATATTCTTACAGATTATGGTATATAGGTACCTGTTGTGCGGGAGGAATTGGGCTTCTCAATTTTCTGATGGTCCACGTAATTTCATCTTTTTTAATGTTGAACAAAGCTTAAGATTTTGGAAGCATGAACAGATAAGGTTTCCTCTGGTTTTAGGTCGACAACTAAGAGGAACTGTAAAATCAGGGTAACATGACTGTGCAGTATGTGATTATGTAAGTTTGTCCCAGTTGTTTCATTGCTCTATGACAAAACATTAGAGAAACTGTAATTAAAAAAAAAAAGGCAGATATATTTCAGTATATTCTTTCCCCTGCACTAACTGAGGTGAGCTGACTCAATTTTCAAAATAGATTTTATTCCACAATGTCAGTAGTTCTGTAAGAAAGAATGATAGAGTACAATTTTCAGTTTGTTTTGGTATAATCAGTACTTTTTGTCACTGTTTCCTGTGACAGGCTTTGTACATTTTTAATTTCATTAATGCTGTTCATAGTGATTTCAGGAAGTGCAAAAATATTTTTAAATCTATTTTTGTTCTTTTAATTTTTTAATTGCATGTAAAAAAAAGTCCATGAGGTTACAAATAGCTAATAATCGGCATTTTCGTTAAATCTTATGAGAAAACTTATCTTAGAAAAGCATTTGCAGTCTATGGACTATAATTTACCTTTTACAATCTGTAGACGTATTGGAAAACATCATAGTGCCATGTAGTAACTTTGCTTGTCCGTATCCTGTTCAGAAAATGATTAAGAAACTCAAGGCTTTCTGAGTGCTAAAATGTTTTTTTTTTATTTGTTTTTATTTCTGTTGGTCGTTAAATTGGCAGATGTCTTCCAGCAATTTACATTTCAAAACAGAATATTAATATCAGAGGATTTTTAAATAAGTAGTTCTAGGAATGTTGTGTTAGAAGATGGTTTTTCCCCTGTTCTGCTAAGAAATAATACATAAAGACAAAGGATTATGTTAACTGACAAAGATGTTCCTGACTGTTCTGTTTAATATTCTGTATGTAGTATTAATCTATATGTATTTTTAAACTGTTATCTATTTTAAAATGGTAACAACTTCAACATTTCTTGACTCAATTCCTCCATAGACTTGAATTATTTTTAATAAACTTGTTCATTTAAATCTCTCGCTCTTCTTCAAATCTGATTTTTTTTTTTTTAACTGGCTAAAATGAATAGTTTGATATTATTTTGTAGTAGTATATTAGAATGAGATTTCCAAAATGAGTTGTCTGTTGTTGAGAAGGGTCTTTATCTTCTTGTATGAATATGTTTTACTTTGTTTGGTATAGCAGCTCTTGTTTGAAATGTTTGGGAAGGCAGTGTTTTTACCTGATGTCTTTGAAAGTTTTATTTCCTTTCCCCATGACAGTTAAAATTATTGTATGAGTTGCAGTAAGCAAATGGAAGGGATTTGATCTGTGATGGCGAATGATAGTCCCTGTTTCGGTGAGGAACTAGTTAAACCTTATGTAGGACTGAACAGGTTTGGTTGCCTTTGTGTTCTAACAACAACAAAAAGGAGGACACGAGGAATTATTACTTTTCTTTTTTTGGGGGGGGAGGAGGTGGGGAAGATTGTTCCCAAAATGTTGTTCCCAAACAGCTTAAGTATGAGATAGGAGAGAAATACGCTGTGTAGTCTTCTGAGATCAGAGAAAACTAAGAGGACAGCTGGTGTCCCTTTTGAAATCATAGAATCACAGAATCACCAAAGTTGGAAAAGACCTCCAAGATCATCCAGTCCAACCATCCAACCGTCACCACTGTTCTCCCAGTAAACCATGTTTCTCAGTACAACATCCAGATGGCTCTTAAACACCTCCAGGGACGGTGACTCCCCCACCTCCCTGGACAGCTTGTTCCAGCACCTAAAAACTCTTTTGGCGAAGAATCTCTCCTGGCACAAGTCGAGGCCATTCCTTCCAGTCCTATTGCTACTTATGTGGGCGAAGAGGTTGACTCCCAGCTTACCACAACCTCCCTTTGCGTAGTTGTGGAGAGTGATAAAGTGCCCCCTGAGCAGACTAAACAATCCCAATTCCGTCAGTCGTTCCTCATAAGACTTGTGCTCAAGACCCTTCACCGGCTTTGTTGCCCTTCTCTGAACGTGCTCCAGGGCCTCAATGTCTTTCCTCTAGCGAGGGGCCCAAATCCGAACACAGTACTGAAGATTCAGCCTTGAGCAAGGGATTGAAAGGTTGCTGATTTAATATGCGTGATTGAGTGATTGTTGAGCTGTACAATGCAGACATGTACTGTCCTGCTTTTGATTGTCAGATGTGTTACCTGCAAAATAAGGTTGCTAATAACCTGTGAAAAGCAGTGTAACTAATTTGAGTTACGGTGTATCATGTTTCATCAGCTGTTTCCTGTAGATGTTGTCTGATCACCCTCCAGTGAAAGTTAAATGAAAGCAGTGCTATGAAACAGGTGTAGTTCGTATTTAAAAGACACATGTGATTTATAAAGTTTTTAGGTGTTAAGGGATAAGCACTTAGGTTTAGGGATTTCTTAGGAGACATTACCTGCTATAATAATTGGTGAGATATTCAGAGCACCATCTAGATGAGAAAATTGAGTTTGTATATTAAAGAAACATATCTGTGTGGACTAATGTGTATAAGAGAAGAGGTAATAATAGTGCTAGATGACATTGGTTATTTGGGCAAGGCTGCTTATGTGGTCTGAAAGTAAAATTTGAAGATTCAAAATAGTTTCAAAGACTTGAAAATGGTTTTGTGATTCTAGGCTGTTACAGATAGCTGAGGGAGCAAACTAAGTTTTATTTCAAATAGGTGACATGAGAATAGCAGCGGTTCGCTGGTAGTTAATCTGTTTCTAGGCCGCTGGAAGGGTAGCTTTTTCCATAAGGACACATAGCACTGGCTGTGCTTTTTTGTTAATGTTTAGGAAAATCCTTCAAGGTGGTTTGTACCTAGAGATTCTTTAGTGATGTGACAGTGAGTCCTTTAGCTCAGCTTGTAGTGATAGTGGCAAGCTAAGTCAGATTGAGGTACAAAACTGCTAAAACAAAAGTGAAATGCTTTGAATATTGATTTAGATTACATACTACCAGTTTACTTTTGAAGTCGTGTTGATGTCTGGGTAAATAGTTACTGATTTCCTTGACAAGTTAAGGACAGATGGCAGATTCACTCTTATAACAGAAAGCAGAAGAGTAGTATATGTCCTCTATAGTGATTTATTTTCAGGTCCTTGAGAGCCAGAAAACTCCACATACTACTTTCTGTGATTGTTCTTGTTTATAATTTCTTTATTTTTTACTGCAGTGTAATTTCTTGCATGAAACTGACTGACTGGTAAATAAGGTGGTGTTGAACCATACTGCTGATACAAGAGCCTACTTTTAATTTAATCTTAAGATGTACAATTGTAGAATCATTAAGGCTGGAAAAGACCACTAAGATCACGTAGTCCAGCCATCAACTCATCACCACCATACCCACTATCCCATGTCACTCGGTGTCACATCTGCATGTTTCTTGAACGCCTGCAGGGACAGTGACTCCACTGCCATCCTGGGCAGCCTGTCCAATACCTCACCACTCTTTCTGAGAATAAATTTTTCTTAATATCCAACCTGAACCTCTCCTGGGACAACTTAAAGCTGTTGCCTTTTGTCCTGTTGCTAGCTATCTGGGAAAAGAGGCCCACACTCACCTTGCCACAACCTCCTTTCAGTTAGTTATAGAGAGCAGTAAGGTCTCCCTTGAGCCTGCTTTTCTCCAGACTTAACAGTCCCAGTTCTCTCTGCCACTCCTCATAAGACTTGTGCCCTTCTTGGGACATGCTCCAGGGCCTCATTGTCTTTATAGCAATGAGGGGCACAAAACTGAATACTGTACTTGAGGTGCAGCCTCACCAGTGCCAAGGACAGAGGGTTGATTGCTTCCCTGGTCCTGATGAGTATGCTACTTCTGATACAAGCCAGGATGTCATTGGCCTTCATGGTTCATATTCAGTTATCTATTGACTAATACCCGCAGATTCTTTTCCACCCAACAGCTTTCCAGGCACTGTGCCCCAAGCATGTAGTGTTTCCTGGGGTTGTGACCAAAATGCAGGACCTAGCATTTGATCTTGTTGAAGCTCATGTAGTTGTCCTCATCCTGTGGATCCAGCCTGTCCAGATCCCTCTGCAGGGCTTTCCTACCCCCATGCAAATCGACACTTCCTCCCAGCTTGGTGTCGTCTGCAAACTTACTGAGGGTGCGTTCAATCCCTTGTCCAGATCATCAGTAAAGATATTAAATAGGGCTGGTCCCAGTACTGCCCCCTGAGGAACTCTGCTAGTAACCAGTCACCAGCTGGATTTAACTGTGTTTACCACCACTCTCTGAGCCTGTCTGTCCAGCCATCTTTTAACCCAGCAAAGATACCCTGATACTGAGTTCAGGCTGACAGGCCTGTAATTCCCCAGGTCCTCCTTACAACCTTTCTTGTAATTGGGAGTCATATTAACAAGTCTCCAGTCATCCAGGGTGTCCCCGGTTGACCAGGACTGCTGATAAATGATGAAAAGTGTCTTGGCAGTCACTTCCACCATCTCCCTCAGTACCCTCGGGTGGATCCCAACTTTTCCCAGGAACTTGTGACGAGCCAGGTGGAGTAACAGTAGTTTCTCTGTAAATTGGTTTTGAACATAGAGAACTGTATGAAGAAAAATAAGAACAAAACCTCTTTTATTACTGTAATGACAGCTAAAATATTCATAGAATAGGGGATACCAAGAAGTATATAGTGTGATTTATTTGACACCTGTTACCTAGTACTGTGTAAAGCTTCTGTTGCTTACAGAACTTTCAGTAAAGGCTGTAGCTTCTCAAGTTCTGGTAGCTTGCAAATAAATACAGTGTAGTACACACTGATTTTAAGTTCATTTTGTTCCTTTTCAAGATTTTTGAGTAAGATGAATGTAGGTAAAAGATACCCAAATTTCTGTGTACAGTTGCCAAACTCTTGCTCCTTCTAGTTAAGTATTTCCTCATTAAATACTTTGCCAAAATGTGCTACTAGAACTGGTTTCATTTTTTTTTGTGGTGGGACTAGAAGGAAGGATTGGAATTGCATGACTTTAAATTTTAGAACTAAATACACTACATACGTAAATTTTCTCTTTTTTTTGTTTATTGCTTAGTATAGTATAGATAGTACAGTGATTTTTTTCTTTCTTTTTTTTTTAAATTTCTGAGACCTACAGAGGCCTTGATGGATTGATAGATGCATGTATGAACTGCTTGTAAGGTGTATAAAGACGCCTGACTTGTTCTTTGCTGGAGTGAAAAAAAGCAGTACTAGTTCAAGAACCATTTTCTTTGGAAGGAGAAAAGACAGGAATTAACATGCTTGAAAATTTCAAAAATAGAGACAAGTTACATTTAATTTTGGGAACTGTTCCATTTAAATTGTCTGTCTCCTTGAAGAGAACCCACTTCACCCCCTCCTCTCCGACTCCTCCTCAGCGATGCACATGTTGCCCCAGTGGTACATGCTAATTTGAACAGATGAAATTGTAGGTTTTTTTTCTTAATTGCTGTAGGAAGCATAAAAAATGTAAAGTAAATGCTTTATACTTTCAGAGCGCAGTTTTAAAAATCGGTCACATTTGAAAGAGGCCAAGGTAAAACTGTTAGAAAATGAGCTTACAGTGAAATATTCCAAATTGTTTTTACAATTTTAAAGATACTCTGTCAGTCTGCTTAATTTATTTCAGTGTGTTTAAGATGGATTTGAGAAGTTTATTTTGTCTATTAACAGCTTTCCTTTTTTCTTTTTAAGTTAACAAGAATGTTGCAAAAATATAATGTGCTTTTATTTTGAAGACTCTTCAGCAGGTACCAGCTATGTTTAAATTATTCAGACATACTACCTTTTCTTGTAATGTAAAATACGCTGTGATCTTGTCTCGCTCCAAGTTATAGGAGGGAGAGGAGGTTCTTTGATATATGATATGTATAGCTGGAGTGAGATTGAGAAACAACGGTTCAAATGTTGGTCCGACCAGTTTATTACGAATCTTAATCAGGGAGATGGGGAAGGGGAGGATGGACACTATTACGAATTAGAGTGATGGGGAAGGGAAGAAGGGTGATAGAAAAGATAGGAAATAGAAGCAAGGAGTCTCTATAGGAAGCAAGAGGGAGATAGTCACCACTGTGGGTCCAGCGTGGTTCGTAGTTCAGTCATTGATCTTCAGTAGAGGTGGGTTGTTGGGCGTTGTTCTGTTGAAGACGACGGTGACCATGGCGACGACAGTGAATCTTTGCGATGCTTTTTCAATGAAAGTACGAACTTATAAGTAAGTCCAAAGTGGTTGAGTCAGCTCTTTTTGGAGTGACGTCTTCTGGCTTTTGGATCTCAGCAGGAACTCCTTTTGTTCCCATCTCCCTGGCCTTGCCAGCAGATAAGAGGGAGTATGGAGGAGCTAACTTGTATCTTGTCTTCACAGGATACAATGGTATCACCCCCCAGTCTCCCATAGCAAACAGGAGTTATTTGGTCACAGGACAGATCTTCCACCAATAGACAGTCCTGAGCACTCCCTTCCAAAGGCAAACAGCTCCAAAGAAATGCTTTCAAATATAAAATTGTCCAGACAGTGATGTTGATTGCTGAACGGCAGCACGCACCTCTCATCTCCTAGAGACTTATCACAAGAAATACCGCAGGATGCAAGCTTTAAGCCAGAAAACAAAGGATTCATACAGATCTGATTACAGTTTCCAGATTAGAAGACTAGATGATAAATGACAATTTTCATTTAAAAATGAAGGTATGTTTAATGTAAGTCACTTTCTAAGGAGAGAAAGGAAATTGCTTTGATTTTTTCTGCTTTTTTTTGAAAAATATCATGTTTTCAAATATGAATTTGTTTATTTACAGTAATGTTTTTGCTAAAGTCTGCAAAGAAACACCCGCAGAAACAGCCTGAAATTTCAAACTGTGAAATGCATTCGTTTTTGATATTATCAAGTGTAAGTGTAGAGCATGAATTGCAGTTGTTCAAATAGTTGAGATTTTTCCTGCTGACTTCAGTGAAACAAAACTTGGCTTCATTGGCAAGTTGGTAGACTAAAGCAGTGTAATTGCCCAGTAAATAATGAACTTTAAAAGATATCAGTCTGCATGTAGTTTACTCTTTGAAACCTGAATTTCTGTCTTCTCAGTCTTCATAGAATCAGAATGGTTTGGGCTGGATGGGACCTTTAAGATCATCTAGTTTGAACTCCACCTGCTATAGACAGGGACAAGTCCCTCTAGACCAGGTTTCTCAAAGCCCCATCCAGCGTGGCTTTGAATGCTTCTAGGAAGGGGCCATCCACAGCTTCACTGGGTAACCAGTTCCAGTGTCTTACCGCCCAAGTATAAATTGAGGTAATCCTAACATAGTTCTGGGGCTCCCAACACAAAAAGGACATGGAGTTGTTGGAGCACGTCCAGAGGAGAGACATGAAGATGATCAGAGGGCTGGAGCACCTCTCCTCTGAGGACAAGCTGAGAGAGCTAGGGCTCTTCATCCTAGAGAAGAGGGGGACCTTATAACAGCCTTCTAGTACCTGAAGGGGGCCTGCAGGAAAGCTGGGTTGGGACTTTTTAGAAGGGTATGTAGCGAAAGGAGAAGGGGAAATGGTTTTAAACTGGAAGAGGGTAGGTTTAGACTAGATATTAGGAAGAAATTCTTTACTGCGAGGGTGGTAAGACAATGGAACTGGTTGCCCAGAGAGGTTGTGGATGCCTCCTCCACATTCAGCATTCAAAGCCAGGCTGGATGGGGCTTTGAGAAACCTGGTCTAGAGGCAGGTGTCCCTGCCTATAGCAGGTGGAGTTGGAACTAGATGATCTTAAATGTCCCACCCAGCCCAAACCATTCTATGATTCTATGCTATAAAGAAGCTTACTGCCTTATGTCCCACTGTCTCAACCTCCTTCAAAACAAGTAAAGTGAATACTTCTTGTCATAGTTATATCACCAATTTGCTTCAGTAAAGAAGTCAGCACTTCAGGTTAATGATAGCATTCAGTAATGGTGAATTAATCCATACCAACTTTCAAATAATGCTTGTTCAACAGACTTTTTCTTAGTTCTCTAAAAAAAATAATGTATTCTTTCCAATAGCACTACATACAGTGCTTGATTTTGAAGACCAGAAATACAGCTTCGTGCCACACATGTAAGAGAGGATGATATTACCCAACTTATTCATAACCACCTGAAGTTAATATGCATGGCTGGATCAATAAAAAATAGTCCACAACTGACAGGAGTCTCTACAGACTTTGCACTCTGAGACATATCAACATCACTCACCCAAATGAAGAAATTTCTGCTCTTAAAATGGTTCAAAATAAATTCAGTGCAATTGTACATTTGATTTTTCAGTAATCAAAGCATTAAAAAATGTCTTTTCTCATATTTCATAAAACTCTGGGGGGAAATGTAGTTTGAAGTTGAAAACAGATATCAAATACAACCACTCTTTTAGTAACTGCTATATTCAATCAGTTGAAAATATAAGCCTCCTATATAGCTCCTATTTCCTGATTACTTTAAGAAGCTTTAATAAGTATATAGCCTGCAATGTATTTCATTATCCATTTTTTTTTCTTTCTTTGATTAATTTAGATTTCCTATGTTATTCTAATTTCATTTTTGTCTCTTTGTCTGTTAGTTTCCCAAAGTACAGTAGCTTTTGAAGAATGTCAGCAATTTTTGCTGAAGGTCTGTCTGAATTGGGATATCCAATAAATGGTAGAGTTAGATACCAAGAAAAAAACTGTTCTATTTCCTTGGGGTACATTACAATAGGAAACACTCTTAAAATATATAGGATATTAATATCTCAGGAGATTTTTAAAACTAGCTTGGAACAGGTCAGCTGAATTAAAAGTGTGAAATAAATTCACCAATAGCTGTACATTTCCATGGCTAGTGTGGCAACTCCGTAAGGAAGAGGATTATCAGAACAAAACCACATCAGACCCCATGAAAACCACAAAATACAGGCATTTGGAAAATTATAGACTTAAAGGACTTTTCCCACTTAATTTGGGGTGGGAGAAAAAAAAAAACAAACAACAAACCAACAAACAACAAGATACAGAGGCTTGTGTTACACTAACCTAAATTGCACAGAATTGAGATTGATTTGTGTATAATCTAAACATTATTGTACATGAAAAAAAAAACACAACGCTTTGATATTTGATTTCCTTTTTGAGCTAGCTTAGAGTGCTGGGAATGCTTTCCTCTTCTGTGATGATGATACGTAAATTAAGAAGACTCTTTTGCATACTGTTTGAAGAAACTTTTGAGCATTTTAAATCAAGGAATGATAAATTTAATAGTTTATTAACTTGTTTTCTAGACTAATATAGTTTACTATGCATATACTCAAGCTTTATGGAAACTAAAACAGTCTCAGAATATTAGCCACTATTTGCATTGTAAGCTTTTAGGAGCTCCACAAGATACTGTAATCTTCTTGTGCATCTACCTAACAAAATTTCAATCTTATTTTAGTTGATCTTCTTCAGTTACTTAGAAAATGGCACTAGTGGTGTCATTCTCTCAGCACTGAGAAAATACAGTAAATGTCATCTTTAATTGATACATTTTCTATCATTAAAACATTGTTGAAAAATACTGTGCTGACAACACAATTTCTTCTCAAACCAGTGAGGTGAGCCTGAAGAAATACTGGGAGCTAATGAGCAGAAGTGTTTAAATATCCAGTATACACACTGGATCATGGTCTATGCTGGAATGGAAGATGAATTTTCAGACTCTCAGGCAGCCAAGAAGAGATGGATTATGAAGGCTAACAAACCATCCTGTTTCAAATGCCTGTACATATCTAGAAAGCTTTGGAACAGTGAATTTATATTCATGTGATGAGGAATATAAAGAAGGGTAGAACTAGAAGGACAAGAACTTCTTTTGCCAAACACCATTTACTTCCCTTTCTTTGAGAAGTTTCTGTTCTTTCCCAGTCTTCTTTAAATAACAAGTGCAACTGCTTGAGTCTGACGTCACAGGAAGCAATGGTGAAAATCAAAAAATTGCAGCATAAACAGAGAAGAGTGTATGCCTTGGCCTCTGTTCAAGACCTTGAGGAGCCTAATTCTGGCTCTAATAATTTTGTCTTCCATCTTCCAGTGGTATCCTGGAGTGCACTTAAAAGAGCATGGCCAGCAGGTCAAGGGAGGTGATCCTCCCCCTCTGCTCTGCCCAGGTGAGGCCACATCTGGAGTACTGCATGCAGTTCTGGGTTCCTCAGTTCAAGAAAGACAGGGAATTTCTAGAGAGAGTCCAGTGGAAGGCCCCAAAGATGATGAAGGGCCTGAAGCACCTCCTGTATGAGGAAAGGCTGAGAGACCTGGGGCTGTTTAGCCTGCAAAAGAGAAAGCTGAGAGAGGATCTTATCATGCTTATAAATATTTATAAATTAAAAAAATTAAATACCTGAAGGGTAGAAGTCAAGTGGATGGGGCTAGCCTCTTTTCAGTAGTGCCCAGTGATAGGACAAGGCGCAACAGGTACAAACTGGAACACAAGAAGTTCCAAGTGAACACGAAAAAAAACTTCTTTACTGTGAGGGTGATGATAGAGCACTGGAACAGGCTGCCCAGAGAGGCTGTGGAGTCTCCTTCTATGAAGATATTCAAAACCTGCCTGAATGCTTTGCTCTGCAACCTGCTTTAGAGATCCTGCTTTAGCAGGGGGTTGGACTAGATGATCTCTAGAGGTCCCTTCCAACTCCTATAATTCTGTGATTATCTAATATTAATAATTGCTTTAGTCCTATTAATAATAGAAAATTAAAATCAAAAGAGATTTGATTTTTTTCTCCTCTACCAAACACTGATACAGAAAATATAAGAGACTTCTGCTAATATTTAGTATTTTTTAAACTTGGAAAAAGTAATAATAATAAAAATACAATAAGCAATGCTTGCTTTTAAGGATTTTCAAAGTAGATAAAATAAGCTAATTTCGAAGGGATTTTCTCCCATACATAAAAAGTATAATGTATATTATACATTAATTCTCACAACCCAAAAGATACAGCTGTACTTTAAAAACACAGTGAAAATGCAATTAACTAATTTAACTTGGTCAGAGCTACTTTCTTTTGGCTTTTTGCCCAGAACATGCAAAAAGAGTATGGCAAATCCTAAAAATGAAAAGGAACATGTCATAGAGAGGCAAGAGAGAATATCTAAGGTTTACTGCATATAAATCATTAACGGAATTTTGCATTAATCCATACAAAGAGAATAATACCTTGACAATCAAAAAAGTGAGATTTTCAGTTTACTGACAAAATATGAGTAGGTACTTCTGTCCAGAAAAGAGCATATTTGAACACCATTTCAGAAGGAATCTCCTGAAGCCCTAAGAACCTGATTTTGTACATTTACTGCTGTAGAAATCAGTAAGATAACTACTCAAGAACTTCTTGAATGCCCAAATATAGACTATTCAACTCCAGCTGTGGTGTCCTTGTTCATTGCAGGGGAGTTGGACTAGATGGCCCTCAGAGGTCCCTTCCAACCCTAAGGATTCTATGATTCTATAATTCTATGAAAAGGTTATCTTATGAATTTTTCTTTCATACTTTCAAGGACAAACTCTACAATTTGATTTACGTATGTAATGGCCTTTAGCCGGGATAATACTGCAGTGGAAGATTAACTAATGCAGAAAACAAGAGTCCTTAGAACTGCTGGTTTAGTCTGTTGAAGATAAACGTTTCAAGTGTTCTTCAAACTTTCCATTTTTATAGTGATTCAGTCATGTGTATTAATATCTCTTTTTTTTTTTTTTCTAATGCGTGGAAGAACTTGTAAAAAGACCTACAGAGGTGTACATGCTATTAAAAAACAAACAAACAAACCCCAAACCAATAAAATATGTTTTGCCACCACCTCTGGGTACTCTGCAGTCAGGTGCAATGGGACATAAAGCCTAAAACACCACATTTTCTGTTTTTCATTACATAGTGCAATATATGTAAATTACTGCAGTATACTATTTCAGTGCCAGGAATTTATGGGCCCTACTGACTCTCCTCTTCTCCAAACTGAATAGTTGTAGCTCTTTCAGCTTCTCCTTACAGGAGAGGTGCTCAAGACCCTCAACCATCTTGGTGGCCTTCTGCTGCACTCTCTCCAGGATGTCCATGTTCTTTTGTACAGGGTGGCTCAGAATTGATTTATCATATTATGGAACGTCAACCATGGTTTTGATCTCGCATGTTAGTTTTTGTAACTTCATGCCATATCATCTCAGCACTTTATGGCAGCTACAGAAAGGACTACCTGGAAACTTATCTCCTTCTAACCAGACTGAGGCATGGCTTGATCTTCACTGTCCAGTCATCTCTTGATTTATTTTCTGTGAGGACGCAGAAAGTTGGTAACTGATTCTAACTTGATACTAAAACTTGAGGTGAGGAGGTCACCACACAGGGTGAGCAAACATATTGCAACTAAAGAAGCAAAGGCCAAGAGTGAAGGATATACCTGGGAGCCAGGAGTACCCTGTGAGCACAGTTCCCAGCACAAGTGTATTTCTACAGCCCGTACACGGAGATGCATACAACTGCTACACGCTCAACTAATCTTACGGCCCATTGCGCCCCTTATAGCCGCCGTGCCCCTCCCCAGCAGCGCGCTGATTCCCCCGCGTGCTCGTACAGGCACCCAATCAGAGACCGCCGGCCCCGAGCACGCGCGCGCATGCGGAGAAGGGAGCGGGCCGGAGAGGCGGGCCGGAGGCGAGCGTGAAATCCGTATCCGGGTGAGGCCGCAGCACATGGGGCTCGTGTGTGGGGGATGGATTTTACGAATAGAGAGCGAAGCGACTGGCTTTGCGCGCACGGCCTGCGCGGGAGCGCTGGGGACGTCAGCGACCCTAACGGCCGTGCCGGCATCTGATGGGGGCGGTCGCTGAAACGTCTGAGGCGGGATGTGGAAGCCACATTACGTCTCGCGCTCTGAGGGCAGCTTGCCCGCGTTGACTGAGCCTAACAGGGGGGCAGCCATTAATTCCGGCACCCTCGCTGCTTTCTCCTTCCCTGGGCCGCTTAGCCCGGTTACTGCCTATTGTAGTGGAACCGCGGGGGCTGCTGTAGGCGCTTCTCTCCTGAGGCCTACTTTTATTTGCTGTGCCGCTGACTGGTTGCTCCTCCGTGCTGCTTGAGGGCCTGTTATACCACTAGTGGTGGCCATGCACTGTGGGCGTGTGGCTGTAAGGAATGCTCAAAAGGAGGTTATAAAAAAAATCGGTGGAACTGTTGCATCTTCCAGTCTCTGCACTAGAAAACTGATGGCAGTGGAAAGGATAGCCTTGTAGGTAGTTCTCTAGCCCAGAGCTTTGGAAATGGCCACTGCCCATTTGCTTCTGAGGGGGAAGTGTTTGTGACCAAGGTTTCTGACATTATCAGAAATCTTACGTTGTGGAGAAATATCTAGTAAGATTTTCAGTGCTGTCTGTGTACTTAATATCTGTTTATATAAAGGGTGTTAGGTATTGAAGTATTTCTGAATATCTGTCTGAATCCTTGGGCATCTAAAAACTTATCTATAAATCTAGTCTTTAAGCATTTTAGTACTGTAGACTTCTCATTTTTATAATAGGTATGACTGTCTCCTGTTGGTATCTCAGCATCTGAGCTTTACCTTTTGCTCTGGGATAGTTCCTTCACGAGCTCTGTATGCAGCTTTAGCTCTTCTCAGCAGGCTATAATTTATTCTGTAAGCAGTTATTCTTTCTGTCTGAGTAATTCATTTTCCCATCAGCAACACACTATGGATGTTTTTCTTGCCATTTTATTGCAGCATTTTAGCAGACCCTTTGAGTGTTTTTTTTGTCATGGTACTTGAAGACTTGTTGATGAGGAATTGTAGAACTCATACTTCTCATTTCTTTGTAGCTATTTTGTTTTCTCCTGCTCTTTGTATTTTGCGCTTCTGTATGTTTCTTCACTGCGTGATTTTGTTCTGCCTCCATATGCCTAATCTGGGTGTCTGAGTAAGTGTTGGTGCAAGCGTACTGGTATTTTGTGGGTTTTTTTTTTTTAGGATGTCAATTTTTCTGCCAGTAATACAGGAAGTAGACTGCTGATCATTTTCAAAGAGTGTTTGTAGTATAGATGATGTCTTCTAACAAGTGCAGTAGTGACCTTTGTACTGATAGGATTTGAAAGGAGTAGGAAAAAAAAGTCACAGCAGTTTTCAAACGAGTTGCCTGCATGCTCAGTTAACAGAATACAGCCTTTCTTGGAACCTCTTAAAAACATACTTGAAAATATGGTGCAAATTTATTTTACACTATTTTGAAAAGAAAATTATTAAATATAGGAGACAGACATATATGCTTTTGTGCATAGCCTCAGCAGTAATGCCTTCTGCTATTAGTCTGGAACATTACGATCTCCAAATGCTGATTTGTTCTACTGTGAAGCTGAGGTGGTATTTTATTGTAGCTCACCTGAGGAGGTGTGTGGATTTTTCTCCACACCAAATTGAGACAGTGGACATGAAAATAGTCACTTTTGAATGTGTTTTCATCAAAAACTTTATTCTGACCATTGCTATAATTAAGTTGAAGGATTCCCTCCTGTTTTTTTCTACCTGGATATAGCAACAACTGAAAACTGATTATACCTGGTGACCTGTTCATATCTGCGATGTTCATGTTGATTTTGAGATGCTGATTGGCCTTTACTAGAACCTGAGTACAGTTTAAGTACTTCTGTACTCAGTTACTCACTCCTCAGTTGTTGTCTGGTTGTCTTTGAATGCTGTAGACCAGCTCCTTTATGTCTCTTCCCAGGTGACAGAACTACAGACAGAGGTCAGTGATGAAAGTATGTTCTCTAGACTGTGTTAGCAGCTTATGTGGTGTCAGCTTGATGCTCAGGATGATAGCTACGTAGATTTCTGAGTGCCAGAATACAGTTATGCTATAATGTGTATTTCTGGTCCAGAGGAGCAAATGGATAGCAGTCCTAAGGGCAATAACTGGCATTCTCCAAATGTTTATAGAACTGCTAAGACATCTAAGTATGATGCGTGTCTGAGCAGTTGGCTTGGCTCCTCCTGGCTTCGTAAAAGCCAACTTCCAGGAAGGCTTGCAACACCAAATGGAAAAAGTTTGTGGTATGATGGAAACAAGTTTTCTGTGAATCTTTAGAGATCTCAATACCTTTTTTCTCGTGTTATTTGAGTCCATGTAGATTCACAAGGTGGATTGTTTCATTCTGCAGTGATCTGGTATGCTTGTGTTCTATAATCTGCTATTGTCAATCTGTGCAACTTTTGATTCCTTTAAATGCCTGTCTAATAAAGATCATTCTGCTTAGATACAAGTAATTTGGTCGTAATAATGGAGGAAAAAACCCTCATGTTAAGCCAGTCTTGATATTATTTTTCAGCTATATTTTTTTTCTTTTGCCTAGAGCTTTTTCACTAGTATGGGGGTTTCGGGTTACAGACGGTAAATTTTCAGTCATGCAGATTAAATCTGCCTTTAAGTGTACTGTAAGTGATAGACTATCTAGAACGTGCTGCAAGTTGGTTTTCAGGCAATGTAACCCTTGATACGTTTAATCTCTTTTTTACTTACATATTTTTATCATAAGAAGAATGCATCAGAATTGCAGGCAAGAGTTATTTTTCTGTTTTGTAAAATTTGTTTAATATGCAAATAACCATCACTTGTGCTAATAAAAAGAAATAGTTTAAGTTTTAGGCTTCAGCATTTCTGATAATGCCTGTTGCAGCCATAATCTTTCTTTTATTCCCTGTATATCGCTGAAGCAATGGTACCTGCTTTCCAGACTTGAGTCTCCTGAAGTGCTGCAATTTTAACATAAAGGAATTAAGTTATTTGTAATTTTCATCATGTAGAATAACATAGAATGTAGAATTTCGTAGCATACAGTGGGAATTGTATTCTTTCCTCCTAAAGAGTTTGGGATGAATTTTGCTTTTATGAGACAGCTGGCTTTTGCCCTTTAAATTGTTCAGTTGACAGGCTTATTTTTGGAATGAATGAAATGAATTTTCAGGCTTCTACTCATTGCTTCAATGAAGTCTTAAAAAGGAAAATTTGGTCTTAGGGTATGTAGAATATGTTTGGAGCAGTAGAATTAAGTTATCTATAAGCTTCTTTTTTTAAGCAACCTTCTGAAGTAAAACTAAGTGAATTAACTTCATTGATTTACCTTTACTTTTTCAAGTCATGATGACCATTCCCAAATAGGTTATAAGGTTGGTGTTGTTATAGAACTCTTCAGAAGTTTTTCATAAGCTGGTTGTAGGATGCATCAGTCTTAGCTTGTTGGCATGTATAAGGCTAATGTTTCATGTTGATGGTGTTGTTACAGGTATTGTCTAGTAGACTTTCCAAGCCTTTGAAACAGGAACGGACATGATAATTATAAAGGTATCATCGATTCTTAGAAAGAAAAACGTATTTCTAATGCCTGCATTCATTTGAGCAGATTTTTATACTCACTGCCATGTGCTGAACGTTTTGAAGAAAAATCAGTTTGTTTTTTATTACTTGACATTGAAGTGATCGCAATTCATTGTTTATATGTATTTCAGCTAAGAATGTGGGAACGACTGTAGTTTAAATGGCTAACTTTAGTCTTTATAAAATAAAACTTTTATTACGTTTTCATCAAGTTCTAAATTTCATGTAACAGAAACACACTTGCTCAAATCATCGTGCTAGTTTAGAATAAAAAAATCTAATCTCAGTTAGTTTATGGAACGCTGAGACAGGATTATTATTATAGGGTAACACTACCAGCTTCTATAACACTTTTAAAATATAGTTTTCATTTCTTCAGCGATTTCTTGATCAAATAACCAAATTTTAATCTTTTAGCTATTTTCTGACACCGTATGGCATCCTAATACTTTATTATTAATTAGGTAAATTTTCAGATACAGTGAAATATAAGTTGGGTCTTGTCTGATTCTCTTACCTTTAAACTCCCGGGACTATTACTACTTTTATTTTAGTACAGACCTTCTGGAAAAGATGGAAAATCTTTGTGCACAGTTGTAAACTAATCTTATGTGATTCTGCTACAATGTGGTGGGTTTTTTGTTTGTTTTATTGTTACTGTTTTTGTTTTTCTTTAGGAAGAATCAATTAAAATAGTTATGCTGGTGATTCTTGCTTCTATTCATCTTCCCTTTGAACTGTAAAGGAGAACAACTTGTACTGGAGACCAGATTGCTTGTAGTCTGTAAAATACAATTGGAAATTAGCACTGAAGACTGATAGTGTTAAAAAGTAATTTGTTTGTAAACAAAGGATATAAGGTTCTCGAGCATATATTAAAGCACAAAACATTCAAAAAGCAAATTGTTCCAAGTGGGAAAACCACTGATTTTGATACTGACTCAGAATGTGTTAGTGAACTGTTGCTTTTACATCAGTCAAGGACTTAAAAAGGGACTTAATGCACTATGTAACACTATGTAAGTTTCTGTAGAAGCTGTAGAAGTGGTTCACAATGGTGTTACCAATGTTGAAAACAGTAATGTTTGAGTATGATTATTGGTTGTTTTTTTCCCCAGTTTTGGTATGTAATAAAGAACTGTACTGTTGTTACGAATTACTGTATTCTTAAGGACATCTGTGTCCGTACCACTGATATCTGCCTCTGATGTTGTGAGACAGCATAACAAAATAGGAAGCAGCCCTCTTAGTAATGTAGTTGTAGGACTTCGGTCCTTGTTTTTATGGACTGTTAGTTCAGTACTCTCCTTGCACATGCGATGCTTCCTGGGGGTAATGGAACATTGAGCACATCTAGACATGGGCAGTGTCACTGCTGGGGGGATGCCAGAATTTCAGAAGAACAACGTGACTTACTACTTCTACTATGGATTTCATACTTACTTTAAATGAGTATTCTGAGCACTTGAGAGAAGATACGAAGCTCTCGATGAGGATACTAAATTAATGTGAGCTGATGGGGTGACAAGTATTTGCTCTAAGCTATGGATGTTCCTAGCAAATAACTGTCATAGAGGTTTATTTTTGCATGTGTTCTTTTGTGTACTGTCAGTAAGGTTAGAATTAACCTGTAAGAAGGTGAGCAGGTTTAGAAATGCTTCATCTGTATGTATCCAGAATAAGTGCTGCTTTCTTGGAAGTCTCATCACTAATCCTTGCTGAAGTTTGGATACATGTTTTCATGATACTGTTTGGGGCTTTCCATAACTTAAAGGTCTCTCTGGCAGGAATTACCTGCTAAGCTTGGCTGCAGAGCTATATGGTAGTATTACTGTTATGTTCTGGGAAGAATATACTTACAGTAGTAGAAATTGTGCTGAGATTGCCCTGTGCTTTCACTGAGTGTAGTATATTCTTACAGATTATGGTATATAGGTACCTGTTGTGCGGGAGGAATTGGGCTTCTCAATTTTCTGATGGTCCACGTAATTTCATCTTTTTTAATGTTGAACAAAGCTTAAGATTTTGGAAGCATGAACAGATAAGGTTTCCTCTGGTTTTAGGTCGACAACTAAGAGGAACTGTAAAATCAGGGTAACATGACTGTGCAGTATGTGATTATGTAAGTTTGTCCCAGTTGTTTCATTGCTCTATGACAAAACATTAGAGAAACTGTAATTAAAAAAAAAAAGGCAGATATATTTCAGTATATTCTTTCCCCTGCACTAACTGAGGTGAGCTGACTCAATTTTCAAAATAGATTTTATTCCACAATGTCAGTAGTTCTGTAAGAAAGAATGATAGAGTACAATTTTCAGTTTGTTTTGGTATAATCAGTACTTTTTGTCACTGTTTCCTGTGACAGGCTTTGTACATTTTTAATTTCATTAATGCTGTTCATAGTGATTTCAGGAAGTGCAAAAATATTTTTAAATCTATTTTTGTTCTTTTAATTTTTTAATTGCATGTAAAAAAAAGTCCATGAGGTTACAAATAGCTAATAATCGGCATTTTCGTTAAATCTTATGAGAAAACTTATCTTAGAAAAGCATTTGCAGTCTATGGACTATAATTTACCTTTTACAATCTGTAGACGTATTGGAAAACATCATAGTGCCATGTAGTAACTTTGCTTGTCCGTATCCTGTTCAGAAAATGATTAAGAAACTCAAGGCTTTCTGAGTGCTAAAATGTTTTTTTTTTATTTGTTTTTATTTCTGTTGGTCGTTAAATTGGCAGATGTCTTCCAGCAATTTACATTTCAAAACAGAATATTAATATCAGAGGATTTTTAAATAAGTAGTTCTAGGAATGTTGTGTTAGAAGATGGTTTTTCCCCTGTTCTGCTAAGAAATAATACATAAAGACAAAGGATTATGTTAACTGACAAAGATGTTCCTGACTGTTCTGTTTAATATTCTGTATGTAGTATTAATCTATATGTATTTTTAAACTGTTATCTATTTTAAAATGGTAACAACTTCAACATTTCTTGACTCAATTCCTCCATAGACTTGAATTATTTTTAATAAACTTGTTCATTTAAATCTCTCGCTCTTCTTCAAATCTGATTTTTTTTTTTTTAACTGGCTAAAATGAATAGTTTGATATTATTTTGTAGTAGTATATTAGAATGAGATTTCCAAAATGAGTTGTCTGTTGTTGAGAAGGGTCTTTATCTTCTTGTATGAATATGTTTTACTTTGTTTGGTATAGCAGCTCTTGTTTGAAATGTTTGGGAAGGCAGTGTTTTTACCTGATGTCTTTGAAAGTTTTATTTCCTTTCCCCATGACAGTTAAAATTATTGTATGAGTTGCAGTAAGCAAATGGAAGGGATTTGATCTGTGATGGCGAATGATAGTCCCTGTTTCGGTGAGGAACTAGTTAAACCTTATGTAGGACTGAACAGGTTTGGTTGCCTTTGTGTTCTAACAACAACAAAAAGGAGGACACGAGGAATTATTACTTTTCTTTTTTTGGGGGGGGAGGAGGTGGGGAAGATTGTTCCCAAAATGTTGTTCCCAAACAGCTTAAGTATGAGATAGGAGAGAAATACGCTGTGTAGTCTTCTGAGATCAGAGAAAACTAAGAGGACAGCTGGTGTCCCTTTTGAAATCATAGAATCACAGAATCACCAAAGTTGGAAAAGACCTCCAAGATCATCCAGTCCAACCATCCAACCGTCACCACTGTTCTCCCAGTAAACCATGTTTCTCAGTACAACATCCAGATGGCTCTTAAACACCTCCAGGGACGGTGACTCCCCCACCTCCCTGGACAGCTTGTTCCAGCACCTAAAAACTCTTTTGGCGAAGAATCTCTCCTGGCACAAGTCGAGGCCATTCCTTCCAGTCCTATTGCTACTTATGTGGGCGAAGAGGTTGACTCCCAGCTTACCACAACCTCCCTTTGCGTAGTTGTGGAGAGTGATAAAGTGCCCCCTGAGCAGACTAAACAATCCCAATTCCGTCAGTCGTTCCTCATAAGACTTGTGCTCAAGACCCTTCACCGGCTTTGTTGCCCTTCTCTGAACGTGCTCCAGGGCCTCAATGTCTTTCCTCTAGCGAGGGGCCCAAATCCGAACACAGTACTGAAGATTCAGCCTTGAGCAAGGGATTGAAAGGTTGCTGATTTAATATGCGTGATTGAGTGATTGTTGAGCTGTACAATGCAGACATGTACTGTCCTGCTTTTGATTGTCAGATGTGTTACCTGCAAAATAAGGTTGCTAATAACCTGTGAAAAGCAGTGTAACTAATTTGAGTTACGGTGTATCATGTTTCATCAGCTGTTTCCTGTAGATGTTGTCTGATCACCCTCCAGTGAAAGTTAAATGAAAGCAGTGCTATGAAACAGGTGTAGTTCGTATTTAAAAGACACATGTGATTTATAAAGTTTTTAGGTGTTAAGGGATAAGCACTTAGGTTTAGGGATTTCTTAGGAGACATTACCTGCTATAATAATTGGTGAGATATTCAGAGCACCATCTAGATGAGAAAATTGAGTTTGTATATTAAAGAAACATATCTGTGTGGACTAATGTGTATAAGAGAAGAGGTAATAATAGTGCTAGATGACATTGGTTATTTGGGCAAGGCTGCTTATGTGGTCTGAAAGTAAAATTTGAAGATTCAAAATAGTTTCAAAGACTTGAAAATGGTTTTGTGATTCTAGGCTGTTACAGATAGCTGAGGGAGCAAACTAAGTTTTATTTCAAATAGGTGACATGAGAATAGCAGCGGTTCGCTGGTAGTTAATCTGTTTCTAGGCCGCTGGAAGGGTAGCTTTTTCCATAAGGACACATAGCACTGGCTGTGCTTTTTTGTTAATGTTTAGGAAAATCCTTCAAGGTGGTTTGTACCTAGAGATTCTTTAGTGATGTGACAGTGAGTCCTTTAGCTCAGCTTGTAGTGATAGTGGCAAGCTAAGTCAGATTGAGGTACAAAACTGCTAAAACAAAAGTGAAATGCTTTGAATATTGATTTAGATTACATACTACCAGTTTACTTTTGAAGTCGTGTTGATGTCTGGGTAAATAGTTACTGATTTCCTTGACAAGTTAAGGACAGATGGCAGATTCACTCTTATAACAGAAAGCAGAAGAGTAGTATATGTCCTCTATAGTGATTTATTTTCAGGTCCTTGAGAGCCAGAAAACTCCACATACTACTTTCTGTGATTGTTCTTGTTTATAATTTCTTTATTTTTTACTGCAGTGTAATTTCTTGCATGAAACTGACTGACTGGTAAATAAGGTGGTGTTGAACCATACTGCTGATACAAGAGCCTACTTTTAATTTAATCTTAAGATGTACAATTGTAGAATCATTAAGGCTGGAAAAGACCACTAAGATCACGTAGTCCAGCCATCAACTCATCACCACCATACCCACTATCCCATGTCACTCGGTGTCACATCTGCATGTTTCTTGAACGCCTGCAGGGACAGTGACTCCACTGCCATCCTGGGCAGCCTGTCCAATACCTCACCACTCTTTCTGAGAATAAATTTTTCTTAATATCCAACCTGAACCTCTCCTGGGACAACTTAAAGCTGTTGCCTTTTGTCCTGTTGCTAGCTATCTGGGAAAAGAGGCCCACACTCACCTTGCCACAACCTCCTTTCAGTTAGTTATAGAGAGCAGTAAGGTCTCCCTTGAGCCTGCTTTTCTCCAGACTTAACAGTCCCAGTTCTCTCTGCCACTCCTCATAAGACTTGTGCCCTTCTTGGGACATGCTCCAGGGCCTCATTGTCTTTATAGCAATGAGGGGCACAAAACTGAATACTGTACTTGAGGTGCAGCCTCACCAGTGCCAAGGACAGAGGGTTGATTGCTTCCCTGGTCCTGATGAGTATGCTACTTCTGATACAAGCCAGGATGTCATTGGCCTTCATGGTTCATATTCAGTTATCTATTGACTAATACCCGCAGATTCTTTTCCACCCAACAGCTTTCCAGGCACTGTGCCCCAAGCATGTAGTGTTTCCTGGGGTTGTGACCAAAATGCAGGACCTAGCATTTGATCTTGTTGAAGCTCATGTAGTTGTCCTCATCCTGTGGATCCAGCCTGTCCAGATCCCTCTGCAGGGCTTTCCTACCCCCATGCAAATCGACACTTCCTCCCAGCTTGGTGTCGTCTGCAAACTTACTGAGGGTGCGTTCAATCCCTTGTCCAGATCATCAGTAAAGATATTAAATAGGGCTGGTCCCAGTACTGCCCCCTGAGGAACTCTGCTAGTAACCAGTCACCAGCTGGATTTAACTGTGTTTACCACCACTCTCTGAGCCTGTCTGTCCAGCCATCTTTTAACCCAGCAAAGATACCCTGATACTGAGTTCAGGCTGACAGGCCTGTAATTCCCCAGGTCCTCCTTACAACCTTTCTTGTAATTGGGAGTCATATTAACAAGTCTCCAGTCATCCAGGGTGTCCCCGGTTGACCAGGACTGCTGATAAATGATGAAAAGTGTCTTGGCAGTCACTTCCACCATCTCCCTCAGTACCCTCGGGTGGATCCCAACTTTTCCCAGGAACTTGTGACGAGCCAGGTGGAGTAACAGTAGTTTCTCTGTAAATTGGTTTTGAACATAGAGAACTGTATGAAGAAAAATAAGAACAAAACCTCTTTTATTACTGTAATGACAGCTAAAATATTCATAGAATAGGGGATACCAAGAAGTATATAGTGTGATTTATTTGACACCTGTTACCTAGTACTGTGTAAAGCTTCTGTTGCTTACAGAACTTTCAGTAAAGGCTGTAGCTTCTCAAGTTCTGGTAGCTTGCAAATAAATACAGTGTAGTACACACTGATTTTAAGTTCATTTTGTTCCTTTTCAAGATTTTTGAGTAAGATGAATGTAGGTAAAAGATACCCAAATTTCTGTGTACAGTTGCCAAACTCTTGCTCCTTCTAGTTAAGTATTTCCTCATTAAATACTTTGCCAAAATGTGCTACTAGAACTGGTTTCATTTTTTTTTGTGGTGGGACTAGAAGGAAGGATTGGAATTGCATGACTTTAAATTTTAGAACTAAATACACTACATACGTAAATTTTCTCTTTTTTTTGTTTATTGCTTAGTATAGTATAGATAGTACAGTGATTTTTTTCTTTCTTTTTTTTTTAAATTTCTGAGACCTACAGAGGCCTTGATGGATTGATAGATGCATGTATGAACTGCTTGTAAGGTGTATAAAGACGCCTGACTTGTTCTTTGCTGGAGTGAAAAAAAGCAGTACTAGTTCAAGAACCATTTTCTTTGGAAGGAGAAAAGACAGGAATTAACATGCTTGAAAATTTCAAAAATAGAGACAAGTTACATTTAATTTTGGGAACTGTTCCATTTAAATTGTCTGTCTCCTTGAAGAGAACCCACTTCACCCCCTCCTCTCCGACTCCTCCTCAGCGATGCACATGTTGCCCCAGTGGTACATGCTAATTTGAACAGATGAAATTGTAGGTTTTTTTTCTTAATTGCTGTAGGAAGCATAAAAAATGTAAAGTAAATGCTTTATACTTTCAGAGCGCAGTTTTAAAAATCGGTCACATTTGAAAGAGGCCAAGGTAAAACTGTTAGAAAATGAGCTTACAGTGAAATATTCCAAATTGTTTTTACAATTTTAAAGATACTCTGTCAGTCTGCTTAATTTATTTCAGTGTGTTTAAGATGGATTTGAGAAGTTTATTTTGTCTATTAACAGCTTTCCTTTTTTCTTTTTAAGTTAACAAGAATGTTGCAAAAATATAATGTGCTTTTATTTTGAAGACTCTTCAGCAGGTACCAGCTATGTTTAAATTATTCAGACATACTACCTTTTCTTGTAATGTAAAATACGCTGTGATCTTGTCTCGCTCCAAGTTATAGGAGGGAGAGGAGGTTCTTTGATATATGATATGTATAGCTGGAGTGAGATTGAGAAACAACGGTTCAAATGTTGGTCCGACCAGTTTATTACGAATCTTAATCAGGGAGATGGGGAAGGGGAGGATGGACACTATTACGAATTAGAGTGATGGGGAAGGGAAGAAGGGTGATAGAAAAGATAGGAAATAGAAGCAAGGAGTCTCTATAGGAAGCAAGAGGGAGATAGTCACCACTGTGGGTCCAGCGTGGTTCGTAGTTCAGTCATTGATCTTCAGTAGAGGTGGGTTGTTGGGCGTTGTTCTGTTGAAGACGACGGTGACCATGGCGACGACAGTGAATCTTTGCGATGCTTTTTCAATGAAAGTACGAACTTATAAGTAAGTCCAAAGTGGTTGAGTCAGCTCTTTTTGGAGTGACGTCTTCTGGCTTTTGGATCTCAGCAGGAACTCCTTTTGTTCCCATCTCCCTGGCCTTGCCAGCAGATAAGAGGGAGTATGGAGGAGCTAACTTGTATCTTGTCTTCACAGGATACAATGGTATCACCCCCCAGTCTCCCATAGCAAACAGGAGTTATTTGGTCACAGGACAGATCTTCCACCAATAGACAGTCCTGAGCACTCCCTTCCAAAGGCAAACAGCTCCAAAGAAATGCTTTCAAATATAAAATTGTCCAGACAGTGATGTTGATTGCTGAACGGCAGCACGCACCTCTCATCTCCTAGAGACTTATCACAAGAAATACCGCAGGATGCAAGCTTTAAGCCAGAAAACAAAGGATTCATACAGATCTGATTACAGTTTCCAGATTAGAAGACTAGATGATAAATGACAATTTTCATTTAAAAATGAAGGTATGTTTAATGTAAGTCACTTTCTAAGGAGAGAAAGGAAATTGCTTTGATTTTTTCTGCTTTTTTTTGAAAAATATCATGTTTTCAAATATGAATTTGTTTATTTACAGTAATGTTTTTGCTAAAGTCTGCAAAGAAACACCCGCAGAAACAGCCTGAAATTTCAAACTGTGAAATGCATTCGTTTTTGATATTATCAAGTGTAAGTGTAGAGCATGAATTGCAGTTGTTCAAATAGTTGAGATTTTTCCTGCTGACTTCAGTGAAACAAAACTTGGCTTCATTGGCAAGTTGGTAGACTAAAGCAGTGTAATTGCCCAGTAAATAATGAACTTTAAAAGATATCAGTCTGCATGTAGTTTACTCTTTGAAACCTGAATTTCTGTCTTCTCAGTCTTCATAGAATCAGAATGGTTTGGGCTGGATGGGACCTTTAAGATCATCTAGTTTGAACTCCACCTGCTATAGACAGGGACATGTCCCTCTAGACCAGGTTTCTCAAAGCCCCATCCAGCGTGGCTTTGAATGCTTCTAGGAAGGGGCCATCCACAGCTTCACTGGGTAACCAGTTCCAGTGTCTCACCACCCTCACAGTAAAGAATTTCTTCCTAATACCTGGGCTAAACCTACTCTCTTCCAGTTTAAAACCATTTCCACTTTTCCTTTTGCTACATGCCCTTCTAAAATGTCCCTCTCCAACTTTCCTGTAGGCCCCCTTCAGTTACTGGAAGGCTGCTATTAGGTACCTGCAGAGCCTTCCCTTCTCCTGGCTGAAGAGCCCCAGCTCTCTAAGCCTGTCCTTGTAGGGGAGATACTCCAGCCCTCTGGTCACCTTTGTGGCTCTCCTCTGGACCTGCTCCAACAACTCCATGCCTTTCTTGTGTTGGGAGCCCCAGACCTACGTTTGGATTACCTCAATTTAAACTGTCACAGAACCTGTATTTCCATTAGGTGTTTGGAAGAAGGGAGGAGATAGAAGTTTTGTTTGTTTGTTTGTTTTATTAAGGTGTCAGTGTGTATTAGTGGTTTTCTTTCATGTATCCATGGTAATGTGTCAGCTTTTGTTACCTAAAAATGGAATAGTATTCCCTAAACTTGACCACTTTGTTGTAAATTCTCTATAAACCACCTAAGGAAAAACAATATCCCTTTCATACTATTTAACTACTATGTTTAAAAGTGTTCTTTATTTTGATCTATACTGTTGCATTTTTTGATGAAGAGAAAAGCTTCATTTTTAAATACAAATCAAGGAGATCTACTTAATTTTGAAGCTCACGTTTTTGGGTGAAAATTTACTTTTCCAGTAGCACTTGTTTAAAAATAAAAAAATAAAAAAAAAAAATTAAAAAAGGCAAAACGTTTTCAAATTCTCCTGTCTGAATATTTAATTTGGAAAGAATCCGCTTGAGTACTTCGAATTAATATTGTTTGTTTGTTCAAGTTACCGCATGTTCTTTTGAGTATGTATGTATGTACGTATATTCATAGACTGTGTTTTAGTTTGACCTGTTGGAATAGTAAATTTTTTTTGTGATGCTGTTACTAAGACTGTGTCAAAAACTCTATTTTCAGATATTTAAATCAGTGACAAAGTTCTCTTGAGTTAAAACTTGATAGTTTTTATGCTTGGAAAGCTTCTCACTTCATCATACAGACTCCTCTTTTTAACTTCTTGTGAAAATACATTTTCTGCTAGTAAAAATATTTGATGGCATTCAGGTATGTTGGATGTTAAAACAATAGAGAAGCTTAACTATTTCAATTAAGTTGTTGAAATTTAATAACTTAAGTAGAAATGCCTTTGAAATATGATCATTGTATTTTACTTTTAAAACCTCAATTTCTTAGGTTTATCTTAGGTTATGGAAGAACCTGTGTGTCCTGGCATTCCAGAGCCCTTAACAGTGGATGTTTTTATACCAATTGTTTATTTCCTTCCAAGTAAAAAGATTGTGTTACCTGAATAAGCAGTTTACAAAAAGTAAACATACAGTTGAAGTGTCCAATTGCATGAACTCTTTCCTGCCTGGTTTTGAAATGCAGCTCTTCTTTTAGGAGAAGCATAAAATAACAAAGCACTGTATCTCTGAAGACCAAGAATAAAATATAGATAGAGATTGCTGAATCTTAATTTGGCTCAAAAAACCTTTCATTTGTTACGAAATGTGAACTTTAAAAAATAATAATTAAAAAAAAAAAGGAATTGCTATTTGTAGATGTCTTACCTTATTCACAGTTGAATTGTGCAACTTAATGAACTTTTTTGAGAGTTTTGAACTAGTTACAATTCAAATTGAAGGATTTTCAGCAAATTATTCAATTAACCAAGTTTTCTGCTACTTCCAGAGAATAAATATCCCCCATGCAATTCTTCTTGTAAAACTTTTTTTCATGCCAACATCACCTCATCCTTCCTCAGGAAATATCTGTGTTTTAAGAGATTTACTCGAGACTGTTTTATGAAGTCATGATAAAAAAATCTTTCACTAGGATTTTGCTATCTTTGTCCCCCTCTGTGTCGGTGGAGACTTCTAGATATACTTTCTCTTCCGTTCTTCTCTCTGGAAGTTTGTTCACTTGTCATTGACAAACCCAGTTCTAAAATGGTCTTGAACAGATATTGGTTGTGAATAGTGTAATTTAACTGGAGAATGATTTCTTTTATTTTTATTTTTATTTTTATTTTTATTTTTTACAGCCTCTGCCTCTGTGATTCAATACATTTCCTAGCTATACTGTTCTTAATAAAACTGAAAGTATTGAATCTTAGACCATGCATGGAAGGGAAGTAGAGGTTTCAAAACTTTGCTTAAAGCAGGATAAAGCGGAGGTTGTTCAGAGACTTGTTCAATTCTGAGTATATCCAGGAATGAAGAGTGCTTATGGGCTACCCATTCCAATAGTAGGTCAGAATTTTCACTGTTCTGGCATTTCTCCTGTACATCTTGTCTAGCCCTGTCTTCTAAGAGGGCTCCGTAAAATGTTATGATCCCTGGTATAGTATGAGTGTTAGTTACTGGAACCTAGTGCGGTCACTTTTGCTCAAGTGTTTACAGGGTGATTACTGTCTGATCTGTGTTACCTAGTTAGTTACCTAGTTAGTCAAGCTTTTCTTAGCTATTTATAGAATACAGACGTATCTCCAGGATTCCCAATTGGCAGTCATCTGAAGCAAGGTTACGGATTGTTGATCTGGACTTGATTAATTACAGGTATAGCCTAGCTGTGACAAACAGAAATGCTCTTTAATTCTAACAGTGTCTCATGTTGGTGTTATCTTTCCTTTCTTTCAGAAGACACAATATATTTTCATTATATCAGCTTTTTTGAACTCATCACAGAAGTTTGTGTATGTTTTGTAAGTTCTTTGACTTTTGAAGTTAAAAGATGTTTGTGGTGCAGAAAGCTTTTAGGGGGACATTAAATAGATTTTAAAATTATTTAAGTGGTTGATTATTTTATGATAAAACAAAAGCTGGTCTTTTTGTGGTCTGGTCACAAGAAACTGATTGTGGTGAAGACTGGAAACTTTTGAAGGCCTTTCTATAACATCTTAAGTTGTTAGAATTCAGTCTTCTGAGAAAGTGACCGCTGTTTGTGGAGATGAATGGCAGTATGATCCTTTCTCTGGAGTTAAAATGGTCTTCGTTTGTATTCAGATACCTGAAATGAAAAAGTTTTTTTTTTTTTTTTTTTTTTTTAAGCAGTAAGTTCTTAAAGTTGGGAATAGCTGAACAAGACTCACGGTAAAATCCTCAGTGACTAAGGAAACGTGTCATTAAAATTGCTTTTGTCAAGAGGTAACCCTCTGGAGTTAAGTCTGTCCTTGTCTTGTTAGTGAGTTGTGTGGTTTTTTTTGTTTTCTGTTTTTTTCCTGACTATGAGTAGATCTCAGTGACCAAAGCATTTAGAAGCCAAACTACACAGACCTTCTCTCCGTTCAGCCTTTTAATTTGAAGTATCACTGTGGTACTTGTGAAGTCTTTTCTTCTGGATGATATTGTCCCTAGTACTTACGATTGGGCAAGGAATCCCCATGTGGTCCATGGATTGTGGTCTAATATAGAGTCAAAAATAGTACGTTTGTGTGGTAGATCTCTAACTCAGGAAATACTCTGAAGTAAATCTTAGCAACTATTTCTGAATCACAGGTAGGGTAATATTTTAGATATTGGTCTAGAGTTGACACCTTCTTACTGATCCAGGAGAAAATGCTTCTGTTCCAATTTATATTTGTTCTTTCCTGTACTTAAATGCACACCACGTATGTGGTAGTTTTACATTTACAGTAGCTTTTCAGGTAGTTTTACATTTAGTTTTATGTGTACAGGTGGGCAGTTGGGCATCAAAGGAAAGTTGTTTCCCCCCGCTAGTAATTTTCTTTTGCTCCCAGTTGGTTTTAGAAAGACCTACAAAGAAAAGTCCAGTTGCCTAACCTGGGAAAAGCAGTTACAGAAGTCCTCAAGATTGCATAAGATGTTCTTGTTGCATGAAACTGATGTAAATGCAACTTCTGCATCCTCTGCTTTATTATGTACTGCACTGGGCTACATGAAAGTAGTGTTATTTCAAAATGAGTTATGAAGCTAGATATGAAATAATCATATCGTAACGTAGACTCTTCTTTCTTACAGGCTCTGCACATTTTGTTCAGGATGTGACTCCTGAGTAAAAGACCTGGGTGTTAGAATGCTTTTTTGTTATTGGCTGTTTGTTATGAATCTTAAATTTGCTCTTGGAATAGATTAAAAAAATACTTTGCATGTGTTATTTTATGCAGATTAATGTTTGCCTGTAACTGTCACATTCCTTAATGTGCTGTTTTTATCTGAGAACAGTAAGACCCCCTGCCTCTAACAGTAGAAAACTTAATTGAATTTCTAGGTTTCTTTGGACACTTTGTTCTCTGAAATTACAGAAACTTGTATTTCTTACTAGAATATCATCCTAATGTTTATCTCTTTTTCTAGCTGGGAGTCTGTAGATCTCATAAAAAAAACTTCAGCTTATCCAAGATTGATTAATGAGTACCAAAACTGAAGTACCATATTTCTTAATAGTAGAAGAATTTTGAGAGTATCAGAGGAAATAATCATCCTAATTTCCTATCATATTACTAATTTATTAGTTATGCTTTAGGCATGAACTGTTAATTTCTCATGGGAGTCCAGTGTAATTTTTGATAAGGATTCTCATTCCTTAAACATTGCATTTACTGTATTAGGAATGCAGTAAAATTTCCCAAATTCTAAAATGGTTCTGGTCTTACCTCCTTGTGGTCTTGTGGATGTGTGCCTCTGGTCGGATGTATACTTTACTTCCCAGAAACAAATGATAAATACTGAAATTTTAATGCGGAATGTACATTCTATCTTTGTAGGAATTTTTCCAATTCAGTTTTACTGTATCGGGTTAAAGTTTGCAAAAGCTTTTCATTACAAACAACATATTGCTGTAAGGTGAATTTCAGAATTGGAAGCTTAAAAAAAAAACAACACTAAAAGCAGTGTGCTTTCTAAGTTGTTCCTTTGAAGTGTACAAAATTCTGCAAGTAAGATAGCTGACTTCACAAAATTACAGTCCAGTTGATGGTGGCTTGTAGAGCTTGTAGAATGTACCTGGCAAAATTAGTTGTTTCTGTTATCAGAGCAAACTTATATTTGACTTAAAGATCGGGACTCGATTCATTTGAATTCTTATCAGAGTTAGACAAATGAAGAATTCTTCTTAATTCAACATTTATATCTCTACTAGTCTTGACTTCTGGATATGAAGAATACCAGGATTTATGGAGGGATTGCAACATTCCTTCTCCTCCAAACAGCTGGACTGGGGAAGAGGGGGCTTTTTCCCCCAGCTTACTTTTTTTTTCTTCCTTATTCTTTGTGAAAGACTACACATCTTACTGTGTATAAAAACATGACTTTGGTCTGTCTATTAGATAAGTGTATTTCACGAAGTCCTCATGATGAGTGTTAAGCTGATGATTGAGCGTTGATGGCTGTGTTTTGAATAGGAAAGCCTGCGAGCATCTCAGATATGTACACGTGTCTGTATTTCATAGAATCGTAGAACCATCAAGGTTGGAAAAGACCACTAAGATTTGCTAGACCAACCATCAGTACATAACCACCATACCCACTAAACCATGTCACTCAGTGCCACATCTACCCTCTTCTTTCTTTTCTTGAATGCCTCCAGGGACAGTGAAACCACCTCCTCCCCCCCNGCAGCCTGTTCTAATAACTCAGCACTCTGAGAAGCTGTATTTCCTAATAACACATGTGAACCTCCCCTGGCACAACTTAAGGCCATTACCTCTTATTCTATTGCTAGTTATCTGGGAAAAGAGGCTAACTCCTACCTTGCTGCATCCTCCTTTCAGATAGTTGTAGGGAGCAATAAGGTCTTCTGAGACCCAGTTCCCTCAGCCACTCCTCGTAAGACTTGTGTTACAGACCCTTCAAATTTGAATACTTTCATCGTGTGCTGTTAGCAGTCATAGAGAATGGCCTGAGCAAACTTACCCTTGTTGACCCTGCTTTTTGCAGGTGGTTGGACTAGATGACATGCTGAGATCCCTTCCAGACTGAATTACTGTATGATTCGCTGCATACTTGATCATAAAATCCAATATTTAATGAAAATGCAGTGGCTTACATCTCTATAATCCATGAAAAGCTTTCTTTTCACAGGAGCGTGACTCTGGGAGTGACTTCTGAAGCCCTGTAGGACGTGACTGTCTGGAGAGCTAATGTTTTGGAAATTGCATGGGTTACCTGCTGTGTCTTTTCCAATTGTAATTTCTGTGAGTCTGCATTTTGAAGGTTGATTCCTTATTACCTAATTTTATAGTTACTTAATTCCAATAACAAGGTGGGAACTCTGGGAGTGACGCATCTCCTGCTGAGAGCAAAGATCAGGTGTGCAACCCAGTTAACATCCATAAATCTATGGATTCTGATGAGATGCATCCCAGAGTCACAAGGGAATTGGCTGATGTAGCTGCCAGGCCACTCTCAGTGATAGTTGTGGCAGTCAGATGAAGTCCCTGGTGACTGGGGAAAAAGCAATGTCACACTCATTTTTAAGAAGGGTAGAAAGAATGACCCAGGGAGCTGCCAACCTGTAAGCCTCACCACAGTGCCAGGGAAGGTCATGGAGCATATCTTCCTGGAAGCTGTGCTAAGACACCTGGAAGAGAGGGAGGTGACAAGGGGCAAGCAGTATGGCTTCATCAAAGGCAAGTACTTCCTGACCAACCAAGTGGCTGCCTATGATGGTATAACTGTATCACTGCACAAGGGAAGAGCCACTGATGTCTTCAGTCTGGACTTAAATAAGGGCCTTTAACATGGTTCCCTACAACATCTTTTTCTTCAAATTGGTAAGATGTGGATTCGATGGGTGGACTGTTCAGTGGATGAGGAACTGGTTATGAGATCATACCCAGAAAGCGCTGGCCAGTGGCTCAATGTCTGGATGGAGATCAGTGGTGAGTGGTGTCCCTCGGGTCAGTACTGAGACCAGTGCTCTTTAACACCTTCATCAGTGGCGTCAACAGTGGGATTGAGTGCACCTTCAGGAGTTTTGCAGATGACATCAAGCTGTGTGGTGCAGTTGACATGCCTAGGGGACAGGATGCCATCCAGACAGACCTGGACAGGCTTGAGCAATGGGCCCAGGAGAACCTCATGAGTTTTAAAAAATCCAAGTGCAAGGTCTTGCACCTGGATTGCTGCAAATTCCACCATCTACACAAACTAGGAGAAGAAATGATAGAGCACAGCCTTAACAGAAAGGACCTGGGGGTACTGGTGGATGATAAACCAGACATGAGTGAGCAATGTGCCCTTGCAGCCCAGAATACCAACCATATCCTGGGCTGCATCAAAAGAAGTGTTGTCAGCCAGTCAGGGGAGGTGGTCCTGTCTCTCTACTCTGAATTGGTCAGACCTTAGCTGGTCTAATCTGCATCCAGATGTGGAGTCCCTAGTACAGGAGAGAGATGGACCTGTTGGAGCACATCCAGAGGAGGGCCACAGAAGTGATCCAAGGGATGGAACACCTTCCCTATGAGGACAGGCTGAGAGATCTGGGGCTGTTCAGCCTGGAGAAGAGAAGGCTCTGGGGGAAGCTAGTAGAGGCCTTTTATTATATAAAGCGAGAAGAAGACTCTTTAGCAGGGCCTGTTGTGATAACACAAGGGGAGATGGTTTCAAATGAAAGAATGGGAGATTTAGTTTGGATATAAGGAGGAAGTTCTTATCAATAAGGATAATGAAGCACTGGAACAGGTTGCCCAGAGAGGTGATGGAAGGCCCATCCTTGGGGGTGTTTAAGATTAGACTGTAGGGGGCTCAGAGCAACTTGATCTAGCTGTAGATGGCCCTCCTTGTTCGTTGCAGGGGAGTTGGACTAGATGACATTTAGAGGTCTCTTTCAACTCAAATGATTCTACGATTCTATGAGATATTGTTCCCAGTCCATAAGGAAAGAAAAGTTTTATACAAGAAGTAATATATATTTGGATATATATAAATATATATATATATGTTTCCTAGCTAGTTGAACATCATTTAGCCTAGAATTCATATGGAATCTCTGAAGACTTGGAAATCAGTGGATTAGCAGTTAGACATGGAAACACCATTGATACTTCGTGGATTTCTTTGGGATTTCTTTTTTTCTCTGTTCTATTTAGATGGTATGTGGCATGATTCAAAATCATGCTAGCCTAACAGCCAAGAAATGCCTGTTAAAATTTGTGAAGCAACGTAATGTTAAGTCAAGATAAGTCTGATCATGATCTCAAGTTATGAATACTGTATGTGAAATGTAATGTGAAGATGATGGATCCAATAACAAGTTATTCTTCTTTCTTCTTTTGCCCTGCATTTGTGTGTGTGTGTGTGTGTCAAAAGTGACTTATTTCTGTTTTGTGTATCTCTAAGTTCTTAAAAGTGTTCATGTTGTGGTTTGTTGTTGCCTTCTTGGGAATTCTTGCTAATGTTTAACACATGTTTTTCCTACAGAGACATCTGTTTTTACTGCACAGAAATGGTGCATGTGATGATAAATTAATTGATCAGTGTTCTTCTTCTAATATCCATTTTTCATATTTTATAGATTCTTGTTTTTTTGTTTTCCCTCAGCCCTACTCCACTTAACTTCTCTAATTTAGTGTGCCTTTTGAAAATTGGTTTGTTACACATCTCTGAATTTCTTCCAGTTTGTGTTCTAAAACATGGTACTGAATGTGGAATGTACTTTATCCAGTTGAGATTTAACAACTGGTTCTGAGAAAAAGAGAGTATCTCTTGCTTTTTGGTGAGAAAATCTGCTTTTTGGAATGTGGTACTTTGAAGTAACTTCTAGTAGAGCCTATGGGACCTGAAGCCATGACATGCATAGTGTAGATAAAATAGTCATTTGCCTTTCTAAAGATTTTAGCTCTGATTGCTAAATGAATGCTGTTTCTTTGAATAGGTTTGGAAAGTTACTATTATGTAGTTTTAAAAGTTCTTGTTAAGGTGCTAAGCCGCACTGAAAGTATTAGATAGATTTCAGAAACGTGTTTTTAGACTGTGTTTATTCTAAAGCAGGTAGTTTGGAGTTTTCCAAGCACATCAACAAAAGTAAGAGTTACGAAAGCAATTTCACCTTTTCTCAGAAATATTTCTGTTAGGTGAATCAAGTGTGTTAAGTATATTAAAATAAAATTTCTGTTACAAAGTAAATCAAGCTATATACAGGGTTAAATGAAACTAGAAGTGCTTCAGTAATCATTAATGCCGAAAGACCTATAACTATTGTATGTTTTAATTCAAATTAAACAGAATGCAATTATTGAGTGGTCTTACGGTTTTATGTATATAGCAATTCACATTCTTTCCCACACTGAAGCTCTTTTTAAATCAAGAGGAGGGCTTGTTTAACATAGCAGCCTTCTATGGTAAAAATAATTCATCCAGAATTTTCAGATTCCTTTTAGTACTCAGATTTAGGTTAAATTTTATAGCGCCTATATAATTTGCCAACTTGTTCTGGAATGCCATTTAGTAGTGTATGTTCACTTGCTCATTTATACATTGCTGCCTTGATTCTGCAGTGCTGTTCCAATTTCACTTTTGTTGCTATCATTTATCTTTACATATTTCATATTTTTCAATAGCATATTAAAGCTCTGAATGTTAACAGAATGCGTGAATATTTGACCAGTTAAGGTTAATATTGACTGGAAAAATATCCAATCACCTTCTCCCTCAAAAACAAACTAAACATTTGCAGTCCCTAAAAAGATGTGTAGTTCTGAAAATCAAAAGTAAATATTGGATCATGCTCTTTTTTAGTTGAACCAGATCTACTTACATTTTAATAGTGTTGATTTAATTGAAGTTTATCAATAAGAACTTGGAAATAAATATGTTAAACTTTGGAAGATGTTTATTTAAGCTTTTCCTGGTAAAGTTTTTCAACAGTGGATATAAACCAAATGCGTCCAGTTTGACAGAAATTTGGAGATGTCCTCCAAACCTTTTGAATTGTTCTGTTTCTGAAGATGTGCTTTCATAGTATCAAGTTTCTCCATCCTATGAACTGAAGTCAATTAACTTTACAAATGTTTTGACATTTTATAAAAAAAAAAAGCTATAAGTTTTTTTGTATCCTTTATTTGCATATCATGGTGAATTTTTTTTTTTTTACTGTATATATTTATAATACCCTTCTATGAACAGCCATGTATATCTTGGGTTACTTTCATTAGCAATGTAACTCATCCTGCAGCTTTGTAAAAGGAATGTCAGCTTAACTATAAATATTTCAAAATACCACAGAATTTAGGGCTACAACTCAAAAATGCTGATCAGTTTGTAAAATCTAAATCAACCCCTACATGAAACCTAGAGAAGGATCTCTGTGGTAGCAAAAAAGTTTCCAGAAATTCACTGCAAGATTTTTCTGAACTGCAGTTTGTGCTGACAGCTAAGAATAAATGGGAAAAGCAGGAAACATATTTGATTTAATCACTGATTTGGAAAAGCAACTTAAGAATAGACACTGTTTTTATATTTTAATTCTTGATCACAGAGCTGTAAAGTATACTGCATATTTCTGTATCATTAAATTATGTTCATTATTTATTAAGAAAATTCTTCATTTCAGAATCTAATTGTCTGAAATTGTTTGATTTTTTTTTTTTTAATATTCAGATAAACTGGGTTATGTTGCTGTTAGTATCGTTTATGTAGGTAGGTACTAGAGAATTGACTGCTATGTTTCAGAGCAATAGACATAACTTTAAAATTAACTTTTCCTATTTCCCCATCTTAAGAAGCATTTGTTACTAGTTTATTTTAAAAAGTTCTTCAGTATTGTTGTGCTTACCTTTTCTCTTGAAGATTTTCAAATTCCAACTTAAAAGTTCAAACCTTTACTTGTATCAATAAAAATTTGCTTCTTAAAAGAAATCTTGCAGCTCTAGCCCTTGTAACCTCTGTGGGAATTTTTTTTTAATTTTTTTTTCTGTAGCTCTCTTGATCTTTTATAGAACTTGTACACTAGGATGATTTCAGACAGCTTGTGGAGTTGAAGTTAAGCATTTTCACCTTTTCTGAATGAGAAGGTGATAAGGCTAGGAAGAGCACATAGAGGAGCTAGGAAGCGGTTGTATCCAAGTGTTTATTCATCTGTCATTTAACTGAGTTAAAAATGGACTCCTATATTGTTTCTTTTGACTCCTAGTTGATCATAAAATTAACACATCTGTCTTACAAAACTGACCAATGAAATATACTCATTTTCCTGCAGTGTATTGCGTTGTATTACTTCATCTTGCTGGTCTTCAGGATTTAACTACTGTAAATAAGTTTGTCCTTCAAAATGAATAGTATATTTTTCATTTTACAAATTTTTATTTTTTGGGTAAACGGGATATAAATAATTAGTGATTTTGGTTTTGTTTTTAAATCAGGATTTCTACCGTACTGCAGTACTTGTTGAAAAATGGATGATGATGATTTTGGAGGATTTGAGGTATGTTGATTTAATTTTGAAACCTATCTGTTTACATGGAAACAGTTTGACAGTATTATTTTCAGGAAATATATTACACTTGTGCTTCTGTTAATTTTGTTAATTTCATGAAAATGTCAAATTAATAGTTACGTACTTTAGTAATGGGGTCTAATATTTTATTCTGGAGTTGTACTGAAATAGGGCATGGTAAATAGATTTTGTTTAATCTTTAACTTCCTAAGTATTGTATTCTCAAGTATCATAAATCTTCTTAAACTAAATTTCAGTTTTTTAAACATAGCTGATATTTGTTCAGCAATAAACGTGTCTCTCATACCTCTAAATATACCTTGTATCTGGTCTACTATACTACTACATTTCTGTTGTTTCATTGCTCAGACATTTTTATATTGCTGACTGAGAGTTTTTACTTCTCCGGTTCTAACACGCTCTCCTTGTACGTGCTTCGTAGATTATTTATATTTGACTCAACTCTGTAGTTTTCTGACGGTAAGATGCATGCTCAGTGTAATTAGATAAACTGCTTAGAAACTTATGTTCTTGTCTACTATATGAAAACTTTGGTAAATAAATGTTTAAACATTTTTTTTAATATATATTGCATTGTATGAAAAGTATATTTTTTTTCTGTGTTTGTAGGCAGCAGAGAGCTATGAGTGTGGAAATGGTGACAAGCAGACTACATCTCCTGCTATTCCATGGGCAGCATTTCCTACAGGTATTGATTTAGAAAAACAATAAATAAAAAAACCAGGGTTGAAATTGTTAATCATGTATTACTGTTCTCTATTCATTGTAAATGCTAGTACATGTGTGTGTATATGCAATAAAATAGTGGACAGCAGTGAAAGGTAGGCATAAGAATGTTCCTGAGTAATTATTTTCAGAAGCTGTACTTCTCAAAGTTGCACTTTATTGAGGAATACAGGAGAAAAAGATAAGTATAGTTTATCCAGTTAAAATGCTGATTGGCCCTTAAGTCAGTCATGGATAGAAAAAAAAAGGAACTGCTTTACTCAAAGAATACTCTCAATTTTGAGTATGGAGGGTCTGTTGCAAGGGCTGAGAATGAAGGCTGATCTAAAAGTAATGCCTCCCATTTTATTATGTTGGCCCACAATGTCAGAGGCAGATGGTGGTGGTATGGCAGTAGAGGTTGAACCTTCCCACCAATATTCTGTTACATTTTGTTGCCATGCAACAGATGACAGCAGAGAAGCAGTCTGACAAAATGGTGTCTGACGTGGAAGTGTGTATGGAGCAAAGCTGTGTCACTGAATTCTTCCATGCGGAAAAATGGCACCCACTGGCATTCATCAATGCTTGCTGAATGTTTATGGAGACCAAACAGTGGATGTTAGCACAGTGAGGAGTGGTGGGTTTCGGAAGTGGATGGTGCATTTCGGCTGTAGTGACAGTGATGTGAAAGACAAGCCACTTTCTGGACAGCCATGCAAATTTTTATAAACACAGTGTACAGGCTCTTGTTCATTGCTGACGAAAATGCATATCTAATGTTGGTGACTCTGTTGAAAAATAGTGCTTTGTAGCTGAGAATTTGCTCCATCAAATAGCATTACTGTGCTCTTTGTATCTGTTGTGGTTTCCATGAACGTAAATAGGACTCATTACTTTCAGAGCAATGTATGTAGACTGTGTTATGAATCAATCTGCTTTCCTTTTGTAAGACTTAGTTTTGTTGCTCTGAAAGAAGAACCCTCTTCGCACCTGTATGCGGGTGAATTATCAGATGATCTAAGTGAAAGTTGAGTTTTAATCTGTAACGCAGACTGTATTCTGAACTGTCTGATATGGCATAAATTCTTTTCCTTATTTGTAACAATAATGTGTGAACCTTAAAAAAAAAAAAAAAAAAAAAAAAAAAAGAAGCAAAACAAGTCCATGAAATTTTAAACTAGGAGACAGGGAGAAGGAGAGTGACTGAGTGAGGAAATGGTGAATAGAGTGACAAGCAAAGGGTCTGGGTGGATGGAAATAGAAAAAACGTTATAATCAACAAAACCAGGCTGAACTAGGATCACCCCAAGTATGCACACATAAATAAGTAAATGCATATAGAATAGTGTTGTTAGCAGAACTCTCATTTCTCTTTCGAGAAATCAGTACAAATGGGGCCTCTCTGAAGTGGCTGGTACACTAAAACACAGTATGTGATGATCAAAGAGGAGCAGTTAGTTCTGCGCACAGACTTCTATGATCACATCGGGATCACAGACAAAATGATGGAGATAGCTCGAATGACTAAAATGTTGGAATGGATGAAGGGTAGGCCCTTTAAGAAGCAAAAGCTGGGGCAGGGAGTATCCTTTTATGTAAGAGAGTAGCTGGAAGGCACAGAACTCTGTTTTGGGGTAGGCAATTAGTTATGAATTTATGAGTCTGGATTAATGGGCAGACCAACACAGCTGACATTGCTGCATTTGCCTGCTGTAACTGAGGCCTTCTTCAGCTTACTTCATCCCTCAGAGGGATGTTAAACACTTCAGCATCTGTTGGAGAGAAAACACAGCAGGACACTCACAATCCAGGAGTATGAAACATAAGCATAATAATGTAAGAAACTTAAGCATAATATTATGTTCAGGATTGGAGGGTGATCTTCATAAGCATGTTTTAAGCTTAACTAAAATACTAATGCAATTTCATATCACCTGTTACATACACAAAAAGAATTAATTAAGAGAGCTTGAATTACAGACATAGCAAATATTAATTAGATTTTCCTAGAATGATGAGTCCTCGCTGCTGAAAGCTAAAGCTTTGTTTAAAAAATAAAAATTTAAAAAAAAAAAAAATTACCTCAGAGGCTTTCCTTTATTCCTTGTCTTCTGCAAGGTCATGTGTTTAGTTGAAACCATAGTGTTCAGAGCGGTTATCAGTTGTTGCTCCTTGTTTTCCAGGCTTTATTTTGACAGTTGAGGAATTGAAATTTTTTGAAATTCTTTTTTCTTTCTCCTCAAAATTTTAGACTTCTATTATCTGAAGTCACTGAAAGCTCAACTTGATTATAAGAAGTTCCACAAAAAACCTCTGTTATTTGAAAAGCTGTCTTATGTGTCCCAGTCTCATGTTTTTTACTTTTGTGATAAATTATTTGTGTGAGCAATGGCTGTATTTTAGTGATCATAACCAAAGTGTGAATGGTAACAACTTGGGAATCAGTGTTATGCTAGGTTTTTCTGCTTGAGCTAACAGTTTTAATCACAGAAACATCTTGTCTGCTCAGTCAGAATTATCTGGTATGTTACTTTAGTTGATGTTCCATCTATTGGAAACAGATTTCATGCTGAAAGTCAGGATATCGAGTGACAGCATAAAACTGAGACCTTATTGTTGGTTTTGTTGTAATTTTTTTTTTTTAGCAACTCAAAAGGTAGTGTTCTCTGTCATCATCTCTGGTATTTGAACTAACAAGGGAGTAATGGCTTTAGGAAGCTGCCTTTTCTTTGTGAACAGACATTTGGAAAGGCAGGGAAAAGTTAAATAGAATCTTTTAGTGGATTTCACGGATAACTTATGTTACATAAAGGAAGCCTGAAAAGTCGCATTTAAGATTATGGAGAAGAGTTAAAAATACTGCTGTTTCCAAGTCTGTTTTTGTTGGTCTTGGTTACCTAAACTGTTCTTTATTTTTTTATTATTGAAATACTGTTCTCTAGCATTTTCATCCAGTTTCCTTGTTTGTTTGTTTGTTTGGTTTTTTTTTTCCTCTCCATGCGTCCAAATACATTCTTGCTTTGCTTACCACCCTGATGGTTTTCTGTTATGTAGTCTTCTTTCTTTTTGGTAGATAAAGGTTTGCATCTTTCTTAACCTGAATCCCAAAATGGGGAAGGTAAAGAAGGTGGAACATGGTGTACTGGATTCAAGGAACAGATTTGTCATTTTGAGTGCCTTTCGGCCAATGTATATGTTTACTTCTACTTCTACTTACTATGTTCTGTGTATATGTATGAATGCAATTCATTCAATGATGATTTTGAGAATCTGAGCCTTCCTCAGGTAGTTCATCAGATATATTAATGTGAACTACTTTTTCTAATCCAACTGCATATACTTTTTGATTGCACAGACATGCTTAACTCGAGCAGAAAGGCCTCTTTATGTCAGAAGTTTCAGGATAGTACTGTCAGCATGTAGTCATTAAATGATTTCAAAAAAAAGTTATTTTAGTCTTTCTTTTCTTTCATGAAATACTTAATGGCCCTGACTGCTTGGGCTGACATAAATATTCCAAAAGAAATGCCTCCGATTTTATTATGTTAGCCAGCAACATCAGAGGTGGATGTTGGTGGTATGGCGGTAGAGGCTGAACCTCAGAATTGTGAAAATAAAAGATCATAGGATTTTGTTGTTAAATTAAAAAAGTAAGCAAGGATTTCTTTTTACCTAGTGTGTATCTGAATCTGTCATAAAAGAGCTCTAGTTTCTGTAGTACAGGGTTGGTAAATATCCTGTTCCTTTTCTTATAGCATAAATGGCAATTGCTATGAAAGAAACCAATATTTAATTACATTTTTGCTTTACTAGCTATAAAGTTATTAACTTGCTATCAGAAGATAACTATATTGTTATCTTTTTTGATCTGTTCTAAAATGAAAACTTGCTTTTATCAAGTGTCTTGGTAAAAATTTGTAAAAGTTAGGAACTTGCAGATATGGTTTTACAGTTGACTTAAATTGATTCGAGATCCTGCTGAAACTGAAAGGCTCTGAGAAGAGACAATAGTTAAGACTGCTATTTTTGATGGCAGTTGCCTCCTGAAACCTCTGAGTAAGTTACAAGTCTAAATTTAGTGTGACTGTATAAATTTGTATGTCGTTAACATGGTAGTACTTAAAAATACAAGAACTTTGTGTGGAGTTATATTTCAGTGCAATTAGTTTGTGAAAGTTACATAGTCTTATTTGACTATGACTCCTTAAACTTTTTGCTACTGTGATATGTTTAGATTTCAGAAACATAATTTTTGAACACATCTTCAAGTTGTTTGTTGTTTTTCTGTTTCTATTTCCTGCATTAGAGTTTGAAGTCCGTATATCTCAGAATGTTTCTCCTGATGTTCTTCTGGAGCACTGTGTGCCTTCATCCTTCCTGGATCCTTCTGACTCATTCACTTTATCAAGTGATAATGTGGCGACATCTATTCAGACAGCCAACAACGTGATAAACTCTGCTGTTCTTGAAGAACAGGTAAAACAGCAATCCCAATCTGTATTTCAACGTGAGAACTTGATGTACTAAATACCTTAGCATTACATTCTTTCTATACAAATTTAGTTTGTGTTTTAAGAGCAAATGCTGGCCCTTTGATTTTTGTGATTTAGATTTTCAAGTAAAATAATTTTAGGTTCTTTAGGAGTGTGGGACATAGGAAAATAGTGTTTAAGTCTTCTAATTGGGAGATTGCATACTGGTTTGGTATGGACTGCAAGAGTGATAAGTATATTAAAGGCATGTTTATAGTACTAGGAATGAAAATAGGAAATGGTAGCGAAAAATATCTATAAATATATATGTGTGTGTGTATATTACTGTTAAATCTGTAAAGATATACTTCTGTTTAATTCTGAAGTGATATTACAGTTAGAGAATTAACATTTATTTTTCCCCTTAATTAGAATTAATTTTATTTTTTCTCTTAAATTCAGAGAATCAAAGAATGATAGAATGATTTAGTTTGGAAGGGACCTTAAAGATCATCTAATTCCAATCCTCCCAACCCTGGGCAGGGACGCTTCCCACTGGATCAGGTTGCCCAAACCCCATACAACCTGGCCTTGAACACCTCCAGAGATGAGGTATTCGTAGCCTCTCTGGGCATCATATGACAGTGCCTCACCACCCTCTGAGTAAATAATTCATTTCTAATATCTTGTTTAAATCTACTCTCTTCTAGTTTGAAACTTTTACCCCTTGTCCTATCACAACACTTCTTGTTAAAAGAGTCCCTCTCCATCTTTCCTGTAGGCCCCCATTAAATACTTCCAGGCTGTAAAGTGGTCTCAGTGGATCCTTCTTTTCTCCAGGCTGCACAAGCCCAGTTCCCTCAGCCTGGCTTCATTGGAGAGGTGCTCCAGCCCTTTGATCTTTCTTTTGGCCTTCTCTTGACCCTGGATAACAGGTCCTTGTCCTTATTTTGGGGGTCCCAGGCCACATCTAGCTTCTCCTTGTTTCTGACAGAAAGTGAATTGAGAGCACAAACTGCAGCTTTCTTTCTGTCTGTTTTATATTCTGGATCTTACATATTCATGTACAGTCAAGATCTCTGCTATTTTTGCTTGTTTTTCATTGAATCTAGTAATCAAAAAGTCAGTTGATTACTTTATTGATTGCTTTAATAAAATGTGCTGAGGGAGTGGATTACAGCATATCATTCAGTCCTCTCCTAAAAAACATACTGAGAAAACAGATGGTAGCTGTAGTTAATGTACTAGCTTTTTCCTTTGAAATTCCTTTGCAGCTATATAAACAAGTAAGGTGTTTTATTTTTTTTTCAATTAGGAAAAGAAAATGAAGCCTTATCTTCTGTTAATTGTACCATGAAATATTTAAAATTTCACCTGATTTATTTTTATGCTTTGCTGAAAGTATGGTAATGTTAATGTTCTGTCTGTCTTAGTATATTCAAGAGGCCTCTGTTTCAGTTCTTTTACTTGTGCAGTTTACTGAAATAGCATTAGGTAACTGTTGCAGACAAGTCTGTTACTCCTATTCTGTTGGTGTAGTCTCAGTTTTTTTAATTTTGGTTAAAAAAAATGTATTCTGATTTTAATTAAAATCTGTTTCATCACTTCACTTTCTATGGCTACTGTTTGTATTCTTCATTGGATGAAAAACTAGGAGTGACTAATCCATGGAGAGTATTTCTCTGTAAGCCTGATGCTTTGAGACCAATTATTTTGTTTCACTCTTGTCCCCTTTTTACCTCTTTTTAGTGTTTTGACCTCATTCAGAACTGAAGTATCTGATGTCAGCTGCCTCCTTAAAAACTTTCTACAAAGTATTTCTTGAAAAGCAATGGAGGAGATGTGAAGGATTGATCTGAATGCGAGTAGGATTTCTAGCTGCTGTTCCATTGTTGGAGCTTTCTTTTTGGCCAGCACATCATACATGTGAGAGGGTGCATGGCTAATCTCAACGAAGTATGATTGCAAATAAGTACCCTTTGTGTTTACATTTATTAAGATCTGCAGTTTCAATTGGAAATGAAATTTAACTTGACCAGAATGTTAAATTCTCTTTCCCATCTCCTTTACCATTTTGTTTTTCTTATAAATTAGATTCAAGTAGATATTCCAGTTGCCTCTTTGAATTTAACAGAAGATAAGTCTTTAGTCGCGTCATCCATTGCTATGGATGATGCTCAGACACAGAGAACAAACGAATCAAAGAGCTGCCTTCAACAAACTCTAGCAAATCTAGAAATCAATCTTTGTGCTGCTGAAGAAGAAAAATTAAAAATTAAAAAGGTATGTTTCTTTTTTCTGTAAAAAAAAAAATCTGACATTTACAAAGCTTTTTAAGAGAAAATAACCAAATTGAGCCAGTATTTAGAAAGTCAAAATGTTTCAGTGTAAAGCCACATGTTACGAAGTCTTAACAATGTTTTGGGAGCGTGTGTGGTCTCTGAAGTTGGAAGTGCCTTTGGCTGTCTATACGAACATAATGCCTTTTTGTCTTTTTTTTTTTCTTTAAACTCCTCTTGGGAGATCTGGTAACTAAATTCTTCGTATTGCTTCTGCACTGAGTGTTGTAGAGTACCAAGCAGGACTGTGCTTGTTGTTGTGTATCTGAGTAAATCAAAGGTCACTGAGACGCTGGACAGTAAGTGTCCTATCCCCTTGGTGGACTTGGGTGAGGTTAACTTTTTAATTCTCTGTTTGGTAACCAGGACTAATGATAATTAATGAGACAAATCACAAATTTATTTAAGACTCAGCAGAATTATAACAGTGAAAGTGAAGTGAAGAGGAGAAAAAGAGGATCCAGCTATGGTCTCTGCTGACAGTTGTGGTCCTCCAGTGGTGTTTATACCTTCTATAATCTGGTTCACGTATACTCAGTCTGTTGTTCTAGGAGACCTTCCAGGGGGAAGGCTGGGCAACACCTCAGTCTCTCGCAGGTGATCCTGCAGGTGACTGCAACATCTTATTTTCCCCCCTAGTTTTTGAGACATTAACTCAGCCCAAGTCTCTTACTGTAAAAAAGTTAAGTTTGTTGTATTCTTAATACTATCTGTTGATAGCAACCAAGGTGTGCTAGGGAGGAAGGGAGTGATTTGTTGGAAATAAAAATGAAGATGGAGATGAGTAATTAAAGACAAGATTGGGAAGGTCTAGTGTGTGGATTGATATTGCTGGAAGTTAAGAGCATACTGAAAGGGAATTAAGGGTAGCATGAGTACAGATTTTAAGAGAGAGATACAAAGAGATAAGCACTACATCATGGGTGTCCAACCTTTTGGCTTCCCTGGGCCTCATTGAGTGAAGAGGAATTATCTTGGGCCATGTATACTTTAACAACATTATATAACTAACAAACCTTATTTTACATTTAAAATTTTTTAACTGGAACATTAAAAAAAGAGCCACTAAAACATAAGACTCGTGGGATATTTGGCTTTGTTTTTGCGAAACTAATACATCACTCTGGTTCAGTGGAAGTGTTTGCACTTCTTAGTGAGCTCTCAAGGTGTTTGTTCATCAAAGAGTTTCACTCTTGTCCTTTACCCTTATGAACAGTTGTTCAGAAATATAGGTACTGCCAAAAAAGTGATGACATGAATAAGGCGTGACTGTGAAGCAAGGGATATTTTTCTCTCATCAGAACGGTCTTATAAAAGTCTGGTAAAGAGACATTATCAGATTTTTCTTTGAGTTGAATGTCTGATTGCAACTCTCTCTATTCCATTTGAAAACTGGCAAGTAATGTATTTACATCAACTGAAAATGTAGTAATAAATATATGAAAAGAGATGATGATTTTCTAAGCAGTCTTTAAACCTTTTGACAAATTCCTTCGTCAAAATGGAAATCAAGGCTGCGTATTGTTTGCTGTTCAAAGGACTGTGTACAGCCAATGTATCAAAATGCATACAATTATTTGCCTTAACACTGCACTGTGCCCTCCCCTCTCTCCCCCCTGCCCCACCTTGTGCTGATTTCAGCCCAAACAGTGCCCTTCACACAGATTGTTTGTTGTTGCTGAGTGATGGGTGCACACTTGGGGCCAGGCCGGGCCACACAGCGGGGAAGAGCCACCACCATGATGGTTTTGGGGAGGGAGCAGGCCACAGTACGGGTTTGGGCAGGGCTGCATGTGGCCCATGTGGGTTGGACATGCCTGCTCTACATGAAAAACTGTTGCAAGAGTCTCTTTCTCTCTTCACTTGAATCAGACTTTGAATCTCAGATGCTGTTCTTATTTCATCCAAATGCAGGAGTGAGCTAAGCATACCTGCTCCTTTTGTCCTCCTTTTGACCGTCTCAGTTGCGCTTTTTTTTTTTTTTTTGGAAGTTAGTAGTTAGCAGTATCATTTTCCTTCACTTATTTGGTTCATGCTGGGAGTTGGTTATGTTAAGGTTCTAGTCATTTTGGAGATGAACATGCCTTTTAGTGGAACCATTTTCTAAAAGTACTTAAGGTTTTCAACTGTAGAAAGACAGAAACCACTTAAAATGTGGAAATACTTGACTTTATCATAACATCAGAAGATATTTAGAAAATGTCATTGTCTTCAGAAGTGACGCTAGTTGGAATGATGACCTAAATCTGTATTTTCACAGTTCACAAACATTTTTAACTTCTCTTATTATGTTTTGTTTCTTTACAGGAATTAGAATATTTACTGGAAAAACATAGTGTTCAAGAAATGAATTTCTTGAAGGAGAAAAAAGAAAAAGCTCTTTCACATCAAGATCATTACAAGATACTCCAGGTAATTTCATTTCATTTCTTGCTGTATGCTTATATTTTCAACAGCGTTTTGTGCGAAGTATGTTTATGTCGAACAAATCCTCTCAGTATCTGCAGGCCTGCTCCAGAATTTGAAGAATTTTTAGGGTCTTCAAATCAAAACCTGATTTTAGCAGGAATATAGCTTTAATAGTCTGCATCATGCATCAAGTGTCTTTCCATTTCTCTATTGTTTTCAAGAGCTACAGATAAAAAGTCATAACCTTTAACTTGTTAGAAAAACTCATGTATCTTGTCTTCTGGATATGGTCAAATCAAATTAGAGAACTAAAGTGAGTCATGCTTCTAAAAGCTGTGAGTTAAAATTAATTTCTTGAAGCTTGTATTGCTTGTAATGCCAATTGCTTTTGTCTTTCTCCTTTGGATTCTACAACACAAAGAACAATATCTGTGGCACACACTGAGCAAGTTTGGCAGATACAGAGTACAGATGTCCATCTCACTGACATTTTTTTTCCTGGTAGAAACAGCCAGTTATTAGTTCTGTTGACTTGAAAAGCAGAGTGTAGTGATGATTCTGGGATAGTTTTGTGAGTTTTCAGGTTAAGACTTTTAACTGAAATTATTCTTGAGTCCTGTGCTATGAATATGCATAAACTTGGAGACCTGGAGTATTGCATCCAGTTCTGGAGCCCCCAGCACAAGAAGGACATGTGGGGTTGGTCCAGAGAAGGGCCACGAAGGTGGTCAGAGGGCTGGAGCACCTCCCCTACAGGGACAGGCTGACAGAGTTGGCGCTCTTCAGCCTGGAGAAGAGAAGGCTGTGGGGGAACCTTATAGTGACCTTCCAGTACCTGAAGGGGGCCTACAGAAAATCTGGGGAGGGACTTTTTAGAAGGGCATGTATCAATAGGATGAGGGGAAGTGGCTTCAAACTGGAAGAAGATAGTTTTAGACTAGATATTAGGAAGAAATTCTTTATTGTGAGGGGGGCGAGACACTGGAACAGGTTGCGCAGTGAGACTGTGGATACTTCCGCCCTGGAGGCATTCAAGGCCAGGTTGGATGGAGCTTTGAGCAACCTGGTCTAGAAGGACATGTTCCTGCCTATAGCAGGGGGGTTGGAACTAGATGATCTTAAAGGTCCCTTCCAACCCAAACCATTCTATGATTCTATGACTTAATTCCTTGTATATGAAGCTTTTATTCTAATATTTGACAGTAACAGTTGTTGTATATGATAGATCTAGCATGCAATACATCTGAAAAAGCATTACTTCGTGCTGTTTTATACTTCCTAATTAACTAACTGTTAATCACAAATGCCAGAAGTTTCAATGTATTTTGTATTTGTAAAAGCTGGTTTGGAGGTAATAGAGCCAAACAGGTGGTCAGATCTTTAAAGCAGGTAATGTTTAGATAAGACTCGTTGTTGTTGGTATTGTTGTTGTTGCGAGTTTATTGTATTTAGTTCTGAGAAGATTTCATTAGTCTGACAACTTAGCTGATTATTTTTCTTTTGATTTTATAGGCTTTATTGGCTTTTCAGGTCTGGCTTGGAGTGATTTCATTGGATGATCACAGGGGCTATTTTCCAGTATTAGTTTCAGCTTAAGTTTTCCCTACTGATCAAGATGTTGCTTTTTGTTTTAAGGATTTTCCAATTGTAGACTGGTTCTATACAGTGGCAGAAGTGTGTGGGTAGGACTTAAATGTAAGCTTTAATGTTGTTAGAAAGGGTCTTAACTTTTTAGACACACATTTTTGCCTTCTCTCTTGCAAATAAATATAAAATACTAGTTTATTTGTGAGAAGCCTTGTCAGTCACCTTGTCACTTCATGTTCCATAAAAATATGGGAAGCTCCTGGGACTTTTTTAAATAAATTTGTGTTTCTCAGAGAATACAAAATACCAAGATGTAAATACAGAGTTTTATAATTTGAAGATAAGTGGCAGAACCAGAATGCAGACTTAATATTTTTTGTTCAATAAGTTTTTCCACTTCATTCTTTGAACTCTTTTTAGTTCTATAGATAATGGATGCTTGAAGCTCTGGAATTCATTAGTCACTTGTTTATGTTTTTCTACAATTGTAAATATTCATTCAAAAAAAGCTATCCAATTGTAGTCATAGTTTAGAAGTATTTTGCAGCTATCTGTACCATATGAAAGCAATTGAATAGGAAGATAGAATCATAGAACCCTTAGAGTTGAAAGGGACCTTTAAATGCCATCTAGTCTAATTCCCCTGTGGAGAACAGGGACACCACAGCTAGATCGGGTTGCCCAGGGCCTTATCCAGCCTCACCTTGAAAGTCTCCAGGGATGGGGCATCAACTACAACACTAGGTAACCTGTTGCAGTGCCTCACCACCCTCACTGTAAAAGATTTTTTCCTTATATTTAACCTAAATTTACCCTCTTTGAGCTTGAAGCCAGTTCCCCTTGTTCTGTCACCACAGACCCTGCTAAGGAGTCTTTCCCCTTCTTTCCTGTATTTTCCCCTTTAGATTCTGAAAGGCCGCTATCAGATCTCCTTTCAGCCTTCTCTTCTCCAGGCTGAACAGCCGCAGCTTGCTCAGCTTGTCCTCATAGGAGAGGTGTTGCATTCCATGCATCATTTTAATGTGCTCCAGTAGGTCCATGTCTGTCCTGTACTGAGGACTCCACATCTGGATATGGTACTCTTGGTGAGGCCTCACCACTGCGGAGTAGAGAGACAGGATCACCTCCCTGCTGGCCTCTCTTTTTTAGATGCAGTCCAGGTTGCGAGGGCACATTGCTGGCTCATGTCTGGCTTCCCATCCACCAGTACCCCCAATTCTTCTTCAGCAGGGCTACGCTCAATCCTTACATCCCCCAGTTTGTATTGGTAGTGAGGGTTGCTTCAACCCAGGTGCAAGACCTTGCACTTGGATTTGTTGAACGTAATGATGTTCACCTGGGCCCACTGTTCAAGCCTGTCTGGGTCCCTCTGAATAGCATCCCATCCCTCTGGTGTGTCAACCACACCCCACAGCTTGATGTGTTATCAGCAAACTTGCTGTTGATGCCATTGATGAAGATATTAAAAGAGTTTTGGCTCCAGCGCTGATCCCTAGAGGACACCACTCATCACTGATCTTCACCCAGACATTGAGCCATTGACCAGCACTCTCTGAACTCGATCCTGCAGCCAGTTCTTTGTCCATCGAACAGTCCGCCCATCAAATCCATATCTTTCCAATTTGGAGAGAAGGATGTTGTGGGGTACCATATCAAAGGCCTTACTGAAGTCCAGATAGATGATATCAGTTGCTCTTCCCTTGTCCATTGATTGAGTGACACCATCATAGAAGGCCACTAGGTTGGTTAAGCAGGATTTGCACTTGGTGAAGACATGCTGGTTCTCCTGTATCATGTCCGTGCCTTCCATGTGCCTTAGCATAGCTTCTAGGAGGATCTGTTCCATGATCATTGCTGGCACAGAAGTGAGACTGATAAGTTGGCAGTTCCAGGGGTCATCTTTTTTAACCCTTCTTAAAAATGGGTATGGTGTTACCTTTTTTCCAGTCACCAGGGGCTTCACCTGATTGCCGCAGCTTTTCAAATGTCATAGAGTGGCAAAGGTATAAGCAGGTTTTTGGGAGATGAGTTTTTATTATTGCAGGTTTCTTTATAAATACCTGGAAAATGTATATGCAAACATAAAAGTTTTTCTGTTAGATTCACAATGTATTACTGAAAGCCTTCATAATACATTTCAAACCTGTCATGTGAACAAGGAAAGCAGAAAGGTGATAATAAGATTCATGTAGTATGTAGCAGTTCACTTTGAGCTTTAATATGATACTTTAGATTAAAAGAAGCTCTCAGTTTTTATTATCCATATTCTGTTTTCTGATGCAGATTATCTGTTTTCTCTTAATAATCCTGTTAGAGGGTGACATTCTCTAACTTACAAATCAGAAAAGGAACACTTGGTTCGAGAAGAGAAAATAGTGCTTGAGTTCTAGCCTTCTAAGTGGGAACTTAATTATTTGAACAGATTGTTTAGCTGATAAGACTTAAGATGTTTGGTCTAGCGGCAGACAACAGTTTTTGATGATTCACTAAGAACTGGATCATATTTTTCCTCTGCTATTTCTTTGATTTAGCACACAGTTTTGAGTACAGCACTGCTGTTGGAAAACTCTAGTTGTGGTTATACACATTTTTTCCTGTCGTCAACAGTTTCTGGAAGTTAAGCAGGCTCATTTTTTTTCACAATGTACTTGATATAGTGTGATCTTTCTTTTTGAAATAGACTTTTTTTTTTCTTTTGGCAACTAACTTTTATTCTTCTAACTTATTAGATCTATAGTTCTTTTTTGAACATACTGAAAATGTTTTTGTTTAGAAGCCTTTGTTTCTGTTTCCCATTTTTGTTTAGGGAGCATCTCTGCAATTTTTATTGCGACTCTGACAGTTTAACAATATTTCTACTGCTGCAAAAAGTCACGATGAAAAAATTAGCTAGTTCAGTACTACTATTTCATTTTGAGTGGTGTTCTTGTGTGTAAAGAAGCAGATCAGGTAGACACCTTATTTAAGTAATATTTTAGGAAGGTAAGAAAGCTTATGCTGAAGAAAATGTTGACGAATTAGTACATAATTATGCAAAGGTTGTGCATTAATTCTTAGCTGGAATTAAATTGCATGGTAATATAAGTACAATCGTTACTCTTATTAGATGATGTTTCATCTGCTTATTTCTGAAGCTGTTGATTTTTGGGGATTCTTTTCATTGAGTTTCCAGTAAATCTGACATTTAAATTATAAAGCTTAAAATTATGAGGAAAAAAATCGTAGAATCCTGGAATGGCTTGGATTGGAGGGTACCTTAAAGACCATTTAGTGAAAGAGTGATTGGTGGCCATCTTGGCTATAGTGACCGTGAAGTGGTTGAATTTAAAGTAAGTGATAGGAGGAAAACTGCCACCAAAACCTCAGTGCTGGATATAGGGAGAGCAGATTTCCGGCTATTCAGGGAAGTTGTTAATAAGATCCCCTGGGAAACTTCTTTTGGAAGCATTGGCGTCCATCAGTGCTGGTCACTTTTTAAATTCTATCTTCTGCTCTTGAGAGCACAGAAACAGGCAATTCCAAAATGCTAGAAGTCAAACAGGGAGGGCAGAAGGCCAGCTTGTCTGAACAGGGATCTTCTTTTGAAGCTTAGGTGGAAAAAGAAAGCGTATGGCCACTGGAAGGAAGGTCAGGTGAGATGGGGGAGACTGCAGTTATAAGGAGAAAATAAGTGTGACCAAAGCTCAGTTAGAGTTGAAGCTATCCAGTACTGTGGGGGACAGCGATAAGGTTTTCTTTTTGAATATGTTAACAAAGAAAGGAGGACCAAAGAGAGCATGGCTTCTTTACTTGATGAAAATGGTAATCTTACAAACAGGGACCTAGACAAAGTAGAGATGTTTAATGACTTCTTTACCTTTGTCTTCAACATTGATGTTGGGCTCTGGCACTCCAGATGGCCTGAGTTAGAAGACTGTGACTGAGGTAACGATCATTTCCCAGACAACACTGAACTTGTGTGGGATTCACTGCTCCATGTGGATGCATATAAGTCCATAGGATTCATCCAATGGGATTCATCCCAGGGTGCTCAGAGAGCTGGCCAATGTCAGCGTGAGACCTCTCTCAATTATTTTTCAACAGTCTTGGGAATGTGGATAGATCCCATTTGACTGGAAGCTGGCAAACATTGTTCCGGTTATCAAGAAGGGCAAGAGAGAAGACCCTGGTAATTACAGGCCTGTCAGTATCACTTCAATGCCTTATAAAATTATGGAGAAAATTACGCTAGGATTTATTGAAAAACACCTGAAGAACAATGTTAGTCATTGATCACAGCCAACATGGGTTCATGAGGGGAAAGTCCTGTTTAATTAAGTTAATTCTGTTTTATGACAAGGTCACCCATCTAGTTGACCAAGGGAAGCCAGTTGATGTTATCTCATTGGATTTCATTGAAACTTTCATTACTGTTTCTCACAGTATCCTTCTGGATCAAAGGCATATGTTTTTGTCTAGCATACGGCTAGACAAAAATGCAATGTGCTGGGTGAGCAATTGGTTGATTGTTTAGGTCCAAAGATGCAAAGTAAATGGTGTTACATCAGGTTGGCAGCTGGTCACTAGCTGGCCCCACGACTCCATTTTAGGGCAAGTTCTATATAATTTTTAATAAATGACTTGGATGTAGGACTGGAAGGTGTTTCAAATCAAGTTTGCTGACAGTACTAAATTGGGAGGAGCTGTTGACTCTATCAAGGATGGAGAGGCCTTGCAGACAGATCTTGACAAATTAGAGAGCTGGGCAGTCACCAACTGCGTGAATTTTAACAACAACTTTATGCCCCGCTGAAAGAGGTTTGGGGATCTTGACTGACAGTAAGTTCAACATGAGTAGACAGTGTGCCCAGGCATACAGGAAGATCAACTGTATCCTGAGGTGCATCAAGCATAGCATTGCTAGCCAGTCAAGAGAAATAATTGTCCTATTATACACTGCACTGGTATGGCCTCACCTTGAGTACTGTGTGCACTTTTGGACACCACAGTACAAAAAGGACATAAAACTATTGGAGAGCATCCAAAGGAGGCCTGCAAAGATGGTGAAGGGTCTAGAGGGGAAGATGTGTGAGGAGCAGATGAAGTCTCTTGGTTTGTTCAGCCTAGAGAATAAGAGACTGAGGAGAGACCTCACTGTGGCTATGGCTTCCTCATGAGGGGGAACAGAGGGGCAGGTGCTGATCCTCCTCTCTCTGGTGACCAGCAGTAGAACCTGAGGGAATGGCATGAAGCTGCAACAACAAAGGTTCAAGCTGGATATCAGGAAAAGGTTCTTTACTGAGAGGGTTGTCAGGCACTGTAACAGGCTCCCAAGGGAAATGATAATTGCACAGAGTTTGCCAGAATTAAACAAGCATCTGGACAATGCTCTCAGACATATGGTCTTATTTTTGGGTGGTCCTATGTGGACAGGAGTTGGACTCGTTAATCCTTATGGGTCCCTTCCAACTTGGAACATTCTGTATTTCTATGACAGTGTATAATAATGCTAAAAGTAAAAAAAGCATAGCTGTAGCCTGTTTTGCGTTAAAGTTTCAATTCAGTTTTAAATAACTCCACGTTAACTTCAGTTCATATTAGAGAAGGAAGATAGAAAATACAAGCTCCACTATACTCTGAGCTGTAATTAAACTGGACAGCTGAATTCTGAATATACAGATTCTTCTGTTACTGAGAAGTTAAGCTGTAAAACAGAGTTCCTCTTCTCGAGCTGGCTCTGGAGGTTTAGGGATGACTGGCATACCTAGATCATATACACATGGAAAATACCATACCATTTTGCTGTCTTTCCTATTTCTATTTCTGTACTATTAAACATAAATGTTTCTGTGCTTGCACACTAGCTGTATTGAGCTACTAGTTAATTTAGGCAATTTTAATATAATCTACCTTTGATTTTAGATGGAAATTGAGTATCTAATTTACATGACATTCTTCATAAATAACCCAATTTTGAAAATGTTAATGTTTTTGTACATAGGTCACTCTGAAAGTAATACCTCCTCTTTATTTCCATGGAAACTACAACAGATACAAGAGCACAATAACACCATGTGGTAGAGCAAATTCTCAGCTACAAAACACCGCTTTTCAACATAGTTACCACCGTTATTGTTGGCATTTTCATCAGTGATGGACAAGAGCCTGTAGGCCGCACTTCTAAAAATCTGCACCAGTGGAGGTGACCTACTGTTGCTGTCACCACTGCTGACGCATGCCATCCTCTGCCTTGCTGTGCTCACATCTACTGTTTGGTCTCCGTAAACATTCAGCAAGCATTAGTAAATGTCAGTAGATGTAGTTCTCTCTGCTTGGAAGAATTCAGTGACACATCCTTCCTTCATAGATACTTCCATGTCAGATGCCATTTTGTCAGACTGTCCCTCTGCTGCCATGTGTTGCATGGTAACAGAATATTGTTGGAAAGGTTCAACCTCTACTGCCACGCACTATCAATATCCACCTCTGATGTCGTGGGCCAACGTAATAAAATGGGAGGCATTACCTTCAGAGCAGCCCTCAGTAAGTTTACAGATGACACCAAGCTAGGAAGAAGTGTTGATGTGCTGGAGGGTAGGAAGGCCCTGCAGAGGGATCTGGACAGATTGGATCCATGGGCTGAGGCCAATTGTATGAGGCTTGACAAGACCAAGTGCCATGTCTGGCATTTTGGTTGTAACAACCTTATGCCTTGCTACAGGCTTGGGGCAGAGTGGCTGGAAAAATGTGAGTTGAAAAAGGATCTGGGGATGTTAGCTGACAGCCAGCTGAATAGGAGCCAGCAGTATACTAAGATGGCCAAAAAGGTTGATGGCATCCTGGCTTATGTCAGAAATAGGGTAGTCAGCAGGACTGTATTCAGCCGTGGTGAGGCTGTACTGCAAGTACGGCATTTGATTTTGGGTTTCTCAATATAGAAAAGACATTGAGGCCTTGGAGTATGTCCCAGGAAGGGCAGCAAAGCTGATGAAGGGTCTGGAGCACAAGCCTTATGAAGAGAGGCTGAGGGAACTGGGAATGTTTAATCTGAAGAAGAGGAGGCTCAGGGGAGACCTTATTGCTCTCTACAACTACCTGAAAGGAGGTTGTAGTGAGGTGGGAGTTGGTTTCTTCTACCAGCTAAATGTTAATAGGATGAGAGGTAATGGCTCTAAGTTGCACCACGGGATGTTCAGGTTTGAGGTTAGGAAAAAAAATTTCTTACAGTGGTGAGGTACTGGAACAAGCTCCTCAGGGAGGTGGTCAAGTCACCAACCCTGGAAGTGTTCAAGAAACATGTAGATGTGGTACTTAGAGAAAAGGTTTACTGGGCATGGTGGTAATGGGTTGAAGGTTGGACTGGATCATGGATGTCCAACCTTTCGGTTTGCCTGGGCTGCACTGAGTGAAGATAAATAGTCCTGGGCCACATATAATTTATAAATCATAGAATTGCTCGGGTTGGAAAAGACCTTCAAGATCATCAAGTCTATATAATACTGTTAATATATGTAAGTAATTTTATGTTTTTTGTTGCTCTCTTTTTTTTTTTTTCCTAAAAAAAATAAAACTAGTGGAGTTTTTAACATTGTTTTTGTGAAACTAATACATCAGTGTGATTCCATGGAAGCTATTGCAATTCTCTAGGTGTTCATTGGAGATTTTTGATGACATTTTACTCTTCCTGTCCTTCACTCTGAAAAACAGTTGTTCACAAACGTACATACTGCCAAAAAGTGATGACATTGTGAAGTGAGGGATATTTTTCTCTGATCAGATAGGTCTTATGAGAGTTTAGTAGAGAGACATGATCAGATCTGTCTTTGAGTTGAATATCTGATTTCAATTGTGTATGTTCTATTTGAATATTCACAAGTAGTCTATTTACGTTGATTGAAAACAGAGTTGGAAATATGCAAAAAAAAAAAAAAAAAAAAAAAAAAAAAGACTTCAGCAATATTCAAACCTGCTCTCAAATTCCTTTATCAAAATGGAAAGCAAGGCTCCATATTGTTCACTGTTCAAAGGACTGTGTACAGCCAATGTATCAAAATGCATACAATTATTTGCCATAAAGCGAGTTAGCATTGATCTGCACCCTCACTGTGTCCAGGTGTCAGATGTGTCATTGCTAATACCATACAATGTTTGGTCGTTGCTGAGTGGTGGGTGCAGGGCTGGGACTGGGCCAAACTGTAGTGCTCTGTTGGGCAGAGCTGCTGCCATGATGGTTCAGGGCAGGGGGCAGGTCATGATACGGGCTGTGCTGGGCTGTATGCAACCCATGCATTGGATGTGTCTGGACTTAAATGATCTTACAGGTCTTTTCCAACCTTACAATTCTAATGAATTAAAAAATAAGTGCTAGGCAACTATATGACTTTAACAATTAGGTACCTTCTTTGACTGTCTAACTTTTAAAGATGTGCAAGAAATTGTACTTAACCTTCATTTTTCCAGGATGCATGTTTATTGAATTAAAGAATTAATGAATACATAAATTTATATAGTTCCTGCCTTACAGCTTTCCTACTGGCCTGACCTGTCCTATGCTGTATCATTTGAATTAATTGACTAGTTGCATATTCACAGGTAATACACAAATTCATACCGAGCATGTTAAAAATACTTAACCATTTTCACTGTTGTTCTGAAATGTCCAAAATCTATTATTAATTCACCAGCAAACTGGAGTTTTTCACTAGCAACTTTATCTCATCAGGAGTTTCACTGGGAATAGTATTTTGTTGGAAAAAAATAATGGGAATGTGCAAAGTAAATGTACATTTAAGATGACCCATATGGAGTAGAACTACTATTGTTATTTTTTTAAGGCAGTGCTTCTAGGTGGATTATATCCCAACACGAGTCAGGAAGAGTACCAAAGCAACTCTAGAACTCTATGTCGGCTTAGTCCTGTTTGTGCTCAATGCAGAGTATCAGACAGTATTAATATAATTGTTGTGAATACTTGTCCATCCCTCATTTGGATGCACTCTAACAGGTTCACATCTCTCCTGTACTGAGGACTCCATATCTGGACACAGTACTCCAGGTGTGGCCTCACCGGCGCGGAACAGAGGGATAGGATCATGTCCCTTGACCTGCTGGCCACGCTTCTTTGATGCAGCCCGGGATACGGTTGGCTTTCTGTGCTGCAAGGGGCACACTGATGGCTCATTTGCCATCCACCAGGAACCCTATGTCCTTTTCATCAGGTCTATGCTTTATCCCCCAAGTTGTGTTGATAGCAGGGGTTGCCATGTCCCAGGTGCAAGACATTGCACTTGGCTTTGTTTACTTAAGCCTGTCTAGGTCTGTCTGGATGGCATCCTGTCCATCCAGCATGTCAACCATACAACACAGCTTGGTGTCATCCACAAACTTGCTGAGGGTGCATTCGATCCCAGTGTTGATGCCATTGATGAAGATGTTAAAGAGTGGTGACCCCAGTACTGACCCCTGAGAGACACCACTCATCACTGATCTCCATTCAGAAATTGAGCCAGTGACTACCACTCTCTGGATTCAATCTCATAACCAGTTCCTCATCCTCTGAAGAGTTCACCCATCAAATCCATAACTTTCCAATTTGGAGAAAAGGATGTTGTGGGGGACCATTTTAAAGGCCCTTACTGAAGTCCAGAATGAAGACATCAGTGTCTCTTCCCTTGTTGACTGACGCAGTTAACACCATCATAAAAAGCAACACAGTTGGTTAGGCACGACCTGCCGTTGGTGAAGCCACGGTTATCCTGTATCACCTTCCTCTCTTCCATGTGCTTTAGCATAGCTTCCAGAAGGATCTGCTCCATGATCTTCTGTGGCACAGAGGTGAGGCTGACAGGTTGGTAGTTCCCTGGGTAATCCTTTCTACCCTTCTTAAAAATGGGTGTGACATTTTCTTTTTTCCAGTCACCAGGGACTTCACCTGACCACCATGACTTTTCAATTGAAATCACTGAGAGTGGCTTTGTGACTATGTCAGCCAGTTACCTCAGTACTGTGATGCATCTCATCAGGACCCGTAGACTTATGGACATTCAGGTTCCTCAGGTGGTTGTGAACCTCATCTTCATTTACAGCAAGAAGGGCATAACTCCCCCTGTTCCCACCTTCCTAACCATCCACTTGATGGCTGTGTGTAGAGCAGTCACTAGTGAAGACTGAGCAGAAAAAAAACCACTGAGTACCTCAGCCTTCTGCTTGTCTGTTGTTACTAGCCTGCCTGTATTGCTTAGTAAGGATTACACCCTCCTGACTTTCCTTTTCCAAAAGGATATACCTATGAACCCTTTCTTATCCTTCTTTGCACCCCTTGCCAAGTCCAGTTCCAGATGGTCTTGGCCTTCCTAACCTCATTCCTATACAGCTTGGCGGTGTTCCTGTACTACTCCCAGGTTACCTGTCCCTGCTACCATTACCTGTGCATTTTCTTCTTGTCCTCTGGTTTGACCAATAGGTCCCATTTCCTCCATGTTGGTCTCTTGCCTTCCTTTCCTGACTTCCTACACCTGAGGATGGAGAGCTCTTGGGTCCTAAGGAAAGCTTCCTTAAAGATCTGCCAGCTCTGCTTCACTCCCTTGTTCTTGAGGACAGGTTCCCAGGGGGTTTTGTTGACCAGCCTCCCTGAAGAGTTGGAATTTGGCTTTCCTAGAAGTAAGCTTCCTGATTTTACTCTTCGTATGTCCAATATTTCTCAAGAGTATGAACTGCATCGTCAGTACAGTACTGGCAGTCTCCAATCCTGATGTCACCAATCAGTTCACTTGCATTGGTGAGCAGCAGGTACAACATTGCATCCCCCCTGGCAGAACTGTCTATTACCTGTCTCAGGAAGTTATCCTTAATGCATTCCAGGAGCCTCCTGGCTTACCCGCAGCTCACTGTGCTACTTTTCCAGATGATGTCAGGGTGGTTGAAGTTCCCCAGCAGGATGAGAGCCTGCAAAGATGGAGAGCCTCTTGCAGATGGAGGAAGAAAGTTTCATTACCAGTCTCTGCTTGATCAAGTGGCCTGTAATATAGTAGACCCCAACCACAGAGCTCCCTTTGTTGCCTGTCTCTAACTCTCGCCCATAGACTTTCAACTTGCTCTTGGCCATTCTTCATGGACAGCTCTTCACACTCTATTCCTTCCCTGATATGGAGGGTAATGCCTTCTCCCCTCTTTCCTTGCGTTTCCCTTCTGAGCAATTTGTAGCTGTCAGTAGCCACATTCCAGCCATGGGAATCATCCTACAAGGGTTCGGTGACAGCAGCTATGTCATGGTTTTCCAGTAGCATGACGACTTCTAACTCCTCCTCTTTGCTTCCCAAAACGTGTGCATTAACACAAAGGCACTTCAGCAGGGCAGCTCATCTTGTTACTTTCTTTGAGGATAACTCCTTAAATCCTTTTAAGTATTTACCTTTAGTTTACCTGTTGCCTTCATCATCGTAGGATGCAGCAGGTTGCTCCTTGTCCCTTTTACCTAACACTGCTATCCCACACATTGTGGACAGGCTTGCTATCACCTTCCTCCCTCTTCAAATGTACTTTAAATCCCTGTTAATGAGCCTAGACAGCTCCTGGATCAGATTTTTTTTTCCCCTCTTTGACCCAGGTGGACCCCATTAGCAGATATCAGGCCAGGTGCCAAGTAAACTGCCCCATGGTTGAAAAAGCCAAAATTCCTGCAATGGCACGAGCCTCTTAGCCACATTTTTATGAGATAGGTTTTCCTGGTCCTCTCAGTACCCCTTGCTGCCACTGAAGGGATAGAGGAAAACACCACCTGTATTCCTGCACTGTCCATTAATTGCCCCACTCTCCTGAAGTCTCTTTTGATAGCCCTCAGGCTTCTCTTGGTTACTATCACTGCCAGTCTGAACTATCAGTAAAAGGTAATAATCAGAGGGGCAAACCAGACTAGGGAATTTCTTAGTGATGTCCCTTACCCAGGCCCCAGAGAGGCAGCACACTTCCCTATGGGTAGGATCTGGTTGACATATGGGGCTCTCCATTCCTCTCAGAAGGAGTCGCCCATGACAATTACCCTTCTCTCCTTTTTGGTGGAGGCAGTCTTGAGGCATGGAGTCAACCTCATTGCCCTAGACAGCCTCCTTGGTTGTCCTCCTACCACATCCCTACTTACTTTCCCTTGAGTTTTAAAGCCTTAAACCTGTTCCATAGGGGCACCTGGAAAGAGGGTGGGTAATGGGGGTTTTTTCTTGAAATGTTGAGTGGGGACCTGCTTCCATTCCTCTCCATCTCTTGGGTCTCCTCCCCCGTCCTGGCAGCAACAGGGCAGGGGATCCACCACTACTTGAGGTGTATCACCCAGTTGAGGTGATACCTGCCTTTCTCATAACTATGACAGGGAGTTGCTCCACCAGTCTATTTCCTGCTTACACTTCCTGATACTCCTTAATCTGTCCACCTCCTCTTTGACCTCTGCCACCAGGCTGCGCAGATCATCCACCTGCTCACACCTCACACAGGCGGTGTCTCTACCATCCTCTGGTGTCAGCAGCAGGCTCAGGCACTCCCTGCAGCCAGAGACTTGAACAGCTGCATTTCTGGACAGGCTCTTGGTCGGGGTAGCCGCATTCTTTTTTGCAAGGGCTTTCTGCCTAGCGGAAACCATGATTAGAGTTGTTGTATGGAAGGCAGCCAATAGGTGAGCCAGACCTCCAGCTGGAGAGGGGTGCTCACCCTACCTGCACAGACTGCTGCACCATGCTTTCAGTGACATACCATGCTCTGTTTGCAGTGCTCCTGTAGAAGCCACTGCTCCTGTCTCCGCCCAGCCACGTCAGAGCCGTTACTATGTGGAAGGCAATGGCAGCAGCAGCTGCTTGCTGAGAGGAATTGTTTCCTTGCGTAGGCGATTCCTTGCTTCAGTGTGGAATGCGACTCCGCCAGAGCTGTCCATTTGCAGAGAACTTAGTCAAACTTGTTAAATACTTTTAACAGCATTTCTGTTTTTCATGCTTACATACTTGGGAGAAATGAAGATGCATAACAAATTTTAGAATGATAGTTTGGAAACAACTTTGAAGAATTGTCCCTTCCTTTCCCTTTAATTGCTAAGTTATCGTATTTGCCACGTAGCTTTTCAGTAAGCTCAGAAGAGTCACAGAATGCATCTTAATATATTTCAATCTAAAATTCATACATTGGAGCACTAGAGGTTATTTACTGTGTGACTAACAAGTCAAGTTCGTATAATACTTTTTACTTTTATGTAGCAGTTGCCATTTTCATTTAAACTGTCATGATTTTTTTTTTTTTGGAGTGACTTATGATAAATTATTCAGATTGAACATGCAAGAAATTCCTTACTAGAATACAATGAAATTAGCTGCTTCCAGGGAGATTTGGCTCTTTCTTCCTTCTTCCTTTCCAACATGTTTTGTGTTCTTCAATATTTTTATTATTTACTGACTGTGACTGTGTTGACTGAGGAAAATTATTTAGATGTATATGGGATTTGGTTGAAAATGCAGTGAACATCTTACATGCAGGAAAATAAGAGAATATGGTAGCTATCCTATAAAAAAAGAAAAGACTACAAGAGAATTCTGAATACATTTCATGAAAATATGCAGAAGCTCTCAACAGTCTAGTCACATTTGCCCCCTTCTTATATCAAAGTACTCTGTCTTTACTTGCGTATTCTTTTGAGAGCAGAATGTTTATTAAATAAAACCAGCAGCTCTTTTAGATGTTGTAATTCCTACAATGGTATTTCAAAAACTGTCAACACATTCCTATTCCACCAGTTACATTATCTTGACAGACACCATTCACTGACATAGCCGATTAATCTTCCATTGCACAATAGATACCTAGTAGTATTTTTGAGGGAAGAAACAATTTTTAATTTGACTTTTATATGTATAAATATATTTAATATTTGCTGCACCTGTTCAGGTTTTTAAATATGGCCTCAAGTCTTTTAACTAGCTTTACATATGCTTAATTATTCTGCATACATCCAGTTGAGGATGCTGTATTTTAGAAGTATTTCCTTACACTTTTTGAAACACTTCTAGCCAAGGGCCTTACAGTAAGCAATGTCTGTGCCCCTTTGAGAAAGGGAGCTGCTCAGAACAAGAACTTGTCTTAATCATGATTTTTCTCATCTGTATTGGCAATTTTGTGGGAGGTCTAATAGAGTGCAAAATACCCAAAAGTTTCAAACGTAGTCATAATACGCTAAAGCTTTAAATAAAATTCAGTCCCAGTGCTGCAGCCTTTAAAAGTCTATTTACATTTTGTTTCATCTTTATACAGTGAGTAAATCATGAGCTTGTTTCTGCATCCCTTCCAGCTGGCTCGTAGAAAGGAACTGAGGGATTCTTGAATTCACAAGGGCAACGTATGTATGGTCTTAGTTTGTAGAATTAGAGGAAGTGATATTTGCATCCAAATTAGAAACTGTGCCTCTCCTTGTCACTGTTTAGCAGCAGGAGGACTCTCACTGAAGCTCTTTTGTCCATTTTGTCCTCTTGATTTCACTTGGAAATAGTGTGATTTCTTTTACTTTTCGTTTTTTTTATTTTACTTTACTTTTCTGAAAGTGCGTTAGATTAAGGAGAGCTGTGAAGATGGTTACTGTTTTCCAAATGAAGAATTTCAGAGATAAAGCACAGTTTTGTTATGGTTACAGGAAAGAAGAACATGAGATGGAAGAGTATAACATAGAAGAAATATAATGACAAAGTAATAGTGATCTGGAGAGTGAGTGAGTGCTAGGTACAGGAATGAAAAAGTCAGCTACTGTCTCAGTTATGTGTGTGCAAGTCTTTGAGGGAAGCACATTTCTCAGTACAAGACAGTGGGACAAGGAAAGACAAATTAGATTTTATTCACGTTAATTCTGTTTATGTCACTTTGGCTGTTCTTTGTTGGTGCAGGAGGAAAATTGGTTGGCAGTTTTCTTTCAGATCTTTCTTTAAGAAAGCCTTTCTGTAAAGGGACGCGACACTTGGCCCTATTGAAACTCATACAGTTTGCCTTGGCTTATTGATCCAGTCTATCCAAGTCCCTCTGTAGTGCCTTTCTACCCTCTGGCAGATCAGCATTCCCTCCCAACTTGGTGTCGTCTGCAAACTTACTGAGGCTGCATTCAATCCCCTCATCAAGATCATTGATAAAGATGTGAAATAGGAGTGGCCCCACTACAGAGCATAAGATGGCTTAGACCATATAGTTTAATGATATGTCATTATTAAAATGTCACAGGTCTATGTGTTTTTAAAAAGCTAACATTGAAATAGCATTTTGCTATCTGTGAGTAACTTAATGCAGTCTTGCTGTCTTCTTCAGAGTATATTATATATTTGACATACCTGATTTGTTCTGGTTTAATTAAAATTTTATTTTTGATTATTTGAAGACTTTGCTTGGTGGAGGAAAATAGATTAAATATATCATCCTTTTAATAGGAAAAAGATTAAAATCAAGCTCTATTTCCCACTCTTCCTTGGGGGAGGGGAGAAGATCCTCTTGAGTAAGGAGTTTTGCTTTTACTTAATTATGTTAGTGTTTCACAGAAAGTATAATAGAGGATTCTCTTTTTTTTTTTTTTCGTTTGACTTGAAGTTTCTATTAGGTCACAATCTAAAAAAATAATTTAGTATGTTTTACAGTTTTCACATAGGAATACTCTTTAGCTGTCTAGGTTTATATATTAGGCTTCAAAGAATGAATTTATTTTTTTTCCAAATACTCGAACTTCATTGATGATAAAGGAACTAGAGGTAGACATAGTCTTTGCTAAATAAGCCAAGTTTCCTAAAAACAGGCTTAAGGACTGAATACTGTTGTTCCTTCCTGGAAGTTTTATATATTGCTTTCCCATCCGAGTTTAGCATCTCTTTATATTTTTAAGTGTGATTTTAGCTGCTCACTGTTGAGAAGCGGTAAAAGAAATAACTGAATAACCAGACTTCCACTCATCAAGCAACATGAGAATTGAATCAGTTTTCAGGGAGCCATGCTGAATGGCCATATGCAAGTACATGCAACCTAAGAAACAAGCAAGAGGAGCTGTGTACAGTGGTTAAACTAATGTTTAAATAACTGAGATGTTTGGGGATTCTCTGTGTGGCTAGATCTATGTTAAGGATAATGGATATTAGTTCATTAGAAAGGCAGTATAGAAAAGGAGATGAGGTTGTCATTTATAAGAATTAGCAGCTCAGACTACAGAGTATTTGAGAGGACAGCGCACAGAATTTGAAAGAGCTGAATTTGACGTAGGCGATACCTGACTGATGTCACTCTGAGAAGATCTCTATCATAGTGGAGACTCGGGAAAGTCTGAAGACTGGAGGAAGATGAAAAGGATGGTTTACAGATTTACCAGTTTACCAGCCTTATGGACCTTGGGAAATGCATGGAACAAATGCCATTGGCAGCCATTTGGGGCACATGAAGAAAGTGACTGGGAATAGCCAGTATAAATTTGTCAAAAGATATTTGTGCTTGATCAACCTGGATTGCCTTCTGTGATGAATCAACTGAATTGTGGATGAGGGGAATGCGGTGAATGCTTTTCAACATGGAGAAGGGAGGGCTTAGAGGAAGCCTTCTGGCAGATTGTAGTCATAGTGTGGCTTGGATTGGAAGGGACCTTAAAGATTGTCTATTTCTAACCCCCCTGGGGGTTGCCACAGATGTCCAACAGCTATGATGTCAGAAAGATGGAGCAAGGCGGGTTCTCCTAAGGCACACAGCAGGAGGATGAGTGATAATGTTTGTAAATGGAAATATAGGAAGTTAGAACTTGCTATAAGGGGAAAAAAAAAATGTGATGAAGGTAAGCATTAGAATATTTTAACCAGTGATGTTGTAGAACTTCCATCCTTGGAGATTTTCAAGGTCCAACTGAACAAACTGGTTTGCAGTCAGTGTTTATCCTGCTTTCAGTAGGAAGATCAACTTGATGACCTCAGGAGATCCTTTCCAACCGGAATGATTGTGTGATGTTGTGATTTAATACTTTGATCATAAACCAAGAAAAATAAATGTCTATTCCTATTCAGGAAGGTCATAACTGAAATCCAGGGGATACTCCCTGGACTAAATTATTTGGAATATTTTACTCCAGTCTGACCTAGCTCATTGCCAGAAAACAGACATTAGTAATTACGGGCAGGGCCAGGAATGTCTGAACCAAAAATCTGATTAATGCAGTATTTGAAATTTTATACTAATCAGAATATCAGTTACTGTAAACTTAAATTTCAGTTGCATAAAATGTAACACTTTTGGTCTTTGGAAACATTTGTCTTGTTACAATAGGAACACATACTATGCAGTGTATTTATGTTCTATGAGATTTTACAGTAAATGAAACAGTAATTCGGAATGTAGAACTGCAAGAGTAGTTCACTGAGTTACACAACAACAACAAAAAAAGGACTTATTGTAAAATCTGTGAATCTGTGGCTTGGGGTTCTTTTTTGGGACTGTAAGATGCTGTGAGATGCTTCCTTCCACATGGGATTTCACTTAAGTAACAAACCCTTTTATTTGGTTTCTGAAGAAGTACTCTTTCTGTATTTTAAAATAAAATAGATCAATTCTGCTTTTTCAATTGTTGTCTTTTGTGAAGGTGTAACTTGCATATTATCTTTTTTTTCTTACATGGCTTTGGTGATTGAGGAATTTGTTAGGTATGTATAGCAAATAACCAGTGACTTAAATCTCAAAGTTGATATTTTGCTAGCAATTCACTGTTTGCAAGGGAAATGTTGGAGTTAATTGTAGATGCAGTTTTCATTCTGGCTTGGGCAGTCTGATCTAAGTGTCAAATGTTCTATTTCATTTCTTGACCCTTTCTTCTTTTGAACAACAGTGTAAAGAGAAGCTTATCTTATCTTACAGATCACCAGCTGAACAAGTCTTTACAAAGCCTTGCTGTCTTCTTGACATTATCCCAAACTCCTTGAATTGATGCTTAGATTCCCAAGCTGTTCTTCATTTTGTCTTCTGATCTACACAATTCTTGTCACCTTTCTAATGGAACAAATGCAACAGCTTGTTGAAAAGATGATTGTCTCTTGTTTGATCTTCAGGTTCTGTTAATTTGACTTGCCCATCAGTCTTATTTTTCATCAGCTGTCCTCAGATTTTCAAACATAAGTTCTGTTTTTGAGGATGCTAGAGAATTGGTGTAGTTCGATATCAAATCTCTAATGCATTTACTTCTTCACAAAAAGAGCAGAGGAGATAATTTGCATTTTTTTTTCTACAGATATTACTTGAGATCTCTAGAAGCAACTCTCTCTATATACTGTTGTCTTCTGACTTTCATGGTAGAAATTGATCTTCATTCACTGTTGTCTTCAGCTTACTGTTTTGAATTATAGTATTTGCCTGGTCAATTAATAAATTTGATTAGACAGTATTATCCTTACTGAAATTGTGGAAAGAGGTCAGGGATTAGCAGGATGGAGGGACTTGCAGCACTCAATAAATATGGTAGACACTTCGTGTTGGAGCAGTTTTGCTGCACAGCTGTTGTTTGGCTGGTTTTCAGAGAGCATGTCTGATTTGTAAATAGATTTTGGAACGCTAAAAGCATTTCATGATGGAAAAGGAGCTAAGATTGTCAGGAGAAGTAGTACTCACTTTCTGAACTTTATATTGAGATGACTGTGATATTGACCTATTCCCTCAGCACTTGTGAGTACCTCAAGTTAGGGTCCATGTGTGTCCAGTTTTCTAAAGTATTCCCTGGCTTGATCCCCTTCCTCTGAGGATGAGACTTCCTTTCTCCACTGCAGACTTTCCTCCTGTGATTCCTTAAGGCTGGTCTTACAGGTAAAGTAAGGCTCTCAGTACCTCTGCCTTTTCCATGTCCTATGTGACACCATCTCCTTCAACAGGCGCATTTCAGCAGTGATGATAGTGATGTGAAAGACAAGCCACATTTTGGATGGCCATGCAGATTTTGACAAGCACAGTGTGCAAGCTGTTGTTCTTTGCTGGTGAAAATGCATAGCTTATGTTGATGACTATGTTGAAAAACAGTGTTTTGTAGCTGAGAATTTTCTCTATTAAATAGGTTTATTGTGCTCTTTGTATCTGTTGTAGTTTCCATTGAAATAAATAGGAAGCATCTTGGAGCAACCTACATATTTGCAAGAGACTTCCTTGTCTTTGCTATCCCTTGTTAGATTCAATTCCAGTTTAGTTTTGGCTTTCCTAACTTCAGACAGTATTGGTGTATTCCTTCCTGGTTATCTGTCCTTGATTCTGCCCTCTATATGCTTCCTTGTTTTTGTGCTTTATGCATGCATGGTCAACCTTACTAGTGATAACTGAGGCAAAGGTGGTGTTAAGTACCTCAGCCTTTTCTTTGTACTGTCCAGCTTAACCAGCATTTTCTTCTGACAGCATTCCTGGGTTTGTTGTTTTGTGTGCTCTTTCTCATTGGCTTTCCTTGATCTTGGTCCCATTATCTTAATTATGTGGGGAAGTACCAAAACATCGGTAGCATAAGATGCCCTAGCACAGCTCTAGCTCTATTCCTAAGAATTATCTCTCTATAAGGTATTTTAGAAACCTGATGGCAGTCAGAGGAGGCTTCCTGAACCAATTGCACTTTGCCATTTACTGTGTCATACAGTTTTGCTAGCAAAATGGTTATTAATTCTAAGAACACATAGTTAACAGATTGTTTAATAAATTCTGCTTCTTACTTAGGTCTTTTCTCAGTTAACATCCTCAGTGGAGAGTCTCTATATCCTGTAGAATATATGAGCAGATATAAACTGTAGTTGTTTTTTCATGCAGTATTAATGTCTTAAATGTAACAAATTTTCAGTATATATTGCAAGTGCTTGAAGAGTTTTTGCAGTTGCTTGGTGGATCTACAATTTTTGTAGTTTTGGGTATGTACAGGCACTCACATACTATTCTTTTTACATAGTCTTTCACATATAATAATTCATAATGTCTCCCAGAAGACTGGTCTATTGACAGTCACTCATCTCCAGCTCAGCCCAGTTTTAAGTAAGCAGCAAATGTCTTCGCCACCATAATAGGAAGGTGCTCGTGAAAATTTGCTCGGTACCTCGCTCCGTTATTCACTTCAAAGAGTTCTGTCATTGTACGTTCCAGGTAGCAATGTTTCTCATATAAAATATAGTATCTCTTTGGTTCCTGTGGTGAGCTTAAAGATGTGCCTACTACATGTTCTATTGGTAATATAATGGAATCTGAAATGTTTTTTTCCTTCCAGTAACAGTATTTGTTCCTATATATTGTTAGGCTTCTAGCTGCTTCTTTCACTAGCATCCTGACAATGTGATCAAAGTGAAGATCCTGTAGGCAATCCCTTATCTTACTTTAGGAAAGCTTACATTATTTAATCAAGCAATCTTTATCTTGTATACAATAGCACACTCTAGTGTGTATATAATTAGACTTTATGGATTTATTCTCATCATGTTTAACTCAATTTTTTTGTGATTTAGTTCTGTTGTGTTCAAAAGATTATTTTTTCCCCCATATTTGAGTTATAGAAAAAATACTGGTATATTAACAGAGTCATTGACGCTAAATATTATTTGTTAGTTTTAAAATTGATGCTTTGGAAGAAAAATAAAGAGTTGATAACTTTTGTGGAAAAGGAAAAGATATAATGGAGTAATTGAGTCTAATATGATGATTCTTAATGATTTAATAGCATACAGAAAAACTGTGTGGAAGATGGAAAAACACCTTATAATTTATTTGCATCTAGGGGCCTACAGTTTGCTATTTTAAATTACTACAGAAGTTAAGAGGAAAGAGAGACTATCACTTTTGAAGATACTGACTTGGACTTGCAAATAGTTCTGGAGATACATAGCCTTACAGGAGCTAAGCAGTCATCATGAACTCAGAAAACTGGCTTTCACATAAAATCATTACGATTGGAAAAGACCATTAAGATCATCTAGTACAACCATGAGCCCCTCACCACTATGCCCACTAAATCGCGTCACTCAGTGCAACATCTACACGTTCCTTGAAAATCTCCAAGGATGGTGACTCCACTGCTTCCATGGGCAGCCTGTTCCAATGCATTACTACTATATCTGAGAAGGAATTCTTCATAATAACCTGAACCTCCTCTAGAGCAGCTTGAGGCCATTCCCTCTCATCCCATTGCTAGCTACCTGGTAGAAGAGACTGATGCCCAACCTCACTACAACCTCCTTTCAGGTAGTTGTAGAGAGCAGTAAGGTCTCCCCTGAGCCTCTTCTTCAGACTAAACAGTCCCTCAGCTTCCCCTCATAACTTGTGCTCCAGCTCCTTCACCATCTTTGCTGTCCTTCCTGGGGCATCCTTCAAAGCCTCAGTTTCTTTTGTAGTGAGAGGCCCTGTACTGAACACAGCACTCAAGATGCTGCCTCACCAAGGCTGATTACAGAGGACCGACCACCTCTCTAGTCCTGCTGACTACCTTATTTCTGATACAAGCTAGGATGCCATTGACCTTTTTGGACACCTTGGCATACTGCTGGCTCCTGTTCAACTGGCTGTCAGCAAACGTCAGCATACTTTTTCAGCTCACAGTTTTCCAGCCACTCCACCCCAAGCTGTAGCAAAGCATAAGGTTGTTATGACCAAAATGCTGGATGTGGTACTTGGTCTTGTCGAGCCTAATACATCTGGCTTCAGCCCATGGATCCAGCCTGTCCAGATCCCTCTGTAGGGCCTTCCTACCCTTCAGCAGATCAATGCTTCCTCCCAGCTTGTTGTCATCTGTAAACTTACTGAGGGTGCACTCAATCCTGTCCTCCAGATCATCATTAAAGATGTTAAACAGCACTGGTCCCAGTACTCCCCCTTGAGGAACACCTCTAGAGACCAGTTGCCAGCTGAATTTAACTGCATTCACTGCCAGTCTCTGGGCCTGGCTGTCCGGCATGTTTTTTACCCAGCAAAGAGTACCCCTGTCCAAGTCATGTGCTGGCTGCATCTCCAGGAGAATGCCGTGGGATACACTGTCAAATGTATTACTAAATTCTAGGCAGACTGTTGCCTGGTCTTTCCCTCATCCACTAGGTGGGTCACCTGGTCATAGAAGGAGGTCAGTGTACTTGTAATAAATAATACTCTCTTCAAACTGTCATAGACATTGGCTGATACATCTGAATGAAGCAAAGCTGATTTCTTACTATTAGTTTTTTCCTATTAATTAATTTCCTTTACTTTAGGGAGTATTTAAAGAAAGTCAGTACTCTTAAAATGTGTTAAATGGGATCTTCATTTTCATGTAGGTATATCTTGGTGTTGCTGCTTTAGCTTCTTTTGTCACTTCCCATTTGGCACGTGTCTTTGGACAAGTTTCAAATTCTGGAAAACTTGAGAAAGTTATTGTCAGAAGACATACTCCATTTTTTTGCTTTGCATCTTGATTTACCTGGCAGTGCTAGTGAGGGACACTGTGTTTACGATGGGAGCAGCCATAACTGGCCCTAGAACCACAATCAGCAGGAATTATCTGCTAAAACACTGGCAAGAAAAAATTCAGTTCGGGCTGAAGACTGCTAGGTTGGGAACTTGACCTGTGAACCAGGAGCATTCTTGAAGGGTACAGATGGCCACCTGAAAATGCCAACAGAAAGGATAGCACCAAGGAACTTTTATAACAACTTACCATCTGAAAAGCAGGAAATAGTCTGGGACAAGTAAAATTTTGTTGGAGAATTGGAAACCTCTTCCAGGGATTGTCTCAGGTGAAACAAATCAGCAGCATCTCATCTACTCTTAAGAGGCAGTGTTCTATGCTCTCTTTCATCTCTATGATGTAAAGAGTATTCTTTTTCCAAACTAGAGCCTTTGTCTCTGAAAATTCCCCATATTGCAAACTTTTCTTTCCTGCAAGATTTCCTAGACAAACTGAGCCTGTGTTGTGGACGCCTATGTGACTGCAAACTCTGAGATGCTGGTGATCTTCAAAATGCGACTTTGTTATTTATTTGGTACCACTCCTGAGCCCATTTTCAGGCATCAGTTTCTTCTGACATAGTTTTTCATACTTAAACTATTCTGAGGTCAGTTTTCTTAGGCCCCTTTGAAGTTGCTTTTGGTGCTGCACACTTACACCCCCCCCCACACACACATATCTGGGATTAGTTTGATGCAGTTGGTATCAGTAGTTTTATTAAATTTATATTTATTATTTATATTATATTTATCTGTCATAAGTAGTTTTGACTAATATAATCTGTCACAAGTATAGTTGTTGTTATAATACCAGTAACTTTATTATAAGGTACATAAGTAGAGTAGTATTGATAACTTGATGAATTTGTTATACTTATCTATATTTGCTGTTTTTTATTATAACTAATTCCCTTTTTAAATCTGTTTGCTGTGACTTTATTTAGTTCTATTCCCTCAATATCTACTACGTACATCAATTTGCTTCCTGGTAATATCTGTAATAGCTTGTTGTTGATGTAAATATTTGCCTTTTAATCATAGTATATTTGCTAGAGGTTTGTCGTAATTCATAATAAATAAAAGATAGATCTTTGTTGTCCTCGTAGCTGTGGAATCTTAGAGTCCACTGTGGATATACAGAGATCTCTATGGACTAGGACTAGGTAGCCCTTTAGATCATGATAACTTTTTACTGGAACTAAATACGTCACTTTGTTGGTGAGCACACTTGATCCACTGCGTCTCACTGTTAAATTTAAAGTACTTCAGACAGGTCTTCAACTGAAATCTTACTGTTCTGGTAAGAACAGTAAGAATTTTACTATCCTAGTTTGAAGGTCTTTTTCAATATGGAATGCTTTCTCTTTTTTTTTTTTTTTTTTTTTTACTGTTAGAGCAAGTATTGAAAGTGAACTTCCTCATTCTATAGATTTTTTTAATCTAATATTTGAATCCTTGTTATGCTACTATAATAGTTACAGCTTTCTTATTTTTTGTTCACTTCTCACAGTGAACTGATTTAAATTTGACTTGCAGAATTAAGCATTAAGTCATATATTTTTTCTTTATACCAGTTCTGTAGTATTGTGCTGTAAAAATATGACTAGCTCAGCGCTTTCTGTATGAAATGTCTGAGTTGAGCTAGTTTATGATGTCTGTATGTCAGTGCAATTAAGCAGATGTGTACAGATGTTGCTGTGTATTGTTACTGGAAGTAGGAGTTACTTCACTCCTACTTCAAGTAGGAGTCACTTCAAAATGTTTCCATCTTCAGCTTTTCTGCTTCATTTCGTTTGCTCTTGCAGGGCTTTGCAAAAAGAAATTCTGTTCAAGTTAATCTGAATCTAATTATGTTTGGGTCAATAATTAGTATGTATAACCACAATTTCAGACACTTTTTGCTGAGATGGAACCAAATGGCTTAGCAGAATTTTCTATTCAAATTTAATGGAGTTATAGACTGATTCATTTGTTTTTAATGGTGATGTATGGCTTTCATAATTGAACATGCTTTGTTTTGTTTATTTACTTACTTTTTGATCATACAGCAACTTGCTATATGTGTTCCCTGTTGCACTGTTAACCATTTCCAGAGGATAGATTAAGGTTATCATTTTTCTGTATGGTGTAACACTGACAAGAAAACTAATTTTGAATTTGTATTTCATATTGCAGCCATATTCATACTTTGGGACCCATATCTTGGAAATTATTAATTTCACTCTACTTTGTTTGCTTGGGGAACCAGGCTATGGGGAGACAAGAGGGAATGTTCAAACCAGCATGTTACTATTGCTATGTCTACTCAATATGTTTCAAGTTTTGTTTAAGGTTAAACCACTATTTACAAATATTTCTCAGGGATTAGCCATGAGGCTGGATAGTTGTGGGTGGCAGGGAGTGTTGAATGGTATGAGCAGGTACCTAAATAGTGGGCTTCCCCAGCGTTTTGGAACTTAACCTCTCAGCAGCTTCAGAATCCTGAAAAATTAGTCAAATATTTGGAAAGTTGTGCTGTTACCTTGGCAATTCTAAAGAGGCACAGATCACTGCAGTCTGGCAGGACCTGGGCCACACCTACCGAGCCCTGTTCAACACTATTCAGCACCCTAAAGAGCAAGAAATCTCTGGATTTGATGGCAGTGCAACGGGCCATGCAGTTTCTCCAGGCCCTGCAACAGGCCGTGTGATTGTTTCAACCCCTGGAACAGGCCTTGCAGTTCAATCAGAGAACCAGTCTGTGCCAGTATCAACCGCTCCTATACACAAGAGAAAAAAACGTCCACAAAAGTCAGCTTTTTTAGTAAGGACAGAAACTACTATTAAAATGAGGATGGAAGAAAAAGATGAGGATGAGTCAGGGCCATCACAAGGACAGGAGGAGGAAGAGTCAGAGTTCATAGCTGTCCGATCACTAACAGTGAGTGAGCTGCAAGATACATGAAAAGACTTAAACTGTCAGCCAGGTGATCTGGTTGATCCAATGGATCCTCAAGGATCAGTGCTGGGACCAGTGCTATTTAACATCTTTGTAGGTGACGTGGACAGTGGGATTGAGCGCACCCTTGCACCCTCAACAGGTTTGCAGATGACACCAAGCTGAGTGGTGCAGCTGACACGCTAGAGAGAAGGGATGCTATCCAGAGGGACCTGGACAGGCTTGAGAGGTGGACCCATGCCAACCTCATGAAGTTCAGCAAGGCCAAGTACAAGGTCCTGTACCTGGGTTGGGGCAATGCCAACACAAAGACAGACTGATTGGAGAATGGCTCGAGAGCAGCCCTGAGGAGAAGGATTTGATAGTGTCAGTTGATGAAAGAATCAACATCAGCTGGCAGTGTGCGCTTGCAGCCCAGAAGGTCAACCGTGTCCTGGGTTGCATCAAGAGAAGCGTGACCAGCAGGTCAAGGAAAATGCTTCTGCCCCTCTACTCTCTTGTGAGACCCTGCCTGGAGTACTGCATCCATTGCTGGAGCCCCCAACACAAAAAAGACGTGGAGTTGTTAGAGCAGGTCCAGAGGAGGGCCACAGAGATGATCAGAGGACTGGAGCATCTCCACTATGAGGACAAGCTGAGAGTGTTGGGGCTTTTCAGCTTGGAAAAGTCTCCTGCAGGACCTTACAGCAGCCTTCCAGTATCTGAAGGAGGCCTACAAGAAAACTGTGGCGGGACTTAATATAACGGTACATAGTGACAGTACAAGGGGAAACGATTATAACCTGAAAGAGAGTAGACTTAGACTAGATATTAGGAAGAAATTCTTTACTGTGAGGGTAGTGAGACACTGGAACAGGTTGCCCAGAGAGGCTCTGGATGTTCCCACCCTGGAAGTGTTTAAGGCCAGGATGGGGCTTTGAGCAACCTGGTTTAGGGGGAGATGTCCCTGCCTATAGCAAGGGGGTTGGAACTAGATGATCTTAAAGGTCTCTTCCAACCCAAACCATTCTATGAAAGCAATTGGAAAAAGGACACAAGCCTTCACCCTATGGAGATGACTTTTGTCAGCCATGAAAGGAAGATGTCCCTTCAGGGAAGACCTGATATTTTACCCAGGCAAGTGGATCACCAGGGATAAAGTTATCCAGCACCTAACGGAATTGGCTGTGCTGGATGTATGTATGACCTCAACAGTGATCAGTTATCTCAAGATCCAGACAACACCAGGTTCCCACAATCTGTGCGGCAGAAATTTGTACAGAGTGCACCATCTTGTAGGCAAGCAGCGGCAGCAATGGTTTGGAAAGATAATGAAAATCCAGCAGTACATGAAGTGGCTACTTTGACAATATGAAGGAAATCTCTCTTATTCCCTATGGGTTTGTTTCTCATCCGTGGAGAAACTGACCTGGGAGTTCCAGCAATTCAAAGACAATATCTCTTACTCCCTACATATAAAGACCAGTATCTCAGCCATTAGAAGTAAGCATTCCTGTTCTCAAGGGAGGGGATATAGTGGGTACATACCACATTCCACCCTCTGGTTTTACCTGCATGACAATGGAAAAGATATGAGAAAGTGGGATATCAAATCCACCTCGACCCTAGAGGCAGGTGTATAAGAGTTGCAAAAAAGAGCAATTCAAGCAGGGGACTCTTCCTGGAAAATGGCTGCTCCAGTTTCCAGTGAACAGTCTCCTAGACAAAGAAGATGGTTTGATCCTGTTTCTGAATTGGATAACAAGTCTTTTGGTTTGCATTCATGAATACAGTAACCAGAACCAGAGGGGCCCTATTTCCAGCCATGTGGAGGAATGGGACAATCGGGTTTATTGGAATGTGTGGATTTTACGACCTGGCACATGAGAAGCATGGGAGTATAAGACTCTAGTGGATGCTAGTGCACAGTTTACTCTCATGCCATCAAGTTATAAAAGAATTGAACCCATCTGTATTTCTGGAGTAACAGGATCTCAAGCGCTAGCTGCGTTGGAGGCTGAAATAAGCCTAACTGGGAATGAGTGGCAAAAGCACCTCATTGTGCCTGGCCCAGAGGCTCCATGCATCCTTGATATAGATTACATCAGAGTAGGATACTTCAGGAATCCGAAAGGATACTGTTGGCCTTCAGTATATATTTCTTGCAGATGGAGGACATTAATCAGCTGTGCTTGCCTTGCCTAGTTTTTCATAGGGCCCTTTGCTATGGATTGTGAGAAGCAGAAGAACAGCAGGTGCAAGCTGTTACAGTGACAGTGCACTGGTGGCAGTGTTGCACCAGGTGGGACTACCTGATTCCCATCCGTATGCTGATCTGTCAACTGGAGAGCCAAAGAGTAATCAGCAAGACTGGCTCACCTTTAACAATCCTGTATGGCCAGTGCAAAAGTCCAGTGGAGAATGGAGGCTAACAATGGACTATCATGGCCTGAATGAAGTCACGCCTCCATTAAGTGCTTCTGTGCCAGGCATGCTAGAACTTCAATATGAACTGGAGCCAAAGGCAAATAATTAGTATTCTGTAATTGATATCGCCTATGTATTTTTCTCAATCCCATTGGCAGCAGAGTGCAGGGCACAGTTTTCTTTCAATTGGAGAGGCATCCAATATACCTGAAGTTGACTACCCCAGGGGTGGAAGCAGTTTTACCTTTTGATATGATCTGATCCAGACCACGCTGGAACAGGGTAAGTTCCTGAACACCTGCAGTATGTTGATGATATCATAGTGTGGGGCAACACAGCAGAAGTTTTGGGAAAATAATCCAAATCCTTCTAAAAGCTGGTTTTGACGTGAAGCAAAGTAAGGTCAAGGGACCTGCGCAGGAAATCCAGTTCTTAGGAATGAAATGGCAAGATAGAAGTCATCAGATCCCTGTGGATGTGATCAACAAAATAACTGTTATATCCCACCAACTAGAAAAAGGGAAACACAAGCTTTCTTAGGTGTTGTGGGTTTTTGGAGAATATATATTCTGGATTACAGTTTGATTGTAAATCGTCTCTATCAAGTGACCCAGAAGAAGAATGATTTTATATGGAGTCCTGAGCTACAACAAGCCTCTGAACAAATTTAACAGTAGATAGTTCATGCAGCAGCCCTTGGGCCAGTTCAGACAGGACAAGATGTAAAAAATGTGCGCTACACTGCAGCTGGGGAGAATTGCTCCACTTGGAGCCTCTGGCAGAAAGCACTAGGGATGACTCAAGTTTGATCCCTAAGGTTTTGATGTCAGAGATAGAGGATCCAAAGCCTGTTACAAAAGAACACACTGGGCAATACAGTCTGTGTTATTTCTATGTTGGGGAAAGGCATGGTTGTCCAACCTTTTGGCTTGCATGGACCACAGTGAGTGGAGTCATCTTGAGCCTCATATAATATATGATATTGCTGAAGTATATAAATAACAAACCTTTTTAAATTTATTTGTATTTTTATGGAAGTACTTAAAAACTAGAGCAACTAAAACATAAAACTGGCGGGATATTTAACCTTGTTTTTGTGAAACTAATGCACCTGGTTCAGTGAAAGTATTTGCAGTTCTTGGTGAGTTCTCAAGGTATTTTTTGATCAGAGATTTTTGATGAACTTCTGCTCTCCCTGTCCTTCACCCTTGAAAACAGTTTAGTAAGGGATATTTTTCTCTGATCAGATAGGTGTTACAAAAGTCTAGTCGAGAGACGTGATCAGATTTTTCTTTGAGTTGAATCTCTGATTGCAGTTCTATATGTTCAGTTTGAAAATTCACAAGTAATGTATTTATGTCAACTGAAAGTGGAGTCACAAATATACAAAAAAAATTGATGATTTTTTCAGCAATCTTTAAACCTGTTCTCAAATTCCTTTATCAAAACAGAAAGGAAGACTACATATTTTTTTTCCTGTGCCCAGGACTATTTTTAGCCAGTGTATCAAAATGCATAAAATTATTCGCCTTAACTTGAATTGACATGGCACTGCATTCTCCCCTCTTCCTGGTTTCATCCCAGACAGTGCCCATTGCACACTAGCTGTTGTTTGTTGCTGAGCGATGAGTATGCGCCCAGGGCTGGGTGCTTGGCAGGGAAGAGCTGCTGCCAGGAGGGCATGGATCAGGCTGGGCCACAGTATGGCCAGGGCCAAGCCACATGTGGCCCACAGGCTGTGAGTTGGACATGCCTGGGCAAAGGTAAACCTATGCATGGTCCTGGATTTACTTGGTGGGTTATATGTAAGGATGGTGAAATCTGATATGTACCTTAAAGGAATTTGATGTTTGTTGAGAACAGCCAGCAACCGATAGTAGTACGGTAAGAATCAACTAGATTGAAGAAAAATGGATTCTGACCCTTTTCTCGAAACCATAACTGGCTTCAACATGCAATAATCCAGCATCATGCATCATCTGTTCTGCCCTGAAGTACTGTTACAATAGATGGAGCCCGAAGTCATGGACTGAATGAACTTTACAGACAATTTAAAGGGCTTGCCCATAGACTATTGGAATGATACCCATGTGATTAATCAGGATGTGTGGGAAAGTGTAGGACCTGAGTGCCATGTAAATGTTACAGAATAAGGAGTGGGTGTTGTCCTGGTTTCTGATGAGAATGTGTTAATAGCACATCAATATGCTGTTAGTGCTGTGATTGGAGTGTGCAGAAGACTCAGCCAGACTGCTCAGTGGAACAGCAGCTGCTATTATGGCATGGAAGCAGGCAGCAAGACCGCTGGCCTGAGTTAGGCAAGAGATTATTCCATTCCATGTGACATCATGCAGAAAGGCTGTCAAACTGTGGGGAATTGTTTGGGGGGGGGGCTGCTGCTCAGGGTTTGGCTGGACATTGGTCAGTGGGTGGTGAGACATGGCTTTGCAAGTGGGCTGTTGGTTGGCAGGCAGTTGTTTTTTTAGCTGGGCATCAGTTGGCAGGTGAGTAATTACATTGTGGATGTGTGTGTGCATATAGTGGTTTTGTTTTCATTTTTCTTTTCTGTCATAGTAAATAGTTTTTATTTCAACTCATGAGTTCTATTTTGTTTCCAGTTCTCTTCCCTGTCTCACCTGGGGAAGAGTGAACAGATGGCTGTGTGTTGTTTAGCTGCTTGTCAGGTTAAAGCACAACAAAATTGTATTAATTTCAACTTAAATTCCTCCAAAAACAGTAGACATGCGGTGCAAGTTCTGTATGGGCTTGACCTGTAATTGTTGCAAGATAAGATTTGTGAGATCCTTCTGTTTTCTGGACCAGTTTTCCAAGCTGATTTAATACATTTGTAACCGTCTGTACTAGCTGATTTAAAAACAGATCACTGAAACTGATAATGAGGCAGGAGGGGAAAGCTTTTTATATTTTTACCAACTGATTATTCGAAAAGATGATTCTGCTCATTGGTAAATGTGAAATGCTGATAAGAGTCTAATGAAGTATTCACACTGCAGACATATTGTAAACCACAGCCAAGCATTTTTATGTGAAGGCAAGAGAAAAATCTGTTTCTGTACATTAGAAAAAGAGTGATATGAGGGAAAGGTATTGCTGTTCTGAGAAAGCTAAATCTGATAATAAAAGAGTTAAAATGGGTTAATAATATAGTCAGTAAATAAAATTTCCGCAACATTTTAAAGTTGCAGTTGTGTTTTTATTTACTAACAGTGCTTCAGAAGTCTAGCCAACCACAAGTGCATCAAGAAACCAGAAAAAATCAGAAAAACAAAACAAACAACAACAACAAAAAACCCAGAACTGTTCAGAATGATCTGGAGTAAAATTAATAAAGTTTAACTTTAGGAACAGCTTGCATTTTTAATACATATATAATAATCAAAAATCCAAGAGGTACATGCTTTTTCATGAAAGATAGCAAAAATGAGGAAAATAGTTGTCATTTACTCTCTTAATTAATATTATGTGCTTATATTGTATATAATCTTTCCATGTTTTTTGTATAGGAAAAGCATAAGCAGGAGTTAGAAGATATGAGAAAAGCTGGACATGAAGCCTTGAGCATTATTGTTGAAGAGTTCAAGGTAAGTGAGTTAAGATAGCACATTTTCCAGTGTTGTATTATATAATAAATATGCACTACAGATGGTCTTCTTTAATACTTAGTTTTGGTTTCTTAGCCTCTGTCATAATAAAACTGTTTTGTTGGTTGCTTCCAGTTTAGACTGCTTGACCTGAAATTTTACATAGCATGTTTTCTCTCTCTGCACTTCAGCTAAAGGGGAAACTTCAGATAAAGTATGTTAGCCATTTTCAGTAGTGAAAGTTAAATCTGGAATGAAACAAAAATGCTTAGTCAATTGTGTTAAGCTTTGATTTTGATTATTTAGCGCGCATCTACATTTTGGACCTTCTTGGCCTCGACAAACTACAAACTGTAACCTCACAGACCAATTGAACAGGTTTTTTAAATATTGTATTTATTTATGTTCACAGCACTAAGAGGAAGAGTTTGGGATAAAATAAGGCTGAATCTGTAACTCCTTTCATGTTGTTCCTATTTGCGCTAAGCCAGTAAGATACAGGAATAGGACATTATTGTGCAGGATAAGTCTGTATCTTTTGTACTGCTATGAAAACATACTAATAAGAAATGCACAAAGCTAAGGATTCTAATTAGAGGTAAACAAGGTCTGACTGGAAAAAAACTGATTGTAGGAAATGGAAAACAGAATTGTTGCTGAGAATGAGAAGGGAAACATGAGACAGCTATCAGCAGGGGACACCAAACTGATAATGTTGTTAGTTAGGTTTGGTTTGGAACTGGCAAAGTAGAAAGAATGGGACTGAGGCTGTCATTTTATTCAAGTAGTAAGCTGAAAGCTTGAGTCTAGGGCCTGCTGGTCAAGAAACCTGCAGTGTTGCTGGGGAGGTTAGGCCGACTTGTTTGTTTTCAGGAAATATCAATATCTTACTTGCAAAGTGTTTATCTCTCTGGAAGTGTCAGGACCTGCAGCTCCAGGAGAGCTATCTATACCATCTTCCAAGTCTGCTGCAAAATCTGGAACTAAATGCTATGCAAAACCTTTTTTTTTTTTTTTTTTAATTAGATTTTGTGGGGTGTAGCATCTCTTCCTTGTGTGTAGGTTAGGCCTAACAAGTTCCGAGCTTGAGAAAGGACAGCTGTGTAGGGTACCTGATGATGCTTTTAGGAATAACTTCTTGAAAGAGGTCTATGTATTAGGCTTCAGAAAAGCATAGAGCAATTCCAGTCACCAGACATGTTTGCAACAACTTATAAAAAGTTTTCCTTTTAATATCTTTGCTAGTAATTGATAGCAGTGTTCTAGTCAATACTGAAACTGAACTATTTGTAGAAAGGTGTCTGTTTTCATCGATACAATTTCTACTAATTTCATCAAAAGGGAACCTATTCTGAAAAAAGTTTCTGAAGTTTCCATTCCTAAGAGAAGCTAAGCATGTCCACTGATGTTGTCTCATATCCCAAGGCATTTTTCATTTCACTTTAGGAGAAATGTTGCATTTCTTTTCCCTGTTACACTTTTGGGGTTTGCCTTGCAATGGAATGACAAAATTGCAGGATGGCTGAGGTCAGCCCTCTGCCACCTCTCTGTCCTGCTCCATCCCCTACTTAAGCAGGGACAACCAAAGCAGGGTGCCCAGGCCTGTGTCCAGGCAACTTTTGAAAGGAGCCTCTGTGGGCAACCTTTACCAGTGCTTCCTCACCCACACAGCACAGAAGTGCTTCCTGATGTTCAGAGGGAACCTTCTGTGCTCAGGTTTTTGCCCATTGCCTCTTGTCCTTGCATGGGGCACCACTGAAAAGAGCCTGGCTCTGTCCTTTTTGCACTCTCCCTTCAGGTATTTATAGACATCACTCAGAACCTCAAGTCTTCTCCAGGCCAAATAGGCCCATCTCTGTCAGCCTTTTTTTATGGGAAGGAGGAATGAGCATGTTCTTCAGGCTGACTGCTTTGGATGGGTCAATGAACATGTTTTATCTATCTCAGCATTTTTCATTTCTGTTTTGTACTACGTGTGTATAAAATCTGTTTCCGTGTGACCTTACAGTTCGAAAAAAAAAATAAAAATCAGTGATCTATTGGTAATTGCTGCATTTATGTTTCTTCCTTTTTATTTCTGAAAACATAAGCAAGTTGTGAAATGCACCTATTCTATTGTAGTGAATGAATAGATAGCATTTTTCACCCTTTCAATGCCTTTGTGTGAGCTAAAGGAGAGTTTTGCATGGATGACAGAAGGAATTATTTAAGCAGTATCTCTTCATGTGTAGCTGGGTAAAACGATATACATATGCATAATTTTAGAGAACTATTTTACAGGTCAAAAGCAGCTGTGAAGCTCTGATATACCATCTTGAAAAAAGGATTTAAATTTTTTGGTTTCTATGATTTGGCACAAAAGATTAGGTATTTAATTGAATACTGTGATTGTTAGCAATGTTTAGCTTGCTATTTCTCGTAGACTGTTTGTCTTCAAGTTATATAAATATATTCTTTAATCATCATAGAATGGCCTGGGTTGAAAAGGACCTCAAAGATCATCTAGTTTCAACCCCCCTGCCACGGGCAGAGTCGCCAACCACTAGACCAGGCTGCCCAGAGCCACATCCAGCATGGCCTTGAATGCCTCCAGCGATGGGGCATCCACAACCTCCCTGGGCAATCTGTTCCAGTGCTTCACCACCCTCTGAGTGAAAAACTTCCTCCTAATATCCAACCTAAGCCTCCCCTGTCTCAGTTTAAAACCATTCCCCCTTGTCCTATCACTATGCACCCTCGTAAACAGTCGTTCCTCCTCCTGTTTCTATGCTCCCTTCAAGTACTGGAAGGCCACAATGAGGTCTCTCAAGCCTTCTCTTTTCCAAGCTAAACAAGGCCAGTTCCCTCAACCTTTCCTTATAGGAAAGGTTCTCCAGCCCTGTAATCATCTTAGTGGCCCTCCTCTGGGCTCCTTCCAAGAGCTCCATGTCTTTCTTTCACTGGGGGCCCCAGGCCTGGACACAGTACTCCAGATGGGGCCTCACAAGAGCTGAGTAGAGGGGGACAATCACCTCCCTCTTCCTGTTGGCCACCCCTTTTTTAATGCAGCCCAGAACATAGTTGGCCTTTCGTGCTGCCAGCACACACTGCTGGCTCATGTCCAGCTTCTCGTCCACCAGGACCCCCAAGTCCTTCTCCGCAGGGCTGCTCTCAAGGAGTTCTTCCCCCAGTCTGTATAAATATCTGGGATTGCCCCAGCCCAAGTGCAACACCTTGCACTTGGCCTTGTTGAACCTCTTTAGGTTCACATGGGCCCACTTCTCCAGCCTGTCCAGGTCCCTTTGGATGGCTTCCCTTCCCTTCCCTCCAATGTATTGACTGCACCGCTCAGCTTGGTGTTGTCTGCAAACTTGCTGAGGGTGCACTCAATTCCATCATCTGTCACTGATAAAGATGATGAAGAGCACTGGTCCCAAGACTGAGCCTTGGGGGACACCGCTTGTGACTTGTCTCCACCCTGACATAGAACTGTTGATCACAACCCTTTGGCTGTGACCAGCCAACAAATTCTTAATCCACCGAACAGTCCATCCTTCAAATCCATGCCTCCCCAATTTAGAGGGATGTGGTGAGGGAACATGTCAAAGGCTTTGCAGAAGTCCAGGTAGATGACATCCATCGCCCTTCCCCTGTCCACTGATGCCGTCACTCCATCATAGAAGGCCACCAGATTGGTCAGGCACAGTCTGCCCTTGGTGAAGCCATACTGGCTGTCTAGAATCATCTCTTTGTCTCATATGTGCCTTAACATAGCTTCTAGGAGGATCTGCTGCATGATCTTCCCAGGCACAGAGGTGATGCTCACCAGCTTATAGTTCCCTGGGTCATCCTTTCTCCCTTTCTTAAAAATGGGAGTAATGTTTCCCTTTTTCCAGTCACTGGGGACTTCACCGGACAGCCATGATTTTTCAAATATGATGGAGAGCAATTCAGCAGCCACATCAGCCATCTCTCTCAGAGCCCTAGGATGGATATCATCCAGCCCCATGGACTTATATGCATTCAGTTTCATGAGGAGGTCTCGGACTTGTTCCACTACACTGGGACGGAATCTGCTCCTCTCACCCACACCTAGAGCTTCAGGGTCCTGGCAGACATGGGGAGGAGCCTGACCACCAGTGAAGACTGAGGCAAAGCATTTATTGAGCACCTCAGCTTTTTCCATGTCTGAGGAAGCCAGCTCTCTGTCCTCATTTGTCAGAGGGGGAACAGTCTCCTTGATCTGTCTCTTCCTGCTTATGTACTTGTAGAACCCCTTCTTGTTATTTTTCACATCCCTCACCAAGTTCAGCTCTATCTATGCCTTGGCTTTCCTGATCTTATTTCTACACATGCAGACAATGTCCCTTTATTCTTCCCAGGCTACACAACCCTGCTTCCACTGCCTGTACATATCTCTCTTTTCCCCCAGTTTAAGCTGCAAGTCCTTGCTTAGCCGCTTCCTCTGCTCAATTTCTTCTGCTGGGGGGTGGAGTACTCTTGCACTCTCAGAAGGGTGTCTTTAAGGAGCTGCCAGCTCTGTTCTGTTCCTATGCCCTCAAGGACACTTTCCCAAGAGATCCCACCCAGCAGTTCCTTGAGCAGCCAGAAGTTTGCTCTCCTGAAGTTCAGGGTCCTGATGCTACTTTTTGCCAGGCATGCGTTCCTCCAGATCACAAACTCCACCAGGGCATGATCACCGCAGCCCAGGCTGCCTCCAATGTTAACTTCTCTGATGCTCTCCTCTGCATTGGTGAGTACCAGGTCCAGTAAGGCTTCACCTTGGGTCTCTCTGTCTAATTCCTGGACCAGGAAGTTATCCTCAACAGACTCCAGGAATCTCCTGGAGTGTCTGCCACCCACCGTGCCGCTATCCCAGCAGATATCCGGGTGGTTGATATCCCCCATCAGGACAAGAGCGCGACACCTCCTGCAGTTGAAGAGAGAAGGCCTTGTCAACAGGCTCCCCCTGATCAGGTGGCCTGTAGCAGACCCCAACCACTAGATGCCCTTTACTGGACCGATCCCTGGTTTTCACCCATAAGCTCTCAACCTGGTCATGGCTGTTACTCAGACACAGCTCTTCAGAATCTATCTACTTCCTAAGATAGAGGGCAACTTCCCCTCCCTTCCTACCCTGTCTATCCCTTCTGAAGAGCCTGTAGCCTTCAATCAGAGTATTCCAATCATGGGATTTGTCCCTCCACATTTCAATGATAGCAACCAGATCATAATTTTCCAAGCACATCACGGTTTCCAACTCCCCCTACTTATTTCACATGCTGCGTACATTAGTGTAAAGGCACTTCAGCTGGGCTTTCTGGCATCTGAAGTTTTCCTCCACTGCTTCCTGGAGGGACACGAGAAGGTTTCAGATGGGGGGTCACCAACATTACCTCTTCTGAGGAGTTCCCACAAGATCCTACAGGACAGTTCAGAGGTTTTTCACCTCCATCTCCTACAATGACAACATCCCCAAGCCCTTCTCTGTCCCATTGACCTCCACCCGCTTCCCCCATCAAATCTAGTTGACATTTCTGAACTACTCACTCCACCCTAGTGAGCGTCATTTTATCCCCTTCCCCCTTCATACCTAGCTTAAAGCTCTCTCAGTGAGCCCTGCCAGCTCCTGGGCTAGGATCCGCTTTCCCCTTGGAGAAAGGTGAGACCCATCCGCAGCCGTCAGGCCAGGTGCTAAGTAAACCACGGCATGGTCAAAGAACCCAAAGTTCCTGTGGTGGCACCAACCTTTCAGCCACTTATTCAAAACTGGCATTTTCCTAGACCGCTCCTATCCCTCAGCACCCCAGAAGGGAGAGAGGAAGATACCACTTGCGCACCCACTCCTTCAACCATTCCCCCTAAACCCCTGAAATCTTAGGATGAGATTTCATAGTCATGAAATTTGTATTAAAAAACATGGAAAAATAACTAAAAAATGAACTTTGTTTTCTGAGTAGGTTGTTTCACGTTTACCTCATTTTATTTAATTTCTGTGTTTCATGTTTCAACATGACTAATTAAATATTACATTTTATTTAGCCTATCGTCTGCAGGTTTCATTTGAATTTGTTTCACATTTTTAAACAGTGCTACACCTGAGAAATCTCTTTTTTTTTTTTTTGCAGAGATTAGACTTACTTTAATACTGTTTTCAGAAGGCATGAAGGAGGATAGTAAACTCTAATCTTATTTTTTTTTTTTTCCTGCTAGCTTTTTTTCCGTTTTTTTTCCTCCTAGAAAAAGAAATTGGAAGAGAGAGATCTGGCATATTGTTTCTGATTGGGATGAATTTGGGGATAACAGGTATTTTGACTAGGTAAATCAAGAAGGATTTTCCTATACTTTAGCTTTTGTCTGTACAAGAAATTGCAGTTTGGGTAAGCAGTTATGATTTCTACCGTCACTAGAATTAAGACACTTTGCACTGGTGCTGGGTAAATGGATTTATATTAAAAATGTGTATATATTAAAAAATGTGTATTTATCTTAAAATTTAGATTTAAAAATATGTTAAAGTTGTGCTAGAGTACCTGTGCTTTGGTTTTCACATAATCCTAATTGTTGCACTTTTGCCTTGGTTTGAATAAAAAATTGAGGTCATGTTTTAGAAAGCAATTCATATTCTATATCTAAAAGAATAGAATAGAAAAGAATAGAACTTGGAAAAGTACAAGATAAAATTTATTGATCTTTTGTATGCTACTGGCAAAGCTATATTGTGTCTAGTTTGTTAGATGTGACTGTTTATGTTAGTCCTTTGACTGTTTGTACATTAACTATCTGATTCTTTTTGTTTTGTTTTGTTTTAAAACATTCCCAAAGCTGTTCGTGTACTTATGGCTGGAAACAACTATTTGGAAATATAGAAGTTTGGTGATGGAATACGATCTGCATCAGTCATGTGAATGATTTCCAAGCGGCAAAGTAGAAAGCAGAAGATAGAGCTTCTCCCAGATTAATTCTCGTATTTAAATTGCATTATCATACGCTTAAACCATATATTTTACGGACACTGAAACTCACAGAATCATAGAATCATAGGGGTTGGAAGGGATCTCCAGAGATCATCGAGTCCAGCCCCCCTGCCAAAGCAGGTTCCCTACACCAGGTCGCACAGGTGGGTGTCCAGGCGGGTCCTGAATATCTCCAGAGAAGGAGACTCCACAACCTCCCTGGGCAGCCTGTTGCAGTGCTCCGTCACCCTCACCGTAAAGAAGTTCTTGCGCACATTTTTGTGGAACTTCCTATGCTCCAGTTTCTGGCCGTTTCCCCTTGTCCTGTCTCCACACACTGCTGAAAAGAGTCTGGCCTCGCCACTTTGCCCCCCACACCTTAGATATTTATAGACCTGGATCAGGTCCCCTCTCAGTCTTCTTTTCTCAAGACTAAACAGACCCAGCTCACTCAGCCCTTCCTCATAGGGGAGATGCTTCAGGCCCTTCACCATCTTTGTGGCCCTCTGCTGGACTCTTTCCAAGAGATCCCTGTCTTTTTTGTACTGGGGAGCCCAGAACTGGACACAGTACTCCAGATGAGGCCTAACCAGGGCAGAGTAGAGGGGGAGGATCACCTCCCTCAACCTGCTGGCCACGCTCCTTTTAATGCAGCCCAGAATAATGCCATTGGCCTTTTTGGCCATGAAGGCACACTGCTGGCTCATGGCCAACCTGTCGTCCACCAGGACCCCCAGGTCCCTCTCTGCAGAGCTCCTCTTCAGCGGGTCATCCCCCGACCTGTACCGCTGCATGCAATTATTCCTCCCTAGGTGCAAGACTCTACACTTTCTTTTGTTAAACCTTGTCTGGTTTCTTGCTGCCCAGCTCTCCAGCCTGTCCAGGTCTCGCTGAATGGCAGCACAGCCTTCAGGCATGTCAGCCAGTCCTCCCAACTTCGTATCATCAGCAAACTTGCTGAGGGTGGCCACTCTCCCCTCATCAAGGTCATTGATGAAGATGTTGAACAAGACCGGACCCAGCACCGACCCCTGAGGAACACCGCTAGTTACAGGTCTCCAACCAGACTCTGCACC
>JACDJE010000292.1:91674-290728 GCA_016647715.1 Pavo muticus
TTTTTTTTTTTTTTTTCTTTTCCTTTATCACTTGATGAGGCCGTGTCTTTTTATCTGTTATGTAACAATTAGCATTATTTGTAAAGGTTCTGGAATTTTCAGCTCACAGTCAGTGCCAATCTCTTCTTAGAAGGGACTTTTACATGAAAAAAAATTATTTGACTGACAGATCTTATTATGTCTAACTTGATGTTTTGAAGACTTATATGAAGTTTCTCATCAAATCCAAATTCACAGGCAGAGTTAAAAACACAAACCTCTGTAATTGAAAGAGACAAATGAGTAAAACATATTCACCAATAGATTCCATATTGTCAGTAATTAACTTTTCAGTCTAGTGGGGTTCATATATTCAATGGAACAGTCCATGGAACTATGGAATTATTTGGCAAGAGTCATCTTGGCAAGGACTAACCATTCTGTAGGAAAATTGTATGTCGTGTTGGTTACAGAGTACTCTTCAATCTTTATCTTTTGACATGTTTGCTTTTTAGCAGTGTTTTTTATTATTGCTATTGTTGGTTTTGGTGTTGTTTGTTTGGTTTTTGGTTTTTTTTTTTGCATGATGATCTTCATCTTGATCATGCTGTTTAATTACTGTTTCTGGTACATACTACAGGAGTTTCAAACTATCTTAATTGCCTATAATACTGAAGAACCTTTACATTTTTTTCTCCCTTATCTGGCTCTCTTCTCATGAACATCAGATGTGAGAGACTCTATATCACCTACAGCAATTATGGATTTGAACAGTATTGGAAAGCAATGTAATAAAATCTTATAAGTATTACAGTTTAACAAACATAGACACCATTATATATTGTAACAATTCTTCATGTATAAATATTCCTTGTTTTGACATCTACTGCTCAAATTTCTCTCTAGTTGCAGTATTGATATGCAGATAGATCGGAATCATAGAGTGGCTTGGGTTGGAAGGGAACTCAAGGATCATCAAGTTTCAAACCGCTGCCGCAGGTAGAGTTGCCAAATGCTAGATCAAGTGCTAGATCAGATTGCACAGGGCCCTATCCAACCCAGCCTTGAACACCTCTAGGGATGGGGCATCCACAGCCTCTCTGGGCAACCTGTTCCAGTGCCTCATCATCCTTTCTGTAAAAGACTTCCCTTTGACATCTGATCTAAATCTCCCCTCCTTTAGTTTAAAACCATTCTCCTTGTCCTATTATTGTCTACCCATGCAAAAATTCGATTTCTTTCCTGTTTATAATTTCATTTTAAATTTTGGAAGGCTGTAATGAGATCTCCCTATAGACTTCTCCAGACTGAGCAAGCCAAACTCCCTCAACCTGTCTTCTTAGGAGAGGTGCTCTAGCCCTCTGTGCATCCTAGTGGCCCTCCTCTTGACCCTCTTCAAAAGCTTAGTATCTTTCTGTGTGTTGGGGTTCTCTGACCTGCATGCAGTAATCTAGCTGGGGCCTCATGAGGGCAGAGTAGAGAGGGATAGTCACTTCCCTCACCCTGGTGGCCACCTCTCTTTTGATGCAGCACAGAATACTGTTGGCCTTCCAGGCTGCAAGTGCACACTGCTGGCTCGTGTTAAGTTTTTCATCTACCAGGACCCCTAAGTCCTTCTCAGCAGGGCTACTCTCAAAGAGTTCTCCCATTCTGTGTATGTATCTGGGATTACTTTAACCCAGGTGCAAAACCTTGCACTTTGCTTTGTTGAACCTCATTATGTTCACACAGGCCCACCTTTCGAGTTTATCAAGGTCCCTTTTTTTCTGCTGTATCAACTGCACCACTCAGCTTGGTATCATCAGCAGACTTGCTGAGGGTGCATTGAATACATCACTGATAAAGATGTTAAAGAGTACTGGTCTCAAGACAGACCTTTGGGATATGCTGCTTGTCACCAGCCTGCACCCCAGCCATTGATCATAACCCTTTGGCTGTGACCTTCCAGCCAGTTCCTTATCCACCAGACAGTCCACCCTTCAAATCCGTATCTCTCAGGGGTAAGGATGTAGTGTGGGACCATGTCAAAGGCCTTGCAGAAATCTAGGTAGATTACATCAGTTGCCTTCCCTTTGTCCACCAGTGCCATTGCTCCATCGTAGAAGCCCACTAGATTGGTCAGGCATGACCTAGCCTTGGTTATGTAGTCCTGGCTGTCACGGATCATCTGCTCATCCCTCGTGTGCCTTTAATACTGAAGTTAACATATTTGAAGCAGTTTGTGATTTCTCTATTATCCACAAAGCTTAAAAGACTTGGATAACACGCAGAGAGAGAGTGAAGAAGGCAAAAGTCATTGGAAGTGGCATCAATATAGGACACTGCCTATTGAAAAAAAAATTCTTTTTGGAAGCTGAGGCAGTAAGATTATTGTAGTGATGATAATGTATATTGTTAAAACTTCATTAAGAAGATCATGAAAAAATCATAAAGTAGTCTTTTTTTTCTGCGTGAGTTTTTTTCTGTTTTTCCTAGACTGCAATAAAATCAGTAAAACCTAAAGGCTAAAACAAAGGAGAAACAGAACAAATGTAACAGGTTTTTTTTCTAAAATTATCAGATTATATTTTGACTCTAATTTTTTCATCAAATTTCAAGAACAGACAATTTGCGTATAGAATATTCTAGATATGGTATGCAGCGTATGCCTATTTGTAGTGTGTATTTCCAGTGTACTTTCTTTTGAATTTAAAGTTACAACTTTGTGTTGTTTTTCTAGCTGTAAATAACACTCTCTCTTTTTTTTCCCTACTCAGTTCAAGAAAATATGTATTTTCTTACCTTTACTCAATTAAGTACATTTTGTATGTCATTTGTTAAAAACTGGAATGTTAATCATTACTTTCTTTATGGAAAATGAGAAAAAAAAAAAAGAGAAAAAAAAAGGAAAAAAAAATAAACCCCTTCCACAAATAAAACTGTTTTTCTGATGTACAAGCCAAAATGGGTATAGGTTGAAGTCCAGGACTAAAAGCTTTACTAAGTTGTAGTTTTAAGAAGAAGATTATGCCAAGTTGAAAATGAATTATAGATCAAGAAAACCTATTAAAATAATGTCAGAGTAGATGATATTTCTTAGTTTTCTCTTTCAAATTTTTTTATCCATTTCAGTTATGGTAATAAATGTAATATGATATTGAGAAGAAGGAAATATGAAAAAGCCAAGAATACATTGGCCTGATGACTTGGAACTGTGGTGGTGTTTTTGTTTTCAGGAGTCTGAGGAAAGATGTTACTGTACTTATTTTGATACAGTTAGTAACACCTTGATGATTAATTATATAAGCCTTTTAAATTCTGCTTTTGATTACTAGAGAGTCACCAGTTCAAATCGTGATGATATACTTAGGATCATAACTATTTCTGTTGCAAATGCAGTTTATTTTTGTTAGGTTTTCTGTTTGAATTTTAAAACAGAATTTTTTTTTAAGTAGTTGCTGAAGGTATGACAGTTGCTTTAAACCATGGGTGTCCAACCTTTTGGCTTACCAGGGCTGCATATAAAATATATAATGTAATTAATGTATATAAGTAACAAAACTTACTTTATTTTTTATGTTTTTTTTTAATTTAAATGTAAGAACAAGAAAGCCACAAAACCATAAAACGAGTGGGATATTTGATCCTGTTTTTGTGAAACTAACGCATCAGTCTGGGTAGATGGAGGTAGTTGCAATTCTTAGTGAGTTCTGAAGGTGTTCTTTAGAGATTTTTAGTGAAATGTTGTTCTTCCTGTGTTTCATCCTTGAAAATAGTTGTTCAGAAATGTGCGTACTGCCAGAAAGCAATGACATGAATAAGGCACGATTGTGAAGTGAGAGGTATCTTTCTCTGGTAAGATTAATCTTGTAAAAGTCTAGTAGAGAGACCTGGTCAGATTTTTTGAGTTGAATATCTGATTGTAACTCTATACATTCCATTTGAAAATTTGCAGTGTATTTGTAGTGTATTTACACTGACTGAAAATTGAGTTGCAAATTTAACAAAAAAATGATATTTTCAGCAGTCTTGAAACTTAGTCTCAAATTCTTTTATGAAAACAGAAAGCAAGGCTGAATATTTTTCACTGTACCCAAGACCGAGTTTAGCCAATGTATCAAAACGCATAAAATTATTTGCTGTAACATGGATTAGCACTGCACTGTGCCCTTGCCATATCCTGTGTACTGTATACGTTATGAGGGCTGCTCTGAAAGTAGTGCCTCCTATTTTATGATGTCAACCCACAACGTCAGAGGCGGATGTTGGTAACATGGCAATAGGCCAATAATTCCTGCCAATATTCCTTTACATTTTGTTGTTGTGCAACAGATGGCAGCAGAAGGACAGTCTTACAAAATGGCGTTTGACATGGAAGTGCATATGAAGCAAAGGATTGGAATTGAATTCCTCCATGCGGAAAAAATGGCACCCATTGACATTCACTGATGCTTGCTGAACATTTATGGAGACCAGATAGTGGATATGAACACAGTGAGGTGGTGGGAGGTGCATTTCAGCAGTGGTGACAATGCGTCACTCCTGCTGTTTCATATTTTTATGAGCACAGCATGCAGGCTCTTGTTCATCACTGGTGAAAATTCATAGCTAATGGTGATAACTATGTTGAAAAATAGTATTTTGTAGCTGAGAATTTACTCTATTAAATAGTATTATTGTGCTCTTTGTACCTGTTGTTGTTTCCATGTAAACAATTAGGAGGCATTACTTTCAGAGCAGCCTTTGTGGCCCAGGCAAGGCAAAGAGTTGGACTCCCATGGACTAGTTGATTAATGATCCTTAAAATCTGAAGTCAGCACTTTCTCTAGAAAGTGTCACAAGATGACCACTGCTACGCAGGATCAAGGAAGTTCGTTACACACTATGTAGAAGTAGAAATGAATTTCCAAGGGCATGCATATTGAAAGCCTACCCTTTGATTCATTCTACAGATATAATAGGCTACGTTCTGCTGTGCTCATTCCATGAGCTGTTGAAAGACTACTTCAAAAATACCAGCTTGATGCTAGGTCAGGGGCTGCAGATTTATGGAACATCAGCCCTCCAGAATAACTGTGTAATTAATTCAGGAAGAAGGTAGTGTTTCAGCAGTGGTAAACAGTTGCCCAGTTTAGCAATTGTTCAAATGTTTAGTGGTATTGTACTGACAGAAGCATGTAGCTATTAGAGTTAGACACCTATCATCATCTGATAGCCAATTGTATTATTTACCTTAAACTAATCAGTTAATTAATTAGTTTTGTTCATTAGTGATTTAAGTATTTGATTATCTGGAAATTTCTATATAATACATTTAGATGTAAATAATCTCTATTATATTTACCCCGTCAAGACAGGCACTAAATGTTGTTTTGTTTTGTTTTGTCGTAACTGCTGGTTTATTTATTTATTTATTTATATGTTTGTTTTTTTTTAACATTGGGTCTTGAAATCTTTATGATCTTCTCTATGTTTTATGATCAGTGGGAGCCAGGCAAATGTAGGGTGTCAGCAAAGAATATAGTACTTTTCTAGACAATGCGTGCATGTTAAATTTCAATTAAAGGAAATTATGTCCAATTTGTCTTTTATTTTGTTTTTGAAATTGACTTCTTTCTGATAATTTATTAAATACGAAACATGAATTTTATATGACTTGCCTCATTTTCTTTTAAATGACTTGAAAAGATTTGGGCCTAAATGAAAATTTTATTTTGCATTTTAAAGACCTATTTGGCCGGAGTGCTCTATCTCTCCATAGAAAAAAAGATTTTCTCTTAGTAGTTATTATGGCACAACATGAAAGCTATCTCTGAAATGCCATGTCATGCAGTGTCATGGCATTTCAGTGTCTGTGCCTTCTCACTTGGCCAGCTGGTGAAATAGTCAAAGACTATTAACTATTAAACTCTTAGTTGTTGTTTAAACTCTATTGGTAATGTAGATGAGAGAAAAGGAAGCTTTAGTTCCTAAATGTGGAATCATAGAATCATAGAATCATAGAATCACTAAGGTTGGAAAAGACCCACAGGATTATCCAGTCCAACCATTCATGCATCACCAATGGTTCTCGCTAAACTTTATGTACAGAACTTTATGTACAGAAAATAATATTAAAAAAATTTAGAAAATCTTAATGATCTCTTTATGCCATTTAACGGACAACTTTTTTCCTCTGAAAAACAAAGTTCTTGGTATGGCTTAATTATTATCAGTCAAGTTCACATCTGTAAAGTGACTCAACCTTTAGCATGAATAAGAATAAGCTGAGAAATGGCATTGCATCTTAATGGCCCTTCTATTACTGTTTTCCATGTAATCAGAATTTTATTGCTTTTTCTTCTTTCAAGTCGTTTATATAAAACAATTATCGTCACAGTGGTTTAGGGGAAAAAAAAAATAGCTCAAAAATCTACAAGCAAAGTACAAACTTCATCTTCCCAGTGATATGTGACAATTCCAGTTTATATGTAGTAGGATTTAGCATATAAAGTTTCCTAGCCTGAGGTACGTTTTTGTGATGCCTGAATTTATACCAATACAAGAACTGAATGTAGTTGGAAAGAAATTTGCTTTCATGAAAGTAAACTTACGACTAGCTAAGTCCTCTGCAAATATCCGTTAATGTTGTTTTACACTTCAGTCAAAATGTGTGTCAAGCATAATCTACCATTTGTTGCCTTTTAGATCTTTCTGAACTTTCACTGAAAGGTGCTATAGTATTACTGATATCCTGAAGAACATGATTTTGGCATCAGAGGCTAATCAGTAGAAATACAGATTAAAAAAATTGTCAGGGTTTTTGAGGATAACATGTTTTTATCCGCTTGGAGTTTCTTGAAAAAACTTTTCAAAGTATCTTTAAAGTGTGTTTTATATTCTGTGAAGTAAATATATCTCTAAAGTAAAAATCGTTTGAAAGATACATATTTTTTTCCTTTTTGTTTGTCTGCATTTGGGCCAAAGATCTGTTTTCTGTAGCACCTATGTCTTCTTTAACTTACGCATTAATTTCAGCTAAGTCTCTATATTGATTATCAGTTAGAAATAGCTTCCTTTAGTGTGTATAAGTACCCCAATGAATATTCAGAAAGTGATATTAATATTTTATGATATTAGGGAAAAAACTTGGGTAGCACAAGAGTAAATCCTGAGTAAAAATAAGGAAGTTGGAGTGTAGTTCTTTCAAATGATGATTTGCTTTTCCATATATACGGAATGTTTTTAATTTTGCATTCAGATGCTGGAAATTCTGTAGAGTTCAGTCAAGTGCACGTGAATACAAATGCACATGCACACAGGTGCACACACAGAGAGTTCCTAATGTTATTACTTTTTTGTTAATGTCCTTGTACTTTGACTGACTTTCACTCCTACACATTTGAGTGTGTGCTTCCTGGGGGGTGTTCTTTTATGTTTAAAATTGCACAGAATTTCCATCTGCTTTTGTTTGATTTGTGGTTGCAAAGATCATGCTTGGCCCTTGGAATCTTACACTGTGCCGAGAGGATGTGGAGTTCTGTCAGCCAGTGAAATATGTCTGGGGTTTTTTTTATTTCTTCAGCAGATTTCATATGCTTCTCTTCTTGTGTGGTCTCACTATTCTGAATATATTTAACAGAAATACTTGCCCTCTCTATCTTCTGTGCGCTGCTCTCTTTTAAGCAGCCTATGTATAAGAAATCTGAGATCCAAAAAAATTTCAATCCTGACTGAAAACAAGGTAGTGTTACATAGAAAGGTACTTTAATAGTTGCACATTCCAAAACTTATATCAGCATTCTGCGTTCTGGTTATACAGAAGTACTTGTTGACTTGCAGTTAATAATATACATCCCTGTATATATATATATGTGTGTGTGTGTATATATATAATTTTTTTTTGTTTATTTCTTTTTTGCAGTCATTGCTACAATGTACAGTTCAACAGCAAGAAGCAGCTGCTGAAAAACAGTATATACTAGCAATTGAAAAACATTCTTACAAATGTCAAGAGCTTCTTGATGCTCAGGTATGTATGTGCATTTACAAAAACTTTTATGATTGTCTTTTAGTTTTAGCTCTTTTTTGTTTGAAAAAAAAAAATAAAATTGGCTTTTTGGATTAAAGAGGATGACCAGTCTTTCATTTTGTGTCCTCAGCATAACAGTAAACACAGTTGCTAAAAATGCTCAGTGCATGATAACTTTGCATCTGTTGGATTTGAAAGTATTTTATAACATTTTAATCTGCTTAGAACAGGTTCAAGAACAGCAAAAGTATTGCTCCTATAATCTGTTTACATTTGCATGTCAAACCAAAAGGCGGGGACAGAAATGTTCAAGAAGTTCAAATTTATCTGGGGATCTAAGTGAAATAGGTGTTAATTAGTGTTGGTTCTTTTCTGTTTGTTTTCAATAGAACCCAACAACATAAGAGTTACAGTGTATGTAAGACATAATGCCAGTTCGCAGTTCAAATAATGTCTGCATTTAATGCAGCTTACTCTTGGATCTCTGAAAAGGTTTACATTTTGTTCACAAACTTACAAGTAACTTCATTCACCTTAGTCAAAGTTTGCCATCTTTATTTGTTATATGTGACTGGAATTTTGAAGCCTAATCAAGCAGACAAAAGTGCAGAAAGTGCTCTCTGGTAGAACTACCAGACTTAATAAACTAGAATTTATTCTGACAATAAATCTGCTGAAAGAGTTCTGAAAAATGTTTACTGTGTTTTTATTTGTTAATAGATCAGTTCCTAAATGTATACTTCTCTGTTTTACTATTTCCTTCTGTTCAAATGATTTTGTTCTAACACTTACTGAAGATTACTGAAATGATTACTTATGATTATACACCAAGTTGTTTAGCGTTCTGTGTTATGGCATTGCGCATACATATACATCTTTATATGTAAAATTAAGAGTATCCATATCACTTCAAAGAATTTTTTTGCTATAGCATTTTTCGCATGGTGCAAGTATGTTCTGCACACAAACATAACTTCTTTTTCTGGTTTCCTTTAATACTCTTGTCTTAAAAGCAATATTTGGCTTTCAAATTTTAAGCGCACTTAATTCCCTCTTAAATTTTCTGCTGTTTTATTTCCAGTTCCATCAAATCAAGGTTGTCTCACTTAATTATTGACTCCTATATTTTCTCCTAATTCTTTGCCTTAACATTCCTACCTCTCCTCCTTTGGTAAGGAAGAATGACTCTTGCTTGTTTTAAACCTGTCATTACTTCAGTTTATTTCAGTTTCAGATTTTAAAGCTGTCTTTTATCAGAATGCCTGTGATGGAGATGTGTGTTGTTTGTCTGGAGAGGTACTGATGATAACTGCTGCTGCTACTTGTACAGTATTGTATGTTTCAGGATAGAGGAAGATATGAAAGGTCTAGTTATATCTCCGTTTCCTCCTAGACAAATTCACCTTTGATTTTGACATGCAAGATTTTTCAGCATACTGACTAGCTGGAGCTACCATCATCATCACATTCTCCAGGAGGGAACCATCAGCTCATCAACAAAAAATATCCTTGGTTCTGAATAATGTTTCAGCTGTCTTTTTCACTGCACTCCTCTTCCGGTTCTGTTTCCATAGGTCTTCAATTTAAGACCTTACTAAAATTGCAAAAACTTCTTCAGGGAAAAATACTCGCCATTTTCTGTTGTGGTCCTTCTTACAGGTGCCTTCTCCACACGTTCTAAACTCAGAAAGTTCTGGTCTGTTTTCTAGTTTAGTTTCATTTGCTCGAAGTTCCTATGTGTGTGTTATATAGTTTCTTCTCTCAGTCTGGAAAAGCCTCAGATTTTGGATGTTAATGTTTTCAAAACCTCCTGGGATAGTTTGCACTGTTGTTAAAAAATCTGCTTGAATTAATTTGATCAATGCACTCCCTGACTATACTAAACTGTCTCTCATTGAAGAGTCCTTTTATGTAGATTGTTACGACTATCTATTGCTCTTGAAACAACTACTTGAGATATGAGTTGTCAGCATCACTTACTATCCAGTTACTCTCAACAGGTGCTGGGTAGTTATGCATCTACCCTTTTTCTTAGTCCATTAATATCAGTCACTTGTCTATAATATCCTTTATCACACGTTCCTTAGGTGTGGAGATTATGGGTCCTCACTTTAAATCCCATGCTGGAATGTGTTGAAAGAACCAGTTCCCTCAAATTCACTGATGACCACTGTGATGGGTGCTTCCTGAGGGGCAGTCTCTACTGTTGCTGTTTATTTTTCAAGGGAATGTGCTCTCAGATCTACGTATCAAACAGCAAAGCAAGTATTCTCATGGCATTTTAAGATTTGTGATGGTGCTGGTCAGCAAACAGGACAATAAGAATTTCTTTATGCCAGGAAGCAGTCTGGTTAGATAGTAAACATTTAGGAAAGCAGTGCATGTCAGTTGTATATGTATAGTGTTTGAAGATGACAGAGGAAATGTCTTTGGCAAGCACGTGTCAACTTAAGTGGGAAAATCACAAATTTCATGTTTTTCTGAGGCACACATTTGATGTTGTCTCCTGAAAATGAATGCCAGTTCTGATCTTGCATTTGAACTTGTGTGTGTTACAAAAATACGTACTGAAAAATTTGACCTTGTAAAACTTTTTGATCAAAATAGGCTACTTTTGGAAAAAGCAGAAGCTGCTGAAAACAGAACATTCCACAGAGATCTTTGTGAGGAATGGATAGTTTCACATGGTTCATTATTGATATTTAAAAAAAAAAAAAAAAAAAACTGAATAGAATAATTATTTTGATGATTTTATTTTGATTATTTTAAAAAGAGAAGAAAAAAGAAAACTTTAAAATAGAAATTTTTAGTGCTCAGCAAATCAGGGCACATAGAAAATTAAATTAATAAAAATGTTTCAGTATACATCAGGTATAGGTCAGTTCTAGAACAGCAATATTACATGGGGTAGAAAACAGTGGGATAGTGTGTGTGTGTATAAATAAAAGTTAATAAAAAGTTGGACATAGTAAATTTATCTCTCTTATTGACAAATCTGTATTATAGTAATTGTAGTGCTGTTTTCTGTAGTAAGTGCTATCAAGCATGAAAAAAAGAGGCATGGAAAATATCTGAAGGCCATACACTCTGGTTTTTAGTCAAAACAAAGAAGTGGCATTTTTTAATATATTTATAATTTGAATTAAATATATTAAATGTGGTCTCATCACTAAGACACTGAGCAATCGCTTGGACTGTATGCTGGAGCTGCAGTTGGCAGGGTTTCATTGGCAGTATTCTGCTGTTGCAAATTTCAGTATGGAGAGTAGCGTGTCTTTTGGTCTTCTCTCTTTTCCACAGTTTGAATAGGAGTAGTATGTTTCAACATTAAAGAAAATCCCACTTCTCATTGTAGCAAAGAATGAAGACTTAGAGACTGAGTTGTAAATTGCAGTATCTTGTGCAGTATACACTGTGTAAAACAATTGCAATCATATAGAAATGTAGAGTGAGCAAATAGTCTGGTTACTACTTCTCTTTTATAGTGATAAAATGTTTAGAATTTTTGCTATAAAAATAGTCGTTACGGACATGTCAGTGTGGTTTTCTATGATCACTTGTTTTTCTTGCTGAGACAGATAACATAATTATGAATTTCTTATGAATGGGGTGTAGCTTTTTTTTTTTGGTCCTTATTTAATTTGACTGCTTTGCATTTGGAGGGAACGTCTGAAGTTTAATATCGCATCCACTATATAACCCCTATAACCCACTATACTCCTGTAACACACTGTAAGATTCTTTTTTTAACTAATGATTCAGATTATAGAGGGAAAAACACTTTGTAGTTTGCAGAAGATTATCAAGGGAGCTGCTTCTGCCCCTCTACTCTGCTCTTGTGAGACTCCACCTGGAGTACTGCATCCAGTTTTGGAGGCCCCAACACAAGGAGGACACTGAGCTGTTGGAGCAGGTCCAGAGGAGGGCCACGAAGGTGATCAGAGGGCTGGAGCACCTCCCCTATGAGGACAGGCTGAGAGAGCTGAGGCTCTTCAGCCTAGAGAAGAGAAGGCTCTGGGGGGGACCTTATAGCGGCCTTTAAGTACTTGAAGGGGGCAAGAAAGCTGGGGAGGGACTTTATATAAGGTCATGTAGGGACAGGACGAGGGGAAATGATTTTAAACTGGAAGAGGGTAGATTTAGACTAGATATTAGGAAGAAATTCTTTACTGTGGAGGTGGTGAGACGCTGGAACAAGTTGCCCAGGGAGGCTGTGAATCGCCCCTCCCTGGAAGTGTTCAAAGCCAGGCTGGATGGCGCTTTGAGCAACCTGGTTTAGAGGGAGGTGTCCCTGCCTGTAGCTGGGGAGTTGGAACTAGATGATCTTAAAGGTCCCTTTCAACTCTAAGCATTCTATGGTTCTATGATTATTATGATAACTTTGTAAAGGACAGGCCATATTAAAAAGATGAAGTAAGCATTTGTTGTTTAAAAGTATTCACTGTGTAGAATTATGATGTTCTAAGGAATTTTTTCATTAAGGTTCCTAGACTCTGAGATTGATAATGTAGAAGGCAGGACCTGTTTTCTCTTGAAGCCCTAGAAATAATGATATATCAGAAATTTCTCTTATTACAGTCAAGGTAGGAGTTGGTAAAAATGTGGACTATGTTGTGATTGACTTTGATACAGCGTTTAAAACCATCAATAGAATATTAAGGTAAAATAAAATGTTAAATACCTGTAGCAAATCACCTCAGTGAGAATCATTCTCTCTCTGTTGTTTTCCTTGCACTTTTCTTTCCTTACCTTATAGTCTCCTTCCTTACTGTTTCCTAAACAATGTGAAGTGAAGCATGTATTCATGGAGGGAAAGGGATAAAAATGTATATGCAGTTAGGCTCTGATCACACATTTCTGTCTCTAAATTATGACTAGATGATGTTCCTCTTTTATTTTCTATGTCTTCCTACAGAAGTAGTCTCAATTAGAGATACAACTGGACTGTGTATTGTTTTCATTTCTGGATGTAGCTAAGGGAGATATATTTTATAGTGATCCTTATGTTAATCTGGATATTTTCCACTTTGATTCATGTAGAAGAAGAATAAAGAAACACAAGGAATATCTTTGATTTTATGGTTCAATTGCATATATTCCATCACTCTACTGGACTGCTTTTCTTCTACTCTGTCGTACTCTGTTTTCTTCTACTCTTAAGGTTGTAGAGTTTTCCTTTCTATAGATCATATTGTGCTGAAATTTCTTCCATAGCAGCCAGACGAGCTACTAGTGTACAATGTGTCAAATACAGAGGAAACAACCCAGTTAAATATTTTCCTCTGTTCTTGAGCACCCACTTCTAGTGCCCACAGTAAGGGATTTGGGACTAGATAATTTTTAAGGTCCCTTTGAACCCAAGCTATTCTATGATATAGTTAATTTTTTTGATATCTTTATGTGAAGCTGTAAAACAAATGTTTCATTTGTAAATGGAACAACATTTAAGATAAGTAGTTGCTCTGTGATCATAGTTCTTTTTTCACTCTACTTTTTTTGTGATGTTGGCTGTCCATTACAGTCATGTTTGTAGGTTTGCAAATAGTAGTTCAAAATGTGTTTGACAGTGTATGAAATATTTTGGCAGGGGATGAGGTGGGTGGGGCATGTTCAACAATGGTGATTTAGCTTCAGTTTGAAAAAAATGCTGAAAGTTCAGTCAGAATAGTCAATTTCTGTAACTCAGTTTTTTAAAGTATGTGGGTGCTCACAAGAACAGCCTGTGGACAGGCAGAAAATCGATATGCTAATGGTAATGAGCTGCTGGAATGTAATAGATTCCTTGCCTTCTTAGTATTTGGAGGGTGTGTTTTGTGTTTTGCATGGTCATCTATGAAGATTAGCAGTAGCACCTATGAACAAGTCCTAAAATGCTAATATAAGAAATATACATGTCTGTCAATGGTTTACTGGCTGGTTCAGCCTGGTTCCGTGACTAATGGTGCGGAGGGACCCATGCTCTGGGAAAGGAGGAAGGGGAAAAGGGGAAAGAGTAGGGAGATGGGCCTAAAAACAAAACAGCAGCAACGATCTGAGGAGGAAAGTTAATTTACTAAGTAAGATATCGGAATGCAAGATAACACAATATAATACAATATAATTGGAATTGAAGTTAATAAATAAAATGGAAGAGTGTCCAAAAACCGAAGGCCTTACTCTAATGCTGAAGGCGAGACAGCTAGGGAGCACACACGCTGCAGAGATGAGCAGAAAGTGAAAAAAGGGACATCTAGTGACCTGCAAACAGTTTTGTCTTTCCCTCTTAAAGGAAAATGGAAACAAAAAGTCCTCTGGGGTATGTAGTTCTCCTTCTCTTCTGAGACAGGTATACCTGGAACTGTTGACAATCCACAGAACCGGAGCATTAATTCTATAACTCCCAGTGCTCTACGTGATGTCCTGATGTGGAATACCGATAACAAAAATCATAAAACCATCACAATGTCATACAGAAAATGAACTTTAGTATACCAGAAAAAATGTTTATTTGGTTCAGCAATATAGTTGCACAATTTCGAAGTATCATTTTGTATTATTTCAAATTTTATTTTTATATCTACTTATATTCTGTAGCATGTTTATATAATAATGCTTATTAAATGTTGCTTAGTACATACATTTCTAAGTAAAAAAATTTCCTAAGATGCAAAAAGGCATATTTCCTTTTTGAAGAATGAAAATCTTTACTAGTCTTTCAACTTTATTTGAATCTGCCCACTATCTCAAGCTAGTTAACAGGTGATTTTTTCAGTCCCTTTGCACTGTTAATTTAGCCAAGATACTGTCAGTCTCAACAAAAAATCTTATTTGGATACTGCATTTGCTAATCCAGGTTTTCAGATCTTCCTTGGATTCATCAAGTTTCAGATGAAAGCAGCTCTTTAGTGTGATTTTTACTCTCTGACTTTGGCTTATGTAACAGCATCTCCACTTCTTATTATGAATTGGTCATCTATTCTTGCCAATACTGAAAAAATAAGTAATGTTGTATGATTTTTCTCCTTTATTATTTTTCTATCAGGTATTGTTTAAAAAAATGTTTTCCACATTTTTGCTATCCTTCATTAGTGAACATTTTGCTATTTATAAAGCCTGTATTTTAGGAGTCCATTTTGTCTTATTTTTCCTGGTGCAAGGGAGCAATTTTGAATAACTCAGAGTCTGCAAAATGAATTGAATCACAAAAACAGAAGAGCTAAATGAATACTTTTCATTCATGTTTTTACTAAGGTCTCTGTATTACCTCTGTATTCTTAGGGCAGTTTGGGGGCTATTTTAATAGTCTTTATTACTATGCACACTTTCTGAGAAAAGTGTTTTTAGTGTTAGACGACTGAATAGCTTCTTACTCTATTTATAAAAAGTAACACACAGTTACAGCATAAGATTTGAAGCTTGATACTGTTGTCTTGCATTAATATCAGCCTCCTATGTGCAAGTTATTCAGGTTCTTCTGCACACTGTTGATTGAGTATTAAGCTTTGTTGTTTTATTACCACTATTGTAATTTTCCTTTGTATTGTCATTGTTTTAACTTCTCTTTTTAGTAATGTTTTGCTGGTTTCTGAGCCTCGTCTTAGAAACATTTTGCTGCTTTTTTAGCCACTTGGCCCACAAACTGGCAAAAAAGATACAGTTCAACCATACAATAATAAGTTATAATTTGAGGAAGTGGAAATATGTAGCAGATGTTGGAATTTTTTAGACAGATTTTCCACCTTGCACTGCCAAACACTCAGATACCACTGATAGTAAGGACAATGTAAGAAACTAGTTATGATTACCAGATCTTGACATTTGATTTGCATTTAGCATAGCAGAAGTGAAGAAAAGTATAAAAGAATAAGCTGGTAGATGTAGCTAGCCTTTTTACAGGAGCAGAAAACTCTTATTAGTGTTTTGATAAGACTGCCTTTTTCCTCAGGATAATGTTTTGAATAGGTAGCAATGGACATATTTTGCTAACTTTACAAAGTCTTTCTGTTATAGCTCTGTATTTTTGTCACCTCTCTTTCAAATGGAGATAAAGGGAATTTTCACACGTGAATTATTTCTTCTTACTGTTAGACTTCATGAGATTGAAATAAAAGTAGAATTTAGTGAGCTAAGGTTTCTTGTTAAAATAGATGAACAAATTTGAGTCACTGAATTCTTAAAAAGCCCAATCCAGTAGGTTATTATTTCTTCAGTGTTTGCTAACTCTTTCTGTAGATGATTTTTCCCAGATTTTGATGGTCAGGGATTGTTCTATATCCTATGTAATGAAGGCAAAAAAGTGTTTATTATATTGAGGATGAGAGATTAAGTCTTACTATCACTGTGGTGTTTTTTTTTTATAAACTACTCACTAGAATGCAGTTTCATGAGATGAAAAATTTTGTTAGAATTTTTTTATGAGAAAAGGTGGTCATTCACTTGTAGTATAGATTGGAAATACAGAAGATTATGCCTTAATATACTTAATATATTTTTCAGAATGGTGTTATTAAAGGAATATTCTAAGCATCATTTCACTAGCATGTGAATTTATTTTCCTCAGATTAAAAAATATGTAAAGGTACATGTTTGGTTGGCACATTAGAAGGAAGGGACACCATCCAGAGAGACTACAACAAACTCAAAAGATGGGCCTTTATGAACCTAATGAGGTTCAGCATAGCAAAGTGCAAGGTGTTACACTTGGGTTGGAGTAATCCCAGATACATATACAGACTGGGAGAAGAACTCATAGAGAGTAGCCCTGCAGAGAAGGACTTGGGGTTCTTGGTGGATGAAAAACTAAACATGAGCCAGCAGTGTGTGCTTACAGCTTAGAAGGCCAGTGGTATCCTGGGCTGCATCAGAAGAGGGGTGGCCAGTGGGGGCAGGGAGGTGATTGTCCCTCTCTACTCTGCCCTCATGAGGCCCCATCTGGAGTACTGTGTCCAGGTCTGGGGCCCCCAATACAGAAAAGATGTGGAGCTTTTGGAGACAGTCCAGAGGAGGGCCACAAAGGTGATCAGAGGGCTGGAGCATCTCCCCTACGAAGACAGGCTGAGGGAGCTGGGCTTGTTCAGCCTGGAGAAGAGGAGGCTGTGAGGAGAACTCACTGCAGCCTTCCAGTATTTAAAAGTGGATTATAAAGAAGGAGGGGAATCGACTTTTTACTCAGGTAGATAGTGATAGGACAGGAGGAATGGTTTTAAGCTCAAGGACGGAAGATTTAGATTAGATATCAGGGGGAAGTTCTTCACAGAGAGAGTGGTGAGGTGCTGGAACAGGCTGCCCAGAGAGGCTGTGAATGCCCTGGGCAACTTGGTCTTGTACCAGATCTTGAGGTTGGTGGCTCTGCCTGTGGCAGGTGTGTTGGAACTTGATGATCCTTGGGGTTCCTTCCAATCCAAGCCATTTGATGATTCTATGAATATAATTATATTCTGCAGGGATACTGCAAATAGCACCTTTTTGTTTCTCATAGTGTTTGGATATTCACATTAACTTCCTTTGTACTGTGATGTTGTTTTTCAGTGGTTACCTTCCATAATTGAATTGGTCAGGTTGGATAAGCAGGAAGAGTGGTAAGGTGTTAGAATAGGCTGCCCAGGAAAGTGTTGGAGTTGCCATCCCTGGAGGTTTTCAAAAAAAGAGTAAACGTGGTACTCAGGTTTAGTGAGCATGGTGGTCAGCAGTTGGACTATATGATCTTAGAGGTCTTTTCCAACTGTAATGATTCTGTGATTCTATTTGGGCAAATCATCATGCATAGATCACCAAGTTCAGCGTAGATAAATTTGTTAGCTGCTATTCATAGTTTATGTAATAGTAGTCAGTAAAATAACCAATCTGCAGAAACATAAACTGGATACCTACCAGTTATAGTAAAATAATTATAACATTGTTGGATGAAATCCTTCACTCACATCCTTTTCCATGAAACTGTACAGGACTAAGAAAGGAACTACTGACATTTTTAAAAAGTATTCCAGTAAAAGCGAGACACCCTATTTTCCATTTTTCTTTAAAGTTGTAAGTTAGGATTAATGGGACTATGTAATGATTATAGCTGTACTAAATTGGATTTAGTTATTAATTACTTCAGTATAGCATTTTATCTGTAAAACAAGTCATGCCTGCTTTGGCAGGGTGGTTGGACTCAATGATCTTTAGAGGTCCCTTCCAACCCTTACAATTCTGTGATTCTGTGATTTCATTCATGCCACATATTTATCATAATATATACTGTGTCACCCTTCAATAGATATATATACACCTTAAAGGAACATGTCATGACTCTTCAGAAATAAATTTAACATGTAAAAATAACAAAAAACCTTGACTACTTGCTGTCATGATTAAATCTGTTTACAATGTGTTCTGGGACTCACATTTCAGGAGAAAAAAAAGATTTTTTAAATTTCTTTTTTACAGGAATCAAGAAAAACCACAGGACCTCTGTATTTATATTTGAATCTACATCAAACAATTTTCATTTGGAACCATTGCCTAGAAAACTTCTTTCAGGGTGGAAAATGTAACCTACTTTTGAATGCCTTTTGTTTTAAGTTGCTACTTTGCTTTAAGTTGTTGTTCTTGCTGCTTTCTGGAGAGTGGGGTAGAAGTGATAGTACATTTATCTCTCCAGTTTGGAATATCACTTTTCAGAAAGAGATGTCTTTTCTTTTGTTGGAAAACACAGTCATATGTTTTATGGGCCTTCATGTCCCACTACAGTTTTACTCTTCAGAATTTTTACACATCAGAATTTTGCACTCTGCACTCAGTAACTTTCCAACCAAGGAATAAAAAGCTTTGTAAGACAGGAGGACAGATAGGTGACTAAGCTAGTTAGACAAAGTGGTACACAAGTTTAAGGATTTTAGAGCTGGCTCTTTATCTCTCCATAATGTGCCTAGTAGCTTACATGCATTATATGTACGTTTAGCCTAGCAAACTTAGACTGTTAGAAACAATGTCTGAAATCTTACTTATTCTACTAATGGGGACTAATTCACCCACTGTATTCCCAGGTTTTTTTCCTACCTTCAGATAATATGTAGCTGTTCCTTCATCAATTTCTATTTCTGCAGTTTAGTCAGAGAATTAATATGGTATTTTTCTTGAATAATGGGTAATAAGATTGAAAATTCAGGCATATTTAGACTTCTTTTTTCCTATTTTCTGATCCTTGAATTGTTGATAAAGAAAGGAAGAACCTTACCTCAGGTTCCATTTAAAAGCTGTATAGACAGTCTTACAGTCTAGACAGGTTAGGTATTTTTTCCAAACTTAAGACTCCATAAATAGGTATGCATGGTAATTTTCTTAGAAAAATTGGAATATAATTGGTTGCTTTCATATGGACACTATTTCCAATGAACTCATTAGCCCACTGACAGGAGACTGATCACTGTTACTTGAATGGTTTTATTAGGTTTGTTTGTTGGAGAATGGACAGTTAACAAGTACAATTACCAGGAAGTCTCAAACTTGACATGCAGATTTGCATGTCAGACAGGTTTGCTTAGCTATAGGCATTTATGTCTGTGATCTTTTAAGCACTGATGGTCCTTATAGATAACAAGCCTTTGCTGTATTTGAACAAAACTCTACAAGCCAAGTAAGCAAATGTAGAACATTCTATTACTTCTAGTTAGCCAAAAAAATACAAGAGCATGTCAAGGCTCTCAACAGAAGAAGATTTAGGTTGGATATCAGGGGGAAGTTCTTTACCAAGAGAGTGGGGAGGTGCTGGCACAGGCTGCCCAGAGAGGCTGTGGATGCCTTGTCCCTGGTGATGTTCAAGGCCAGGTTGGATGGGGCCCTGGGCAGCCTGGTCTAGTATTAGATATGGAGGTTGGCAGCCCTGCCTGCGGCAGGGGTGTGTTGGAGCTTGATGATCCTTGGGGATCCTTCCAACCCAAGCCATTCTATGATTCTATGATTCTGTGAACAGTATGTGCTGCAATGAAACTGTCATTTTTTGTGTTTTTAATGTTCAACTCCATTTAATAATTCAATTTTAAAGAAGATCAAGTTAGGAAGCACTGACTGTATAAAAACTACAGTGTGGCTGTTAGGTACCAGAGCCCAAAGTCTTTCTGCACATGTCTGGATTATTAATATACCTAATACTCCAATATAGTAACTCTTCCTTAGAAGGTATATGGATTTTTGGAAATTGATGATCTTTGAGGTCGCTCCCAACCTAAGCCATTCTATGATTATTTTAGATTCTTAGGAAGGAGGCTAGTTGCCCTGATTTAACAGCTAGTTCCAGAGAGGTTTTTACTGTAGCTTTCTTTTCAGAGATATTTAAAATAACAGCTTGAAAGTCTATTCATACATACATTAATTGTTTGCCTTTTATTATTGATTTTTTTCAAAGTCTCTCAGTAGGGTGATAGCAAAAATTTCCATGTTCACTGTAAGAAGAGGAAATGCACATAAACGTTTGCTAACCACAGCTTCACACATTTTCTACTTGAAGATTATGCTTAGTATAAGGAATTGTTTAGATTCTTAAAAACAGCAAACCTACATAGCTGAGTTTGCTTTGGTAATTTCAGAGTAGTGCATTCATTTACATACAACGAGTTAATATCGCTATCAATATCATTTTAAGAGTCACAGCTTTCAAGGAGATTCCTTGACTCTGTGTTAAGGGCTAATTCTTCTGTGGGATACAGCACCATCAAAAATAAAGTGGAAAATGGCAAGTTTCATTTTGTTGTATCTGTGCTAACTATGCAATATGTGCTTTCTGGACTCAAGGCCAGTGTTGGGGAAAAGCAGTTCACGCTACTTCAATCTACTTTGTCTATTTCCATTTACCCATTTCTTTTTGTATAATTTATGTAATTTAATAGTTGAAGATACATTTCAGTCAAAAAAAAAAAATTTTGGTTGTCCAAATATAAATTTTGAGGCCAAGAAAACAATTCTTCAAAATGTTTCTGCAGGTCTAGTACAAGATAATTTGCTTTTCTGGGTTGCATGGACAGCTGTTGCAGCATTTCTGATGGTATATGAACTGCTGGAAATTGAGATGTGAAGGTAACTGTTTTTGGAAGGATTAATCCACATGAATAAAAATTTGCATTGTAATAGGGAAGGACAGCCAAGCTATTCACAGAAGGCTTATAATCTCGATCAAATTTTAATCTTTGTACTTCCATGAGATACAGGGAAGCTTTGTAATGAAAAGAAGTTGTAATGAAATATGCCAGAAGCCATTAGCTTATAGCATTCTAGATGTACTTACAAATAGTAAATTTTAACATCTTGAAAAATCATGAGCGTGTATTTATACACAGATACAGTTCTTAAAAAAATTCTGTGGATTCCATAAAATACAAAATGCTATACCATGTAGATTTTCTAATGTACCTTGGAAATATGATAACCTAAACTAAATTAAAGTGATCATACTTGAAATGACAGTTACAGCAGCTTTCATGTTTTTTGTAGCCTTACTCAATAGGCAACTTGTTTTGTGCTCATTGGTGAGCAAAAGCAGTATTTGTATTTCCCTTTCTGCTTCCAGAAGCAGCAAAATGATTTATATTATACTGCTGTCTGTAACTCCTTTTGCTTGTTACCCTGTCTGTCAATGGAAATCATCAAATTTGACTGATAAGTCTAGGTGTTATTAAACTCCTCATTACTGTCACAATGGCTGGCTGGTGTAACATTTTCATGTTTTGTTCAGATAACCAATTGTTTATTCTTCTTTGCAGCAAAGGAGTTTTTTTGGTTTTTTTTTACTGCAGAAATTTATTAAATATTAAAACATTTGAAGTTTCCATGTAATAAAAATTAGTTGATTCCAACTGCTATATTTTTCAGGGTTGCAGTCTACTATAGGCTTGTAAAAAAGTAAAATGCTATGTAAGTGAGGTTACTGTTGTACGTAAGACTGTAATCATGGAGGTCTCTACTCCACTGCTAGAAGAAGAGATATAAGTTGTCTCTGTGGTCCATGTAGATGTGTTCTGTTTTGTATCAGTGCAAATCTCTGTATTGTTTCAGGACTCAGGATGAGCCTGTATGTTTTCTTGTAGAAATTTTCTTGATATGTGTGTAAGTGCCCAGAAATCTAAGTGTTGAAAATCACAATCCCTTGGAGAGTGTTGTAAAATACGAGGGCAGCTCTGAATGTAATGCCTTCTATTTTATTATGTTGGCCCGTGACATCAGAGGCAGATGTTGGTGGTATGACAGTATAGGTTGAACTTTCCCACCAATATTCCATTACATATTGTTGCTGTGCAAGAAATGGAAGCAGAGGGCCAGTCTGACAGAATGAAACCTGATGTTGAAATACATATGAAGCAAAGGTGTGTCTCTGAATTCTTCCGTGCAAAAAAAAAAATGACACCCATTGACATTTGTCAACATTTAACATTTATGGAGACCAAAATGTGGATGTTAGCAAAGTGAGGCAGTGGGTAGTGTGTTTTGGCAGTGGCAACAGCAACACTGGGTCACTTCCACTGGTGCAGATTTTTATGGGCGCAGCATGCAGAATTTTGTTGAAAATGCATGGCTAATGGTGGCAACTATGTTGAAAAAGTAGTGTTTTGTAGCTGTGAGTTTGCTCTGTCAAACAGTGTTATCATGCTGTTTATATCTGTTGTAATTTCCATGGAAATAAATTGGAGGCATTGCTTTTGGAGCAACATACATACATATGGAAGCTGGTCCATTATGGCAAATTGAAATACAGTCTCTTCATATCTAAGGAGTCAGATTGAACTGAAATATTGGCATCTGTTAGGCTAGAAACTCTAATCTTGCTTACAGAGTTTACTGTACTTTGGTTGTAGGTGTTCTAAAGTTAGAAGTGATCTTCTTTAATAAGCACTCCTTAGAGAATTTCTTTATGATTCTGTGAATGGTTTACGAGCTGGTTCAGCCTGGTTCCGTGGCTAGCGGGGCGGAGGAATTTCGCAAAATCCGCGCCTCCAGAAAAGGGAAACAGGGGACCCCAAAATAATTAAAAACAGTGGCACGATCTGAGGAGAAACAAACTAATTTACTAGGTATGGTATTGGAATGCAAGATAACACACCATAATACAATATAATTAGAATTGAAGCTAATAAATCAAATATAATGAGAGAGAGATTGTCCGAAAGCTGGGTAGGCCTCACCATAACGCTGAGATGAGATGCGCAGTCCGGTTGAGCACCAGGGAGAAGAGTCTGACAAAGAAGAGCCGGTCAGATGACCTACCAAGGCCGTATATCTGTTCCCCCTGAGCAGAAATGATAACAGCACAGTGAACAGTCCTCTGGGAGATGTAGTTCCCTTAGCCGCTTCTAATAAGTCTCCCCTCCCCGGACCCCTCCCCAGACCCCTCCCCAGCTTCGCTGTCCTTCTCTGGACACACTCCAGGGCCTCAATGTCTTTCTTGTAGTGAGGGGCCCCAAGCTGAACACAATAGTTGAGGTGCGACCTCACCGGATCTCTGAGTATAGGGGCATTATCATCTATCTGCTACTGCTGGCAACACTATTTCTGATATAAGCCAGAATGACATTGGCCGCCTTGGCTACCTGGACACACTGCTGGCTCGTGTTTAGCTGAGCAATGACCAACGCCCCCAGGTCCTTTTCTTACACACAGTCTTCCAGTCACTCTGCCTCAAGCCTGTAGTGTTGCATGGGATTGTTGTGACCAAAATGTGGGACCTGGCACTTGGTCTTGTTGAAGTTCAGACAACTGGGGCCTCAGCCCATGGATCCAGCCTATCCAGATCCCTCTTAAGGGTTGATCTGCCTGAGGGTAGGAAGACACTTCCTCCCAACTTGTTTTCATCTGCAAACTTACTGAGGGTGCACTCAGTTCCCTCATCCAGATAATCAGTAAGGATATTAAACAGGACTGGCCCCAATACCGACCCTTGGGGAGCACCACTTGTGACCCGTCACCGGTTGCATTTAACTCCATTCACTATCAGTCGTTGGACCTGACCCTCTAACTCATTCTTTACCCAGCAAAGTTTGTATCTATGCAAGCCACAGGCTGCTGTCTTCCTCAAGAGAATACTGTGGGAGATGTGTCAAAGGCTTTGTTTGAGGTATAGGTTGACTACGTCAACCTTTTCTTCATCCATTAGATGGGTCACTTGATCACAGAAGATCTGGCTAACCAGGACTTGCCTTTCATGAATACATGCTGACTGGGCCTGATCTCCCGTTGATCACACATGCTGTGTATTCTCACTCAGGACAATCTGTTGCATAACTTTCCCTGGCACCAAGGCTGACAGGCTTGTAGTTCTCCAGATCCTCCTTGTGACCATTCTTGTATATGGGAGTCACGCTGGCATGCCTCCAGTCCTCTGGGACCGCTCTGATTGACCAGGACTGTTGATAGGTGGTGGAAAGTGGCTGGCAATCACCTCTGCCAGCTCCCTCAGCACCCTTGGGTGTATCCCATTTGACCCCTTGAACTCGTGACAGTCCAGATAGTGTAGAAGTTCTCTGACTGTTTCCACCTGAATCATGAGGGCTATGTTCTGCTCCCAGGTCAGGGGGTAGGAGTACTCTGAAGATAACTGGTCTGACTTTTAAAGATGGATTTAAAGAAGGCATTGAGAACCTCAGCCTCTTCTTTATCCTCACTGGTCACATTTCCCACAGCATCCAATTAAGTCTGGAGGTTCTCCTTAGCCCTCCACTTAACGTTAAGATATTTGTAAAAAAGTTTTTTGTTGTCTTTTACTACAGTGGCCAGGTTGAGTTCAAGTTTGGTTTTTGCCTAATTTTCTCCCTACATATCTTTGCGACTTCCTTGTACTCTCCTCAAGTTGCCTGTCCTTTCTTCCACAGGAGGTAGACTCTTTCTCCTGGAGTCTCAGAAGTTGTTTCCCTGTTCATCCTCACCAGTTTTCTTCTCTACTGGCTCATCTTATGGCACAGGGGGACAGCTTCCTTCTGCACCTCTAAGACTTCCTTCTTGACAGGTGTCCAGCCTTACTGAACCCACTTACCCTTCAGGACTGAATCCCAAAGGACCCTCCCTACCAGTGTCCTGAACAGTTTAAAGTCTAACCTCCAGAAGTCCAAGGTAGTAGTTTTGTTATCCTTCTCTCCTGACTTCACCAAGAGTAGAGAACTCTACCATTTCATGGTTGCTCTGCCCATGGCAGCTCTTGACCTCCACATCTCCCGCCAATCCTTTGTGAAGAGCAGGACTATGACCTGCTAGAGCAGGGCACCTCCCCTGGTAGGCTCTCTTACCAGCTGTGTCAGGAAGTTGTCTTCCAGACGTACTCTAGAAACCTCCTAGACTGCTGCTTCTGCACTGTATTATATTTCCAGCATATATCAGGAAAGTTGAAGTTCTCCGTGTGAACAAGGGCTAGTGATCTCATTACTTCTATCAACTGCTCGTAGAATGCCTCATCCATCTCTTCATCCTGATTAGGCAATCTATAGCAGTCCTCTTCCAGAATGTCAGCCTTGTTCCCTCTCCCCCTGATGTTTACTCATATAGTCTCAACCTTATCATTCCCAGCACCAAGCTCAACAACATCAAAACACTCTCTAACGTAGAGAGCCGTGCCACCAGCTCTACTTCTTTGCCTGTCCCTTCTGAAGAGCTTATAGCCATCCATTGCAGCGCTCCAGTTACAGGAGCAGTCCCACCATGTTTCAGTAACAGCAACTAAGTCACAGTTTGCCTGCTGCAGGATGGCTTCCAGATCCTCCTGTTTATTGTCCATGCTGTGTACATTGGAGTAGGTACACCTTTACACCTAGTTTAAAGCCCTCTATATGAACCCTGCCAGCTCCAGGGCTTTATTTCAGTAATCTTTCACTTCCTGAAAAAATGTTTCAGATTACAAGAAAACTTGCTGTCACTTCCTGGCTTTCGAAGTGCATGATATCACAAGTGGCTAAAAGAGAATACAGTTGTGTTCTACTATATGTTTAACTGAGCGGTAGTACAAATATAATTTATGCAGTTGTTTAAATGAACTATTTGAAATGTGTGATTATTTGGATTATTGTTACAAATTTTATAAGAAATATTGCTATATATAGTGTTCTTTTCAACTTCCTTTCTAGTACTGTTCAGATTGAGAGGAAATATCAGATAATAAGGAAGTTAAACATTTCTTCTTATCGTGTGTTTCTGTTGTCAGTGAATCAGTTAAAGATGCATCGTATATTTCCTTTAACCTAATCTAAATTTTGAGTTGTTTCATAAGCAGCCGACATCCCTAAGTCTCTTGGATGAGTTATTTTTGTCTGTTTTTCTTGCAAACTGTTGTTAAAATAATATAAATATTTTCTCCCAATAGCATCAGAGACTTCTTGACGTTTTGGAAGCAGAGAAGGAAGTCTTGTCAGAAAAGATAGAAGAAGCTTTGATGCAGCAGTCACAAAAACATAAGGTATTGCTTTTATTTACAAAAGAAGAACGATTCTAGTGCACACTGTAGATTTCATAGGCAATGATTCTGTCAATTATTGACAAGAAAATGGGTTTTTCTCAAGCAGTTGACTGAAATTAGTTTTAGCCACTCCTATTGAATATTGTAGTTTAATTTTTCGTAATATTTACAGGAAGTGCTTGACAAATGTTTGGATGAAGAAAGGAAAAGAAGTAAGGAGGCTGTGGCAGCTGCTGCAAAGGTATCTCTTGCTAGGTATTAAATATGCAGTAGATTCCATGTGTGTCATTACAAATACCAGGTTTAGCAACTCATTTCATAACCAAATTTGTCAAATGCTATGTTCTCATCTGTGTTTAAAGGAAAGTCTAAGCCTAGAAATAAGCAGACTAATAGATCTGCTTTATCTTATGTTTTCATAGAGATAGTCTATATGTAAGCTATCTTTTTCTATTTAAACTAACCTCTGAATTAGTTTATTACAAGAAGTTAGAAAATTGCAGTTCAGTTGTTGGTGTTACCTGAATACGTTTCTGCTGTCTTTCAGTTAGCATCAGTGTCTCTCAACTTGAAGAGCTGGGTGGCAAGGTCAATTGATCTTAAGACAGTTAGCACTGTATCTTACTTAATTTTTGTTAAATATGGTGATTTTCACTGAGAACAGGACAGTGAAATCATGTGAAAATACGAACATTTCAACAAACTATATGTAATTTCTAATACTAGTACAGAAAGCAATACAAAATTTCAGTTGCTTGTAATGATCTGAGAGAACTAGTAATGCAAGTTACCTAGCACAGTGTCTATAGTAGCATATCCTTTATATCTTCATATGGCACCTCTCTCAGTAATATTCAGTAACACAAAAAACATCTGGGAGAAAATGTGAGTATAATAAAATATCTTAATAGGACCTTTTTGATTTTGGTTACATTTTTAATATACTTTATAAATGACAAAAAAAAAAAAATCAAGTTCCAGTGAATTGCAAGAAACAGCTTTATTTTTAAATAAATGAATTTGAGGGACCCAATATTTATGGCCTTTTATGATTTTTTTTTTGACTTGCAGTATCATTATCAAGGATACTGCACTGACCTATAAGCTTATTAAAATAAGGGAAAGGAGTGAGTTGCCAGCCAGTGTTTGTTTTGAACTTGTGTGACATTATTTGTAGATGCTGTGTAATGATAGACTGTCTTGCTGATAAATGTATTTGTGAATGGTTCCTCTCCTATAGACCTGTGCATTGTCCCTTTTACTTCAAATTCAGTGTGTTTCTTCTGATGATTTCATGTAATGGTTGAATATAAGCATTAAAGAAAAAGATGGAATTACACTTCTTTTAGTATGTGCAGTTAAAGAGTTTGGGGATGGAAGACATATTTGTTTTAAGTATGCATTGGCTACTTTGCCAAAGATAGTGTTAAACTGCTCTTGGACTTCATTAAATTCTTGAAGATTAGATCCTCCCATAAGTCCCATGATCATAGAATCGTAGAATGCTTTGGGCTGGAGGGGACCTCAAAGATCATCTAGTTCCAATCCCCATGCCATGGTCAGGGATGATGTGGTGTGTGAATAAATATCACCAACACTAATGTGGTTTCTGCTCCATGTTATTTTTTTGTGGTCACAGAAAGCAAGCTAGTTATGATATGGTATACCCAAATAGGTGGGCATTTAAGATCTTTGCTTGCAGCTTTTTAATTCTGTAACTGTGAAGTCGTTGTCTCGTGGTGGTACAAGATTAGTAGCACTTTAAGACGGATTGATGTTCATACTTGAGAAGTAAAAATATTTTTCTCATATCCTGTCAGCTCACTGATCTCATTAGGAAAAGTAAAATGTGTGCTTACAGCACCCACACTGGCTATTTTCTTCATTTACTTCTTGATTTGTTTTGAAGGCTGAAAAAGAAATAGTACAGGAGGTTGTTCTGAAAGCTGTAGAGGAGGAAAGGAGAAATATGGAGAAGATTCATGAAGAAGAAAGAAATATGTGGAAAGCAGAACATGAGAGACATAACAAGAAGATTGCCCAGGCTGTTTGGGAAGCAATGCAAGAGCAAAGAAAACATAATGAAGTTAGTATATTTTATTCTTCTGTGGACCTGCTTTGTTTGTTTTATATTTAATTTTTAAAGTCTTCCCAATGACGTGGTAGATTTTCTTATGATATGTTGTTTTTCACTGTTTTGATACTTGAAATGCACTGCATTCTTAAGTTATTTCTGTTTAGACTGGAAAGAATTTGACAGTTTCAGAACATAGCTCTTGCGACTTTTTAAGGCATGTGTATTGAAATGAGGTAATTGTGCACTGTAAGTGCCTGGTTTTCTTCACTGACTTCCAAAAGAGCCCAAGAGAAATTGCTCAGATACTGGCATTATGTTGTAGATTATTTCTGTGACTTTTTCCTTTTTATACCTACGGAAGATAAGTTACATTTATTCCTTATTATGCTGGAATTCCATTGTCTCTCTTAGTAAAAGGATATTTTACTGAGAAAAAATACAGAGTAGGTACAAAATAAAGAGGTTTATTAAAACCAGAAACCTAAAACATTAACAAACCAATGTTTTTAGAGTTACATCTTAGAGAAATGCTTCTGTAGGGATAGTTATATGTATTGAGAGGAACATTCCCAGCACAGTATTTAACAAGATGGTAGGGATCTCAAGTTAAGTGGCTCTTCCAAAAGTTCAATTTTGTAGTCTCTACTGGTTAAAATATTTGAAGGAACCGTCTGTTTTGTTGGTGGCCTACTTGTTTAAAATTCTTTGCACCATAAGATTCAAGATGTGTTTCATTCAAATGTTGGAATTTTATGTTGTTGTTTAACATACTGAACAACAAAAAAAGAAAAAAAGCAACAAACCACACACCTTTAGAATTTAAAGAATAGGATAAAATATCATATATGTTTAAAACCCATCTCCTTGCAAACAGATGCCGTTTCCCTTTCCGGTGTTTAAAAGAAATATCCATCTTATAGCTAACCAAATTCACAAAGTTATTTTTTGATGCAAAACCATTATTATAATCTGCATCTGTTTTGTGTACATTTCTAGTATACATAAAATGATTTTGTTTTGTATGTAGCTGGCTTAATTTTTTCGAATGTTAGGATATCAACTGATAAGATGTCAGTTTTCAAGGTAGTAATTTTACTATGATAAGCATTTAAGGACTCAAACTCTTCATGAACAAAGGATAATCCAGCGACTTCAAAGCTAAATTTAAGCTAAGAACACTGCTCAAGGTTTAGCTACAGTAGAAATCATTTAGACTACCCTGAATGACTGTTGGTACCAGTGATGCAGAGGAGCTATTAACAGCAGAAAGAACAATAACATAGTTGTGTATTACAGTAAAGAATGATCACAGTTTTATAGCATGTGGAACGTGAAGAGATTAGTAGGAGGAGGAAATAGAAATGAATGTGTCATTAAATTATTGTGCAGTTTAGTGATATTCTTAAGGCAGACAGTTCTGTCCTTCTGTGGAAACCTGTGCGTCTTGGACAAAATGTGCTGTCTGTCAAATGAGAAGATTAAGGTTGGTTTTGTGTCTTAAACATTCGTCAGGGAATGGGTCCCATAGTTGAGTGTGTGAGGTCAGGCAGGATTCTATTTTTATGTATTTGGGGTGCACATAAAATATCCTCAAGTGACTCAAGATAGGTGTGGTTTTTTTTCCTTGTGGAACGTACTACTGGAGTTTCTTGTTACTTTGGAAATAATCACGGGGCAGTATAATATTAGTAGTTTAGTATTGATTGATGTATTTTCAGACAAAATCTTGAATACTGAGATGTCAGTGCTTTTCCAAGGAAGAAATTCAGGACTTCAAGAGGACTTTTCAGCTTGGGATGCTAGCTAATCAAGCAGTTGATTATGTTAGAGTATTCAGTTATATACTGTGATGCTGAGTAGTACTTTGTCATTGGATAATGTTGTTAGTACTTATCCCATAAATTTCTTGTTTTTGATGTAGTTGTGCAGCATTAATTAATTCTTTTTTCTAATACTGAATAGCTCTGACAACTTTGATGGTAATAGGAATAATTTCTCTTATAATAAATTATGATTTCTCCTTTGAATTAGGTTCCTTTTTTCAAATATTTAATCTGTTTTCACTTAAGTAAAATGCAGATTTTTCTTGAGATTTCTAGAGTTCTCTCATATAAATGTGTATAACATTTGATGTTTTGCTCTTTAATCTCTGGTTAATGAACACAAGTTCTTTGGGAAGGATGGACTTTCATATGGAGTGCTTTTTTTGCATAAATTTTCAATTTTTACTTCTACTATGAAATTACTTACCTCCTTAAGCCATTACTCTTATAAATATACTACAGCTACTAATATTCTCTCAATCTGACAACAAAGAAAGCCATATAAAGCTTATTTGCCAAATCGGAACTTGTCAGAAGTGATTTTGGTTTAGTGCTGAAAAACAGTTGGAACTACCAAAAAGGACTTACAGTGGTTTTATAGAGCCTTCTACTTAGTTTCTTATTTGCATTTTTTCTTTAAGATTTTCCTTACAAGAGGTATAAAAACTATTCACTTACTTGCAATTGTTGTTCAGATAGCATAGTCTGTCAAGTCAGCCCTATAATGGCAAAAGTAAAATACATAGTCTAATATTTTGGACAACTAAATGTAAAATTATGGTAACGTAATGCCTTTTTTAATTCTTCATATCTTTTTGTATAATTCTTTATGCTTCTTGCTTCAGAATTGTCATTTGAAAATATTATGTTTAGCTCCAAGTAATGAAACAAGTGTGGATGAATGTAAGTGAACGTGCAAAATATGTCTTTTAGTGTCAGGCATATAAAAACAGCATTACAGGAAATACTTTTATTACAAGAGAACTAACTTTTAAACCAACACATGAGTTTGGACCTTAATACTAAGAAAAAGAAACCTTGTTCTTAACAAAACTCTCTATCCTTTTAAATTATCACAAACAAGAATATGTGTTCGAGATAGAAAATATATTTTTATATTTAAAATTGTCTTTCTTTTACCCCATTAGTAATTTTGTCAAAGAAACTTAGGTTACAATTGAATTTCATCATGCTGCAAATTAATTTTAAGTGATTGGCTTTAATGATTTGAACAACAAAATGTTATGTCAAGCATAGTATTAAAGAGGAGGAATTCTCCTAATGCTATACGTCTGCAAAATTGAAAGACTGGAAGGGGTCATGTGCACTTCTGCGAATAGTTGAGGCAGAGTGGCTTGCAGTCATGAAACATATTAGGTAACTCTAGGAATAAAAAATGAAAAAGTCTGAACATATGCTAAATTTTATAATCTTCTTTGAGAGGAAGTCCCACTTTATAATCTGTGATTGAATTATAACCACCATGATTAACCCATTATCAATATCAAGAATATTGTTACCAAATATGCAAAGTAAAGATAAACTGACAGTGAAAACAATAACTAAGAAATTCTGAGTTAAAATTTAAGCTTCCTTTTTTAAAAGTAATTAAAAGAAAAAGATATCATAAATATGATGCTTAAACTGGGGAGAATAAGCTCTCCTTGAAATAAGCAAGTTGTCTTTTAATTAAAGATAATGTACATTTGCAAAGTAACTATGTAATCTTTTTGCCACACATTGAAAAGTTACTATAGGTGAGGATGTTTAGCAGGCTAAATGTAGGCTGGCATGTCTCCAGCATTTATTTTTTATTTTGATACATTGGGTTGGTTTTTTTCAGTAGCAGCTTCCCTGCAAAGAGGATGTAATAGGCCCAATAGTTTAATAGGCCAATAGTGTTGAGAGGAATGCTTGAAATAGAAAATTATCCTACTAGAATATTTTATCGAAAGTGTTTTTTGTATTTAGCAGAGGTTGCCCAGTGCATACAGAGAATCTATAAACATAGCTGAAGCTGAATCTTTCCCTATAGAACTCAAAATGGCATTTGAGCACCTTGTATAAATGTAAGTGGCAAAGACAATGAACAGTGCTTTCCACTGTTAAAGATTACCTTCTTCCCACTTAGTTTTACTCTTTGGAAACAAGAGTAAATCTGGATAGTAAAAAAGAGTGAAAAACGGGAGATATAGGGCAAGTAAAGCAATAAAAATATCAATAAGGTAGAAATAACTATATAGTAGGTCACTCCAAAAGTAATGCCTCCTGTTTATTTCCATGGAAATTACAAGCACAATAACAGTATTTGATAGACCAAATTCTCAGCTACAAAACACTATTTTTCAACATAGTCACCAACATTAGCCGTGCTTTTTTGTCAATGATGAACAAGAGCCTGTATGCTGTGCCCATAAATATCTGCACCAGTAGAAGTGACCTACTGTCACTGTCACCACTGCTGAAACACCACCCACCACCTCACTATGCTCACATCTACTGTTTGGTCTCCATAACCATTCAGCAAGTGTCGATAAACGTCAATGGGTGCCATTTATTCCACATGGAGGAATTCAATTCCAAACCTTTGCTTCGTATGCACTTCCACATCAGACTTCATATTGTCAGACTGACCTCTGCTTTCATCTCTCACATGACAACAATGTGTAATGGGATAGTGGTGGGAAAGTCCATCCTCTGCTGTCATACCACCAACATCTGCCTCTGATGTCATGGGCCAGCATAATAAATTAGGAGGCATTACTTTTGGAGCAACCCTCATATAATTACTGGACAATGCATAGTAGATATAACTGTATCTAGAGTAACCATAACACTATAATGCAGAGAGCTGTATGTAGCTATTTTAGCTCTCTGCGTGGTAGTGTTATAATTTCACAAAACTAAATACTTATTTTTTTTTCTTTTCATTTATGTAATTAAGACATTAAATACAGTTTATTCCTGACAATTTTAGTTTTAAAAAAAAAATCTTTAAAATTGAAATGATAGCAAGCATCTGAAGGGTGAGCCCTGGATTTTCAGGTCTTTGCCATAACTTGAAGGCTTGTATTTAAAGTATCACATAGAATCTACTGCATCTTACCCTGATTCTCAGGGGGAAAGGAGCCTGAATTCATAATTGTCATAATCCACATGTGCTGTATGCAAGACTCTAAAGAAGACTGCAAATAATTAGAGGGAAAACAAAAACAAAAACAAAAAACTATTTTATTAAAAGAACTAACATAAAATCTGCTCCTCTTGGACAAGAGCAGAAGCACTAAGACAAAATTATACGTCCAGTGGGTAAGTTGTAGGAAAACTGAGTCTGTAATGTTGCATTCTGCCAATCCACAATTAGGATACATAAGATGTAACAAGAAAAAAAAAGAAAAAAATATTTTTGCAAGAAAAGTTAACTAAAAGGCTTATGGGGAAAAAAAAAAAAAAAAAGAGCTTCCCAGTAGTCTTTGCTGAGTAACTCTCCAAAAATTCAATACAGTTCTAGCATCCTCACGCACCCGAGGGCTCATATGTTATAGCTATTTTATGCAGAACTGTCATTTCTAGTTTATCATCTTGGAATGTCTAGTATAATTTTACTGGAAAACATCTAAAAAAACATCTTAAAAAGCTTGATTAATTAAAATTGTTTTGCACTGTATGGGCTTCAAAGTGTTTTTAATGTTTTGTAGTGAGTTTAAGAATACTAGAAGATGTGATTTCTCAGAAGTTAAAAGTATAAAGTCTAGAACACAGTGCTTAAATTAATGGTTGCTTACCTGATATGTTATTAAAACTTCTCAAGGTATTCTTAAAGGGGGTTCTTACAGTGTGCTTAAGGGAGTTCTTCTGTTCATAGTTCTGGCAAGTCAGAATCAATTTTGTGTTAAATATCTTAAGGATTTCCACACCCAGTCTTTTATAAATGAAAACATGGAGGTGCTGGATCCATACTTAGAGAACTACTTTTCTACTACTGCTTAACTGTTAAATTTTAGTTGAAAATTATTTTCTGCCTAAATATTTTTCCTCATTGCTCTGCATTTGAGAAGGGTGGAAACAAGTAATAAACTATTTTGCCTATATAAATTATTTCCCAGTCTGTTTTTTCTTTTTTAGTCAGATTAATTAGCTGTAGAATGATCTTTTCTTAGCTGTGTAATCTTAAAAACAAGAATCACAAACAAACAAAAAGATATTTTGCTGGTACACGGAGTCAGGAGTTTTATAATAAACATTTTGAAGAAAATATATGGGGATTATGTATTTAATGTCAAGACTACATTTTTGTGTCTAGATTCATTAACACATCTTTTGTAAGTGTCAAACCTATAGGATTTTGTTCATTGGCACCACCAATTTTTAAATACAGTTGTTATCCAATTATCTGAAGTTTGCATCTTGTTTCTCTGCGATTGTGGTAGTTTCACCCTGATGGACAGCTAAAATCCAACACACCCCCCTCTCACTACCTTTCCTCAAAGGATGAAGGGGAAAAAATACAATGAAAAAGGGCTCAAGGTTTGAGGTAAGGAAAGAGATATCACTCACCAATTACTGTCACACCTTACCCATTCTCCTTCACTGCGGGCTCCTTTCCATGGGCTGTAGATCCGGCCCAGGGCATGTTCCTACAGGGACTCTCCATGGAGTGCAGTTTCCTTCAGGCCACATCCACTGCTGCACCACGGGCTCCTCAATTGCTACATGCAGAGATATGCTCAGTTTGGTGCCCATGGGCTGCAGAGTGACAGCCTACTCCACCATGGGCTTCTCCATGGGCTGCAAGAGAACTTCTGTTCCATGCCTGAAGTACCTCCTGCCCTCCTTCTGCACTGGCTTTGGTATCTGCAGGGCTTTTTGTCTTACATTTCTTATTCCTCTCTCCCAGCTGCTCTTGCACAGCAGATTTTCTCTTTCTTAAATCTCCTCTCCCGGAGTCACAGCCAGTGTTGCTCATGGCTCAGCTCTGGTCAGTGCTGAGTCCTTTTTGGAGCTGGAGCAGGCTGTTGATCAAACATGGGTCAGTTGCTGGGCTCTGCGCACAGAGGCCACCCCTGTAGCCCCACAACTACGCAAAACCTTGCCACCTAAGCCAAATACAGTGACAAAACAGCCAATCTGGGAACTTAGTCAATGGGAATGAGAACCTCTGTGTTGTGCATTTGCTTGTCAGTTATTTTCTGTGATATTTGGTATTTATGCTTCTTTTTTATGACTGGGAACTATTTCCTTCCCAGGTTTAGGTAGCTGCTCTATGCTGTCTCTTAGCTTGCATCGAATTTAGAAGCCTAATGTACTTTTTTAAGTGCTCGCTTGAGCATTTTTTTCTGTCTATACTAAAAACATATCTCTATTTGGTACCGCCTTCTGAATGCATCACTATCACTTTAAACTCGATAGATATTTTAATGTTTTCTTTCTGACTATCCAAATACTAAGTATTACCTTCAATATGCATATTGTTGCTTGTTTTTCTGGACTGTATAATGGCTTTGTTTCAGATCTGATTTTAAATATAATTGTTTCGATGTTGCTGGTCATCTATGCAGCAGATCTGCAATATATGACATATCATATCAAGCCACATAGATACAATCTTTATTCCTTTAATATTGCATCTTTATTTTCCCTGGCTCAGTTATTGTTTGCCGATTTAGAGTACTACTTTAAAGACCCTTTTCTAGCCCTTTAGTGTGGTCTCTCCATTGCTCTTTCTCTGATAAATAGGCTATGTGCTACTTTTTATCTCTGCATCAGAGATCACTTTCAACTTTCTTTTCATTTTTTCACTCTGATTGTATTTATTACTGAAAGATCCTTTTTTTTTTTTTACATATAAGAAGTCCATGATATTGACATTGCCTTTACGTGTTTTATAATGCTTTTGTACTTGAGAATGACCTATACAATTATATTAATTTCACTTCCTGAAATAGTCTTTGAAACTCTTCTCATTTATGATATACAGGACATTGAGTGCACTGCCAGTTAAACATACAGAATACAAAATAGTATCTGTTTATCAGTTTTTCTTTGTCTGTTTCTTATCTATTGCATAGCTTACGAAACCCTGTTGGGGATGCAGGCAGTATGTGAAATGCTCCATTTGTTCTGTGTTTCATAATATGCCAGTACAATGGTACATTTAATGTTGCAATTCCAGGAACAAATTGTTAGACTTTGTTTGACCAATTGAGGGAGTGTTAAGTTTTGGAAGGAAAAGCAATACTTTTTTCAGCAACAATCTTGGCCTATCACAACATTGCTGTTCACGTTCAAAATTTTGTGGATTTATGCCAGAAGTTATTTTTCTGAATATCATGGTTCCTGCCCTATTACAATAGTGACAATTATATTATATAATGTGATGGAGAAAAAATTGCTTTTCTAAATTCATGTACAGTTTATATTGCCTTTGCCGTATTTTTCAACTTTCAGTACTTAAGTATGAAATAACAGTTTGCGTGCGCTTTTTTTTCAGATTGAATTAATTTGGCATTTAATTTTGTAGGTAATAATCTACAGTCATTGTTTCTCTTAGAATTGTGTATAGTACCAGAAGTTAGAGTAGTTTCATTATGAAAACATGAAAGAAAGGAATTAAGTATCTTAACAAAATTTTCAGTTTCTCTTTCTTCTTTTTCCACTTTGTTGCAGAAATAGTAACAGGTAGAATGTTTATGGAGAACATTGGTTTTACAAGTCTTTATGGAAACAACTTTTTAAATAAAATGTTTTGTAAGTTTGAGAGCATGAGGATGCACACAGCAACACTGAGAGGCAAGAGATTCCTGCTATTAGATCAATTTATTTTCAACTGCATGCTGACTTCAACCACTTCCAACTTCAGAAGTACTAGTTAATACTAAGTATTGGTTAAAATCACAAACATTATAATTTGAAGGTTACTATTTTCTGAAAAAACATTGACATTGTAGTCAATGTAGTGTGGTTGTATTTCCTAGATAATATTTATCACTGTTGTGTGGAAACAGAAGAATGTTCCTATAAAATTGCAAATGATCATATGTTTTTGTTGTTTTTTTTTCTTTTGTTTTGTTTGAGTATTGATTGGAATGCTCTGTTACATAAAGTACATTTTCTTCTTTTTGTCTTCCTGCAGACGTGCACACACACACACATGTATACACACACACTGTGGTGATGTGGTTGTGATACATAAGTCATATATATTCAAACGTAAGTTTGAATATGATTTATCAAGTTATTTTATTTCTTATTAGCTACTCTAGCCTTCTAACTGATGTATATATAAGAAGTCCTGTAAAGAAGCTGCTTTTGGCTATAATTTAGTCATGTGGCCTCTGATTAGATATTAAGAAAGATAGTCGCACCTGAAATGCAGTTTGTCCCTCACCTTTTTCTGAGAAACCAGGCTTTCAGTTTTTCTTGAATTAATTAAAATAACACTAAAAGCCTCAAATAGTGCCATGCCCTTTTTAGGCAAAGATGAAATACAGGCCAATTTTTACGTTGGCAATCAAAATCTAATTTAAAAAAAAAATTTGAAGGTGGATGTAGCATTATAAGAAAGAGCAAATAAAAATATAAAGTAAGTACATACACTGAGAAGATGTACATGCAGTTAGGACTGTTGAACAGGAGTAATAGGCAATGTCAGAATTTAAATAATCATTGTATAAGCTGATAATTTACTGTAATGACTGACAGAAAAAGACTGAAGAAAGATGGTGGCTTTGAAAGCCTGGAGTGAGCTTTTTGTGAAAAACTGTAGAAGGACAGACTAGTATCAGTGATTAGCTCAAGGGGCAGGGCAAAAATGTGTGTGTTAGCTAGGTGATTGGATGATGTTTGAATTATTTCTCTTACAGTGACTCATATTTGCTTGAATTCTCCCCCTCCAAATGTGTTGAACAACAAATATAGTATATATGCTGTATTCATCTGAGGTAGAGGAAAGAAATGGTGTATTCCATAATCACGAACTTTGGTGCCCACTATATGCCATCATCTTACAAAAAGGATAGGATTTGTCTTACACATACTGCTAGTGACAATATATATCCTCCATTTGTCTTTGTTGAATATTTGCTGAACACCTGTGTGTTTATTCTCCCAATTTCCAATATCTCTCATTAATAAATAAACAATAAATAAACTTCATTATTGAAGCCCACTCCTGAAAAATAAACAGAAGGGGCAAAAGAGTTTTCTTTTAAGTTTGTCAGCCTCTCTTCTGATAGCTTTGAGCAGCGTACTGTTTTTACAGAGGCCTATGTATGTTTGCTGTCATGAGCCACAACTAACAGACAGTAGTATTATAGTATGCTCTGCTTATTACCTCAACAGAACTTCGTGCAACTTTGTTTTCATGTTTATCCAAAACTTCACATTCATCAGAGCTTGTTCTTAATGAAGTGAAATTGTAAATGGAAGACAAGTCATTTAAGTTTCATTTTTTGTATTAACTTTGTTAGAATAGTCTCTAATAAATGTATTGCTAGTAGTTTTTGTTTTCTAGTAATATTTTTAGTAGAATAGAATTTGATTCTATTTTTCTTTGAGCCTTTATTCATATAGGATTTTTGTTTTAAGTATCAAGTAGTATGATGTCAAGGAAAGTTTATATGTTTGTTGTTTTTAAATATTTTATTAATACAGGATTTTCTGCATTTTAATATGTAGCACCTTATCGGTTTTGTAATTTGCCTTTAAGAATTTAACTGGGTAAATGAATGCATTATTTTCCATTTTAATAGGAAACAAAGTATTTTGGGAACTTTTGACAAATTTAGCTGGCATGAGAATATGAGAACAGCATATTTCTATAATATGTAACTTTCTGCTACTTTTTCTGTTAGTCTTGCTAGAGTTCATAAATGAAAGAGACCTTTGTCTCAGGATTTTTCTTTGGTAATCTGAATTGAAATTTGTTTGAAATGACATAAATTGCTAAAGGTAAGAAATAGTACTTTTTTTCAATTGAAACTCTTCGACTGAAGAGTTTCAAAGATCTAGTCCAATTAGTCCAATCCAGTGACATTATTCATTTTGTTCACTAAAAGTGTATGGTAAAGTGCCTCTCTGATATGTGTAGATGGATTAAGTAATTTTGCAAATGTCTTATACCTCTAAAGCCTTAGCATTCCACTTGTTCTTTGGAGTGTATACATTCAATACAACTGAGTTCCTGCAAAAATATTCTATACAAAGAATAATAAAGCACCAAGAAGGCATGTTAGTGTTCTGAGATTCTGTATTTAAAATGGTGTCACTGGTCAGTTTGACAAATGTTCCTTAAACCATTAAAGTAAGCAAGGCAATAAAATGGTTGTCATCTGAGCTCCCAAACGTTTGTGAAGTTAAGGATTTCTCCTTATGCTAGTCATTATCCCCTTATAAATAAGTATCATGTTTTAACTGAATATTTTAATTTGAATACTGTAAGTTCTGCAGCAAAGTTAATTGTCTTCTTTTAAGCCTGACAATTTATGTAACAATGTGTACTTACTCATTTTGACAAAAGCCTGAATGTCTGTTTATAATTAAATCTTAGAAAAAATTCCATTGTTGATTTTTTTTTTTTTTTAATTGAAGTGATGAAAAATGTGGGGTTTTGTTTTTAGTTCTACTTTCTGTGTACAAGCTGTGTTGCTTGGTAGGCACTATTCTGGTGTAATATTTATTTGATAACGGATCATATCTGTTGATGTAGCATATAATAAAAGGTCTTTGAACACCATTTAGCTCAGTAGTCCTTGGTCAGTAGAGTTCTGACAAAAAGGGAAAAAACAGAAAGCCCAACCTCCACTACTTCCACAAATCCAAGTTGCAGATATGTATCATAAAATGTCAGCATTATTCTGCACTCAAGCAAACTTAAGGACTGACAAACCTTTTTAGCACCTAATAATAATGTAGTGTTACATCTAAGCAGCAAATAGTAGTGAGGAAGAAGGTGGTTCCTGAGCATTTATTTTTCCTTTAAAAAAAAAAAAGTATTTAAAACTTAAAAAAAGAGAGTAAAAAATCCGCACATATCCATAAATAAATACACCAGAACTCTTGATGTGTTGCTTATTGAACCACTGCTGTTTTTTCCTGGTGTATTTTCCTTAGCTGTACTGCTTTAAGTTTTGTGAAAGGAAGGAAATCAAGATTCTTCTTTTCCATGTACTGCAGCATTGCCTCAGTGGTCATCTCTTTTGCATAATCAGTTACTTTATTATATACTGGATTCTCAGTTCACTTACTGGATCTGTAATGCATGGCTGTGATGCAGTAACAGGAAATATGAATTTTGGCCCATAGAAGAAAATAATGCAATGATCTTATTTGTGATTTCTGTGAGTATTTGAAACAGTTTTCATGGCTTTTAGCCAATTTTTATCTCTATATTTTTAGGACTGGAAATTCTCATTAAAAAAAAAGTAACATTTCTAACCAGCTATATGATATCTTTGTGTTCTTAAAAAGAAAAAAAAATGATATTATTAAGTTTTGATTAAATCTTACTATTTATGCTAAATGCGTATGTGGTAAACAAGCTTAGATCTAGTGATATTAAGTAGTAGAAGTACGTTCCACCCCTCCTTCATTCTGAAGGTGCACTGCTACTATTTTTGCTGCGTCTGCTTTTGAATATCCAGAATGAAGATGAAGGTGATGATAGTTCATGGTAAATCCAGTGACATCTTCTAATTAGTCCTAAAAATAAATAAGTAAATAAGTAATCCACTATTTCCCCTCTTTCTTTCCCCTCTCTCTTTCTTCGTCTAAATCATTCAACATACACTGATTATTTTGACTGGCTGTTATGTAATCTTTTGTATGTTTCAGGAATCTTGTTTGTCATCTCATGTTCCTGAACTCTGAAAATGGAAATCTTAGCTAATTAATATTGTTATGTATTTCATGAGTAACTTTGGGATGCTGGGACTTAAGCATTAGGACAGTCTGTTTGGTTCAGGAAGATGTTTTCTGAGCGAATAATTTATGTAGATAGGTTGTATATGAGGTGATAGGGGTATTTTAATTTGTTCCTGGCTTTCTTTATTACAATGTACTTCTAGTACCAAATCAGATTTGATTTAGTGTCATGCTAATTTGGGGTGGAATATGGTCATGACAAACTTCTAGTAGGAAGGAAAAGGGTGAGCTGTGTTACATTTGTGAAATATTTTTAATGCTTACACTTAACCTTTTTCCTTTTACAAAGGAAATTATCAAGGAAGCATTAATCAAGGAACAAAAACGAAGTGAAAAGGCAATCGAAGAAGCTGTTAAAAGGACAAGAGAGGAACTAATGGAATATATTAAGGAGCAGAAAAGGGTGAGTTACCAGAGGCTAAAGGGTTTTATTTCTTGGAGTGAGAAATCTTGAAATCTGTCTTGAAATGCACAGAAAAACAGGAGTAATATCTTCTGATTTGTCACTTTTTTTGTCAAACAATTTCTTTTAATACAACATAGTTCTACATGTACATTTATAGAATTTTAGGTTTTTTTGCAAATCAAAAGGCAGAATAATAAAATGAATAAATTAGCTGGAATCGATGGTATTTCTTATTACATTAAATTAAATATAGGAATGCAGTTTGTCAAATTCAGATTGTGATCAGAGGTACCATAATTAGTTATTAGATAATCATTGTCATGAAAATGGGGTAGTAATGATGTATTTAAGCTCTTATATTCCCTGCTATTATAAGCTAAATAATGTTGTGGTAAGTAGGACTTAACTTCAGAAGTTTGACTATACTAGTACTTCAAGATTAGTGTAGGATGAATTATCTTCCATTATACTGTGGGTGGATTTGCTTACGTTTAGCAATACAGGTCTTATTGGCAAAGATGTCCAGGGTAAAACACTATCAATAGGGATGTTTGTGTTTGTGTCTTAAGTTGGTAATTTACAAAGGATAAGCTGTGGGGAAAGTGAAAATACATCTAGCACTGGAACAGCTTGCATCATAAATAACTTGGATAATATGACCAATAATGCAGATTGACTAGTCCAGCTAGCGCAGATTCTTTACTGCTGACAGCTAGCTTGCAGTTTTCAACTGACAGCAAGACTGTGGGTTTCCGAAATGAGATTGTTTCAACTGTATCTGGGAGAAAAATCTAGAATTCTGTTACAATAGTCCAATATTTTCTTTGAAATGTGAGAAACAAAACTCTGCAGATATCTCCTACAAAATTTCTGTCAATTTTCCTTTGTATATAAATAGACTTGCACATCAATTTTTATCTCCTTTGCAGGTACACCATACCTTCTCTTGTTACAAACACATTTGTTTATTTTGAAAGTACATGAGCTCAAAGCCTGGCAAAAAATTTGCTAACAAAACACTCCCAATAGTTGCCCAGGTATCAAAAACTCCATTACTTTCAATAGTCATCCAGAAATCTCTTAGCTTTTTCCATTTCCTCCTGAAAAATGATAACAAGTAAGAAACACAGATAGTTCTTCCATGTGATCAGACACTGAAGACATGATTTGGCTGCCAAGGAAATGTATTTAAAACAACTTTACCCAAAAGTTGAATCCACAGTATGATCTATGTGAAGATATGGTCTGTTAAGCAGTATTCTAAGAGAGGGCATTCTCTCTCACTAACTTAAGTGGAAGCTAAAGCAGAGTAGTTGGCTAAAGTAGCAGTCTAACTTAGGAAATGAGATATGGGAATTAATTCTGACCCTTGTTTCCTTTTGACTTGTCTGTGACTTCCTTGCAGGTTTTTGTTTTTGTTTTTTGTTTTTTTAATTCTGGAAAACATTAGACTTAAAAATGTAGTTCATAATTTTTAACAACAGCAAAAAATATATAAATTCTATGTAGTACTTACTGGATTTCCTCAGAACTGGATTTTCATTAAATATGTATATTTTTTTTTTTTTTCTGAGGAAGATATCTTATAATTAGTTTCAGAGAGGAATTCTTGAAAAATAAATTACACAAGTTTGTTTATTATTTTTTCCTTCAGGAAATTCTATAACAATTCAGCTGTATTTAATTTCTTAGATTTCTGCTGTCTTCAGGAATGGAAACCTCCATTTTCTTTCCACCTGCACCCACAGTTAGAGCTCCTTGCCTTTATTCCGTTTTCTGATTGCTGTCAATCTTTCTTGTCCTTCTGAAGTTTTCACAAATAAGAGAAACAAAGAAAATACCATCTTCAAAGAAACAAAATTGCTTTTTATTTATCTAGTAGGAGCAGCATTTCCAGTTGTTTCATAGAGTTCTTGAATATCAAGATTTTGCATTAATAGTTTTTTCCTTTATTACTCAATTGCTACATATTTCTATTCAATAAAAAGTTTCCTGTCTGAGGACAGTTAGCTTTTTCTGGCTTTTTCTGATCTATAAAATTATTGTATTTAAGATCAGATTGGAAGATATTTTTATCTTCAAATCATGACACACAGTAGCTTTTATATGTTTATATAAGTGACATAATAAAGGGACCTTGATCAAAGGCCATGCACCTGTCAGAGTAAAAAACATATGCTTTATGAACTACACTAAAAGTCAGTCTGTGGAAGGAATTTTTAAAATAGCTCAGTGAAAACTCATAGATTTCATAGTTAATTTTTTTTTCCTTGAATTATTTGGAGAGTTCCACTTAGACTTTTACAGAAGAAGTGTACCTTTTGTCATTGTTTTGAAAATAAGTTTTAGAATCCTTCAAGCAAGGCTACCACAATATCTGTGCCTGGTTAGCAGTGCTTAAGCGCTTTAAGAAAAGAGCAAATTCTTATCCAGAAATTTCATCTTATTTTGTAATAGCGTAAAATACATTTTTTTTTACCTTATGGTAATTGCAGTATTGTATGGGAACTGTTGAGTCATGGCCTGAACCACTGATTGAGCACCTGGGGAAAGGACCCTGTCAGCCCTGGGAGCACAGGTGAAAGTAATACACCTGTGTGACCACAAGGGGTGGAGCCTGGCTCAACTTCTCTTAGACCCCCCATGTAAGGGCTGACCCCCAGTGGGGAAAGGATCTCTTTCTGGAGATCCCTCCCTGGTGGAGCTTTCTCTTGTGAATCTGGACTCTTCTGGTATGGGTAAGTAATCTTTTTCCCTTCCCTTATAGCACCTTTCTATTGTGCCAGTCCTCCTATAGTACTGATCTGCCCAATTGCTACAAGTATATACCAGTTTTCAAAGTAGATTGTTACTCATTTAGTCATATATATTCTATTAAATTTTCTTTTAGTAAGTATGTAACAGTTGTAGCATTGGTTTAAGGCAACCATTCATGTATTTAGCTAGTTACATGATTGCTACAAATATTTTCAAATAGTAATGGGCATTTACAGTTGTGTTTGGTTTCTTAGAAGTACTTCTGTAAAATTAGATCTGGCAATCTCAAAAGTTTTGCAGTCGGTTATAAACGTAGTCCTGCAATATACAATACTATATGTAACAGTAAATGATTGCTTAGTACAGATTTTTGATTTAGAAGGAAGTAACTGTGGATTAATCCTTTTTTTTTTTTTTTTAATTATCTGATAATTATTTTCAGAAGTCAATTAACATAACATATATACAATGAAAGCAAACTGAAGAATCTCAGTCCAGAACTAACTTTAGTTGTAGTCTGGCTCTGCTACTGCTGAAATGGTAATTACTTTTGCAAGCTAAGACACTACATGATTTAAATATTAGGAGACTTCACAAATCCAGCTTGTCAGTGTCTAATGTATGCTTCAATAGTCACTTAATGTATGGGGATATATGTGTGGGATTCTTTGGAGTAGGTTACTTAACAAAAAGCGAATAACTGATCTTTTGTTCTCTTTATACAGCGCTCTTCAACTATATTCTTTCTTGATCAGTATTCTTTTAACATAAATTCTCTAGAGCTGTTGTAGGTTTCATAAAATTCTGGAGTAACAATATCGTATGCGTAAAATTTGTCCATGCATATGGTGAATCTATAAAGATACTAGTCATTTATTAATTAGTTTTGCACATGATATTTTTTACTTCGTTACCCAGAAACAAGTCTCATTCAGTATCAGTGGAACAAGAAGTGACTGATCTATTTGACCGTATTTTCTCAAGGGTGGAGGACAGGTGACAAGGAGGTGGATTTTTTTTACTAGAAACGAGGGGTTGAGGAGATAAGCATTAAGAGGGGGAAATGAAAAATAAAGCAACAATATCATCAAGGTAAAATGCCCAAGGCAAGGATAGTGTTACTATTTACTCTGCATTCAAGCTGAAGTGGCTAAATCAAGTGGGGAATGTCATCAGTTCTTCACCTTTTAAGATTAAAGGACGTTGCAAACTAAAACAAAAAATGAGTCTCCACTTGGTAATGTATCTTTTGAGAAAATAAATGAAAGGTGGGCAGTTCCAAGGAACTTTCACATCTGTTGTTTGCTCCCATATGCAATGCAATTAATTACAAGATTGACTTAAATTTTGGAGGTATAAGTATTCCAAGTCTGTGATTAGAAGAATAAAAGAAGCATGTTAGCTTCCTGTGTAAAGTAATGCTTGGACAACACCTTTGCTGTAGCCTTTGTTTACATTCTGACTCCTTTCACTGATGCAAGATGTGAAGAAAGAGAAGTGCAGTCTATAGCATATGCAACAGTTCATGGAACTGTAGAGTAGCACATACTTGATAGAGAAAATCCAAGTCGCCTGATTAGCAGGAATAAGAATTAATTTATGAACCAGGGACAAGCTTGAAAACAAATTGTAAAATAACAGGAAAGCAATATCTGAAAACAAAATCAATATTGATATTGGATTGAACTAAGTTCCCCTGCTTCTTAATTTTAAGTAGTGAAACCATTCACAAAGGCCATGTTTTGTCTTATTTGTATTCATAATGTGGAATTGCAAATTTTTCTTTGTATGCAAGGAGTCTGGTGCCTGCTGTTCCACAAGGGAAATTTCTTAATGTTATGTTTTATATGACTAATCGAGATTATTTTTTATTGCAGGCAGAAAGCAAGAAGAGAAGCTTAATGAAAACAATATTAAAATAATTAAGGAGTCTTAAATGATTGAAATAAGTGAACTTTTGTTTACTGTTTTCAGCTGAAATAGTTGAGATTTTTCAATATCAAAAACTACTAGATTAGTTTATGGAGATTTGGGTAAATAGTTTGGGCAGTCGCACAGCATTTTCTGTTTCTAGCAGATGAAATGGTGCAGAGATCCAGGTGGATTCTAGCAGTAACACAAATATTTTAAAATAAATTATGCATTCCTTTAGTAATTTCTGTGGGACCTTATATACTTGTTTCGCCAGTGGATGGGGTCAGCACGAAGGTCATAGACACCAAGTTAAAGAAGTACATTTATCTTTACTTAAGTTTAAAGCAAGGTGATAAATGAAATGATACAGCAAGAATAAAACAGAGCAAGGCAATGCATCTAACCACCACTTCATGAGGGTAGCGATCAGGAAATCCAGGTACAGATCATCAATTGTCCTAATATTTTACTATAATCTAACTCCACTGTTGCTGGGAAGGTCCTGTTGCAGTGAGGATTTGGAGACTCTTTCCTGGTAATTGCGAAGTCCTACATAGTGTGCCCACTCGTAGATGAGGTCTCTAACTTCACTAAAAGAAGATTCAGCTTTTATGTTGTTGAGTAAACAAGTTTATGTGACAATTAGGCGGAAACGTCTGGTTTCATTATCCCTTATGGATTCTACCTCAAGCCTGGCCAGGACTCAAGGAGGAACCAAGGAAGTTTGTGTATTAGTAGGCCTTGACACTATGCTTCTGAACAAGGAAAGGTTAATATATTCTCACTTTATCTAAGCTACATCTCTTGCTGATGAGATGTTTTGTCCAAGATGCATATTTTGCTAATGATCGTACGTATTTCGCTAATTATCACATACTGATGATACATAAGATGGATCTCACAACCAAACATTGAGGTCAGCTTTGGTTCAAAGCCTACTCTTCAGGCCTTAGTACTTCAATACTATAACTGCATATAGAATTAAGAAAAAATAAGGAATTGAATATATTATTAACATTATACTTAATTAGCTTCTATTAATTTTTGGTTTTCTTTCCTGTTCATTATGTATCCTAGCATCACTAAACTTATAAGCAAAAATATTGTGCTACAGTAGTTAGCAAAAAAAAAAAAAACCTCACTCCAGTCCCTTGTAATAGATATGAAGAAAATCGCCTGTGATCTTTTTGTCCAAATGTTTTATCTACCAAAAATCAGCCTTGTCACCCTAGTACTGCAAAAACATGCTTGCATACTTCATTTTATCCTCTATAATTGATATTATTTCCTTCTGCTAGTAAGACAAAATTCTGGTAGGATAATGGTTTAAATGGCAGACAAAGAAAAATTGTCTTGTGATCTTGTATTCGGTTCACTGCTATATCTTTAATGTTCAGAGAACTACTTTTAGAGTGAGTCTCAAACTATATGTATGAATTTGGTGAATTCAATGAAAAGTTAAGTTTTTGTATACAGGAATGTTATAATTATTTTTAAATTTATTAATTCTAAGGAACGTACAACATACTGATAGTTGATATGGATATCACTTTTTTGGCAGTATTTCATACTTAAAAAATCTGTTATTTGGTTTTAATTAAATTAAATCAATTTAATCATTTTAATCAATTTATTTAAGTCAGTTTTAATGTCAAATTCAAGCCTTTGTTTTTCTGACAGTTATAAATTACATGTTCTGAAACTTGCTGCATCTCAGGATTCGAAAGAGACCTTAGTTTCCAGTGAAAACTGAACCAAGAGTACATAGCTTAGCGATACACCACAAAAATTACCGTAACAATTCAGTGATTACTAACTAAAATACAATATTTCAGAACTCCAGAGATTGTTTAAAAACTTGCAGTGATGGTTGTGTGGGTTCTTTTCATTCTTAGTCAAATCTCTGTTTTTGTATTTGCATTGACTTTTGAAAGCACTTCTATTTCTAACCACATTTTCTGGTGATAAAGCTGGAATGGATTTCCAAACTAGTATTTTGCCGTCATATATGAGTCCCTTCCATAGTAGTAACAGAATTGTTATATTGAAACACCACAGTTCTTTTCTAGTTCATTACATGGGCAGTATTAAACAGCTCATGAATTTGTAATTCAAATAGGGATGTTTGAGGTCAGGCTGATACTTGTAGAGTGTGCTTTATTTTTTGCTTAACTTTTTTTTGTCTAGTCCTTTGGTTATAAGGTGAAATAACATCCCACTTCTGTTTTCACTGTTGTCTTTAGTAAAGGGTCATCAAGACCTACCAGTGCAGTTACTGCATTCCCAATAGTCTGTTGTATGTATCTGTAAAATTATCAGGAAAAAAATAGTAATGTAGTAATAACTTTCTGTTAGTTATTCATTGTCAAGAAGTAGTGAGATCTTTGACATTCTATGCTTTGATCTCTTCTGCAATGGAGTGTTAGTGTAATACTTAATTATTTTTCCATATGGATTTTTTGAGGGTAAAATTCTGTTTCATAATAATAAGAGTTTTATTATCCTTTTTATATAAGGAGCTTTATCCAGTATGCTCCCTTCAAAAATAAATGATAAAAGTGATTTTAGTGTGAATATAAAGGCCTCAAAAAATATCTTCCTTCTAATGGAAAACAGAACTTTTAACTGAATTTTCCTAGTCATTTTACAGGAATTCTTACTCTTTCAGTCATCCATCCTAGAGTTTTGACTGTGGGCACACTTGACATTTTAAATAATTACTTGGATTATTTTCTCTTTATACTTGTTGATACAAGATTTTGTGAGACATTTATGTGCTGTTCTCCCTTTGTGCTTAATTTCTTTTTCCATTCCTGTGGTTGAGTTTTTAATGATTACAGTGCTTGTTGTGTGTTCTAAAATAATTATTTCCAGGAGTATCAAATACATAATTGAATTGAGTTCTGAAAGGGTGACTTGCAGTAATTTAAAATACATTAGCTCAAATGTTTCAATAATATGAAATATCTTTGTGCAGAATTTTTTTCTGTAGTTTCCGAATTTGTTCATTGTTGTCATTTCAACTTTTCATGTGGGCCTAAAACATTTGAAGTTTTATTTTCTAAATTCAGCCACAGGGAATAGGAGAGTCTGACTATGTTCTGTCTACATTCAAAATGGTAGAAAACTGTTGAAAAAAATATTAGCCTAGAATTTTCTGTTTCGGTATGTGAATTTTGTAGTACAGTTTTGCTTGACAGAACTTTGGCTTATTACAATAGCTATGTAGTTTTGCTGTGTTTGGAAACTGAAGGCTGGAATATGTGGAGGTATGAGCATAAATATGTGATCCATTGAGCATCTATCAGTCACACCTAGATTTTTGTTAATGTTGAAGATAAATTAAAAGTCATGTCCTTCAATTTTTGGTATTTCTATATGTACTTTATTCTGTCTTAATTATTTTATGTTTAAAAAATATCTTTCGATTAGAACTAACGAGGTTTCTGTAAGGTAACTTTGATTCACTACTTCTTTTACAGCACTGTTTTTAACTTTTGATTGATATGTGGTTGTTCACAGCTAATATGTAAAACACAAAATTCATCTTTTTTTTCAAGTATCAAATTTCTTTCCAGAACCATAAAGATCTACTTTCACAAACACTGCACTGTGCACTAGGACAACAGTGCTAAATAACTAAAGCCAATATGAAAAATATCTGTAGAACCTGTTCTTCATTTTATTCCCCAACATTTTAATTCCCAACATAGTTTAGTCCCTCAGTTGTAGTGTCCAACTTAATGGATAAAGCTACTTCTCAGGGAATACTCAAGTAGAAAATTAATGAAATTACGTTTTAGGAGTAAGTTAACCATGAGCCATTTTTTAACTTCAGCATAATAATTGTGTATTAAGGAATGTAAGTAGCATAATTTACAAAATTGCAACTTGTTTTTGTTTTGGGTATTTTGTACTATTTCCTCTTTTCATAGAAAACTTGACATAGTTGTATTTAGTACTTGACATACTTCATTTCTCACTTTATTTTTGTACCTGTTGGATCATTTAAATTGACATGGGACAATAGGAGAAGGCGATGGGGAAAATCAAGGGAAATATTTAAAAGGAATTAAGAAGTTATCCTTTAAGGAGGTGACAAGACCAGCTGTCCAGCTGAAGCGCCTCCACACTAATGCATGCAGCTTGGGAAACAAACAGGAGGAGTTGGAAGCTACTGTGCTACTAGAAAAATGGGATATAGTTGCCATTGCTGAAACCTTGTGGGATGATTCCCATGACTGGAGTGTGGCTGTTGGTGGCTGCAAGCTGTTCAGAAGGGACAGGGGACAGGCAAGGAAGGAGAGGAGGGGGTGCTGCCATCTACATCGGTAAAGGAATAGAATGTGAAGAGCTGTCCCTAAAGAATAGTCACGAGCAAGTCAAAAGCATATGGGTGACAGTTAGAGACCAAGGCAGCAAAGGGAGCCTTGTGGTCAGTGTATTCTACAAGCTACCCAATCAAGCAGAGCCTGTTGATGAGGCCTACTACCTCCAGCTACAGGAGGTGTCATGATTTCAAGCGCTCATCCCGCTGGGAGGGACTTCAACCACCCAGATGTCTGCTGGAAAAGTAGCATGGTGAGTTGTAGGTAATCCAAAAGACTCTTGGAATGCATTGATGATAACTTTCTGAGTCAAGTTTTTGGAGGCCCCACAAGGGGGGATGCAATACTGGACCTGTCCCTCACCAGTGCAAATGAATTGATTGGTGATATCAGAATTGGAGGCTGCCTGTGCTGTAGCGACCATGCTATGATGGAGTTCATGCATCTGCAGGACATGAGACAGGAAAAGAGTAAAATTAGGATGCTAAATTCCAGCTCTTCAGCGAGTTAGTCAATAAAACACCTTGGGAAACTATCCACATGGGCAAGGGTGGAGAGCAGAACAGGCAAATCTTTAAGGAAGCTTTCCTTAGCAAGATATGGCTGGACCAGGACCTGCTGGTCCAACTGAAAAGCAAGAAGAAAATGCACAGGCAGTGGAAATGGGCAGGTACTGTGGGAAGAGTATAAGGAAGCTGTATAAGGAGGCTGTATAGGGATGTGGTGAGGAAAGTCAAGGCTCAGCTTGAACTAAACTTGGCAAGGGGTGCCAAGAAGGAGAGGCTTCTACAGATACCTCAACCAGAAAAGGAAAGTCCAGGAGGGCACACCGCCCCTAGTGAGTGACACAAGCAGGCTGGTAACAACAGACTAGGAGAAGGTTGAGGTACTTAACAACATTTTTGCCTTGTTCTTCTCTAACTGCTAGCCACACAGTCCTCAAATGTTTGGTAGTATAGGGCACTGGGGAAGCAACATCTCTGCCACTGTAAGCGGAGATCAGGTTCATGACCACCTGAGGAACCTGAACATCCAGAAGTCTATGGGTCCCAATGAGAAGCATTCCAGAGTCCTGAGGGAATTAGCTAATGTAGTTGCCAAGGCACTCTCTGTGATACTTAAAAAAAGTCATGGCACTCGGGTGAAGTCCCTGATGACTGGAAAAAAGGCAAAATTACACTTTTTTTTTTTTTTTTAGAGTAAAAAGGGTGATCCTAGGAGCTACTGTTCTATCAGACTCACCTCTGTGCTGAGGAAGGTCATGGAGCAGATCCCCATGGAGCTATGCGAAGGCACATGGAAGGTGATACAAGAGAACTAGCAAGGCTTCACCAAGGACAAATCCTGTCTGACCAACCTACTGGCCTTATATGATGGTGTCACTGCATCACTGGACAAGGGAAGTGTTACTGATGTCGTCTTACTGAAGTCCAGATAGGCCTTTGACACAGTACCCTACAACATCCTTCTCTCCAGATTGGAAAGATATGGATTTGATGGGTTGTGGACTTGTGGATGTTCAGTGATGAACTGGCTGCAGGATCAAGTCTAGGGAGTGGTGGTCAATAGCTCCATGTCTGGATGGAGATCAGTGATGGGTGGTGTCGCACAGGGTTCAGTGCTGAGATTGATATCTTCATAAATGACATTGACAGTGGGGTCAAGTGCACCCTCAGCAAGTTTGCTGATGACATCAATCTGTGGTGTGTGGTTGACACACTAGAGGGACTGGATGCCATTCAAAGGGACCTAGACAGGCTTGAGCAGTGGGCTCAGGTGAAACTCATGAGGTTTGACAAATTCAAATGCAAGGTCTTGCACCTGGATCGAGGTAATCACTATGAATACAAACTGGGGGATGTAAGGATTGAGTGCAGCTCTGCTGAAAATGACCTGGGGGTACTGATGGATGGGAAGCTGGACATAAGCCAGCAATGTGCCATCACAGCCCAGAAAGCCAACTGTATCTGGGACTGCATCAAAAGAAGCATGGCCAGCAAGTTGAAGAAGGTGTTTCTGCCCCTCTACTCTGTGCTGGTGAGGCCTCACCTGTAGTACTTGTCCAGGTGTGGAGTCCTCAGTACAAGAAAGACATGGAACTATTGGAGCATGTCCAGAGGAGGGCCACAAAAATGATCCAGGGCATGGAACACCTCTCCTACAAGGTTGAAAGAGCTGGAGCTCTTCAGCCTGGGGAAGAGAAGGCTCTGAGGTGACCTGATAGCGGCCTTTCAATATTTAAAGAGGAGCTGCAGAAAAGAAGGGGACAGACTCTTTAGCAGCATCTGTGGTGATAGAAAAAGGGGAACTAGTTTCAAGCTCAAAGAGGGTAGTTTTAGGTCAGATATAAGGAAAAAGTCTTTTATGTAAAGGGTGGTGAGGCACTGGAACAGGTTGCCTAGAGATGTGGTTGATGCCTTGTCCCTGGAGACTTTCAAGGTGAGGCTGGATCAGGCCCTGGGCAACCTGATTTAGCTGTTCATTGCAGGGGGGTTGCATAGGTGACCATTAAAGGTCCCTTCCGACTGAGGATTCTATGATTCTATGGCTGCTGCAAAGAAGAATAAACACAAATATGAGGCATTCACTACAAAAAAACAAACCCTACCTAGGCTAGAATATGACTATGTTTTAAGATAGGTTGAAATGTAATTGCTACAATTTCTGATTCTGGAACAATGGAAATACTTGGTATGTCTTTTTATTTATAAAGTGTTAATAAGGGAGTTATTGCTTGATTTTAATTTTTACATTTAAAGATACATTGTCAAAACTACCTTTGTCATATTGATTACCTTCATAACATTCTTGCAACAGTGTTGGTACTTTCAGTAGGTTTATAACTTGTTCTCAGTTGAATTTTTTTTAAATGCACAAGAAGGGTTTTCTCTCAAATAGATGTTGTGCAGTTGCAAAAGTACAATTTAATATTTTCCATTAATTTTAATTTTCTTGGATTTCTACACTTAATGTGTTATGCTTTTCTCTCTTCCACATTTCGTGAAGAAGCATGACAAGAGCGTGTCTGGAGTTTACTCACCATTTTGTATTTGATCTGACTATTTTTGGAGTTGAAACACCAAGATTATACATCTTATATTTTCTTAGTGGACAATTGAATTTTCTTTCACTTTTTTTAATATATTTGTTAAAAAAAAAAAAAAGATTCTTTATTAAAATCAAGGAAAAATACAAACATTCAGAAATGCTTGTCGTAGTTATGTGCTGTATGTTAGATATATGTCAGTTCCTCAAAACTGCTATCTTCTAACTAAATATTTGCAGAAGAGTCTTGTGATGGAACGGTTCATTCTGTTGGGGTTTGCCTTTGAACGCTAGTCATAAAACCCTGTAAACAATGATACTTATGAGATTAATGTTTGTAAGATTGTCAGGAAATGCAGTTAGAAGATACCAGCTGAAAAATAAACAGGAGCACACAGTTCTTCCCATAATATGGAATTCCTTGCCACCAGATGTTGCAGATGTTACAACTTGTTTTTGCTTTTTTTGTTGTTGTTTTAAAATGACTGGAAATTCATTGGAATAAAGTTCTGCCAAGAACAGTTAAATGCAAAAATATTTTGCTCTGGCTAAGGTAGTAACTGAGGTAGTGTATGCTTTTCTGGCTATGCTTTTTACTAGGTACTTGCTGTTTGCTTCTGGTAAAGATAGATTCTGAGCTAGTTGGACATTGGTCTAAATTGTAGTGAAATGTTGAGTACAGTCTATTCTTTTGTTCTTGTTATGTAAACAAAGTGAATAGAAACTAAAAATTAATACTACTGTTCACTATTTTTAAACAAGGCAATATGTCTGCATGCTAGGTTGTAAGGAAGTGTAGAAGGAAGCACATGGCTTGATAGTTGCTGCTGCTACCACATTTGTAGGACCTGTTTGTGGATTATATACCATTTATTGCCTCACTTCTAAGTATGGACATTTCTGATTTGAGTTCCTATTTTTAGCAGTCAACTTTTCTGTCTAAAAAGGGGGGGAAATAAAACAGACTTATGGAAAGTGGTAAGATGCTAAAATGAAATTATGACTTAGTCTAATTCAATACTAGTTTAATATTTCTGCTTCTAGTTGTCTCTAGAACCTTGGTGAATCAGGTGCGTAATCCGTTATGCTTTCATATATGAAATCATATATATGAAATTCATTAAAACTTTATTTCCATGAAATTATTTGACTATAACCTCATACTTAAAAGTGAAAACTTCTTGTAGTATACCTTCAGCACATCACCAAGGCCAGGAGAGTTGAATATTACTTTAAAGCATTTCTGTAAGCATTTTAGGAACAAAAACAAGCATGTCAAAAGCTGATCAGTTTGACAACTTTTTTTTAGATACTTTGCCTGGAACACATTTTAAATGAAACTTGATAGGCAATTTAAACAACGTTTACTTTGAAACAGAAGGTAGCATCTTTGGCTATCTTTATGAACCATTGTTGAGGAGAATTATCACAAGTGTTTCTATCTATATATTCAATATTTTGATTCTGTATGTACTCTTTCTGCTTTTTATGTGAAATACAGAGCCATAGAAAGACTGGATGAACCAGATGAATGGAGTTGGTATTATTCCAAGCTACCAGCCTCACCGCTGTTCTTGTATGTCTGTCTTTTTGGTCAGCAATTGCAGCAGCAAGTAGATCTTTGTAGTTATCCCTGTTTGGTTCCCTGTCCATTCTACCCATGCTGTGGATCCCACCAAACTACACAGCTGTAATGCGTTTATGACAGTTTTATTAGTGGAAAATAGTGAGGATTTTTTCAGGGTAAAAAAAACCCTCCCTTTCAAAATTACTTTCCTTTGAAGATCAGTGTCACAACTGACAAAATACTTTTCCCTTTCTGAGAGGTATAAGTTGCACAAAAGAGCCTTACTCAGAGGAAGGCATACAGTGCTGCATCAAGCTTTCCTTAAAAAGGAATGTCAACAAAGCATTCAAATTATTTTTTTTAAGACAGCAGGAGATTGATTTGAGAGAATACTAGAACATTCATGCTCCCAAAAGAAATATTCCATCTGGAGAGTGGTATTCCATGCAGTCACTCACTCAAAGGGTCTTCTAGTCTCCTAGCTAGGATGTCGGGCCACTTAAATGTTTTCAATTTCAAGTTACTGTGTAATATCAACTTAAGCAAGTATATGTTTGTCTATTAAAGGGGACATCTATGCAGACTAGAATGGCACCCACAGAGTTCAGGCTGTTTTCATTCTTCCTGATATCTTCTGCTCTTGTACAGAAGAGTTCAAGAAAGTCACTATCGCATTTACTTCCTACTGGTTTGGGGTATCTTGGCCTATCTGCCAGTGGCCTCATCAAAGTAAATAAGGCCTCACGACTTCTAAAACACTTGTCTCATCAATGAATGCATAGGGCAGGGAAAGGTGTAATTTAACTTATCAATTGTGCAATTTCGCCCTCTTTTGACTCACACTGAGTGGGGGCATCTTTGTCTCTCATAACTTATTGTTATTTGCATATTTATAGCAGGCAAAAATGCAATACTTGAATATTTTACCTTTTGTTGATGTAATTCTTAGTTTTAGTGACCATTAGCTGTGCAGAGAGAAAAAGGAATTTTTGTAGTTGACATATATAGGAAAAAGCAAGCTGGGAGAGAGTTTTCTACCAAGTAAATGTTCTTGTACTGAACAGGTTGCTGAAAGAAATGCTCTAAATGACAAAGATTTACTTTGTGAGACAAATGCATATAGTAACCATTTTCTGTTTGTGTTGCTGAACTACTACCCACATAGTAAGTAAATTTTAATTTTTGGCATTGATCTTCCTTTGGGAAAGTTTACTGGAAACCAAACAAACTACATGTATCAGACAACAGCTTAATGTATGCAGCTTTTGTGGACTTCAAAGGGCATATTTTGGCTTACAGAGGTTAAGAAATAAGTTCTGTACTGCTGTGTGTTTGAGTGTGATTTGTGAAGTTGTGCCTCGTATCTTTTAGAAGATGCATAATTAAACACTATTTATCTGACTAATATTTACCAAAATGTAAATGCACACTTAATAATTGCAGATATTAAGATGAGGTTTGGGGGGGCTTAGTATTAGATTGTTTTTTCTAGTGTTATAGAAACTAAGCAGCTGTACTATATTTGTATTTAAGAATCACTGGCAAGCTGGTATAAACCACATCTGTCTTACTGCAAAGCAATGAAAAAGCTAAGCTGTAAAGTTTCTTTTCTGGCACTGTGTAAAGAAATTATTACTTTAACTTGGTATTGCTGTGATTACTTTTAGAAGCTGGAATCCTAGTTGTGCTGTCTAGTTTCCTTGACCAGGTGCTGTCTGTGCAGTTTTGCCCAGACAGAAAGATGTGTGGGAGTTTGCCTTTCTGTAGATTTGATGTGTGCTAGGACAGTCAGCTTAGGTATCTACTATACAACTAGAAGAACTACAGATATTTTTACTCTTTTGTGAAAAAGACTGAGAATGTTTGGAAAATACTCATTTACCTTAATACACATCTACAGTAGTTCCCTAAAGTAAGTTATCCTAAAATGCACTGGCCATAAGGTCCATTTGTCTAAGGCTCATAGTTCTTTAAAATCCTAGAATGGTTTTTTGGTGAAAACTAATGTCTTGCATTTAGAACTACTCAAGGTAAAGACTACAGGAGAATGCATAAAGCTCAGTGTAAGTGTTCACATGAATTAGACTTTCTACCCTGTTGAGTAAAGGACAGAAGTTCCTTGTCGTCATTCAAATTCTGAGGAAATGCGTCTGATTCACTTGTGAATGCTGGCCAGGTCAGAAGGCATCTATACAGTTGCTGTTATTCGTCTATCAAAATCATCACAGAAAATCATCAGTTAAGTTCTTAAAGTAGACTATAATTTCCCATTAACGTAAGTCAGTACTACAATTAAAATGATAGTTCTTTACATTATTTGCATGAATATGAAAAATACCGTAGTATGCAAAAGATAGCCTTCCTTGTAGTTTAGAACACTTTTTGAGTTGAATCAAGTTAATGGGGGAAATCAGCAGAGTAGAGAAGATGTCTGATATCCAATCAAAGACAATTTCAGATATAGTCATTTGAAAACAAAATTATTATAAGTAAATCTACTCATACATTACTAGAAAACAAATGTTTCATTGGACTCAATTATCAGATGTGTGTTTTTCCTCACTCTTAAAGATTTTTAAATATCTATTTTGAAAGATTACATATTTTTTCTATAGGAAAATCTATGTAATTGATGTCTCTACTTCTGAGGAAATGTTACGAGGTTTGGAACCATTTTCATTTTACCCGTACATTAGTCTTTAGCTTTATTATCATATTTGTGGCACATAGTAATTAAAGCAATTTTTGTATCAGTTCGGCTTTCTGTCCATCTAAAAGTTGGCATAAAGTTCAACTATTATGTTGAACTTTTGTTTCGTCTACATTTTGTTGTTTCTGAAATGACTGAATGGTTGCTTTCTAGACATTTGCTGTGTAGTTAACCTCTTTCAACTACATTTGACTGAATTCCTTCAATTTCTCCCATTGACTGCATCTTTGCTTTACTGTCTGTGCTTCTCTATATGATGTATCACAGAAATAGATACATCTGTTGGCAGTAGCCATTGCTGTTAAGCAAAATCTCTTGAAACTTAATTCTTAATATAACTTTAAATCCACAAAAATTACACTATAAGAATATGAACTCTTGGGGCGATGAAAAGAACATACATTTAGATTATATATCCTTTCATTTATTTAAATTGCCTAAATTTTTCATCAGTCCATCTCCATTGTGCAGCTACAGAAGGCTCCTGCTACAATGTCAGGGGAGAGAGAGGAAAAGGTAACACTTGCAACAGCGCATTATCATCTTGTAGGCAGTTTATTTAGGAAAAGGAGCTGAGAATGAGTCAGAACTTAGACATATCCAGGTCTAAAATGATTTTTAAGATTTATGGTAATAGTATATCCCATTGCTGTGAATGGAAAGGGAATACTTGTGTTATAGTTAGGTGACTTTCATTTACTAATCCATTTGTATTGTCACCTGCAGAATCATGCATCAAAACCAGAGAATTCATTTTCTCTAGGTAAAATTCATGCTCTTCAGTGATAGTGATTATCAGAATTTTGATTTGCATTCTTTTTAAGTGTGCTTGACTTCAAGAGTCACGCACAGCTTTCACCTGAAAACTTACTTGAAGGCAAGTGCAAGTGGGAGAGGTTATGAAAATCAGTTTCTCCTAAACTATTAATCTCTAGCGATTTCTTTTTAGTACTTACTGTATTTTAATACAACTTAGAACAAAATAGGGAGCTGTTGTTATTCTTATTTGTGAATATTGCTGTGGGCAAACCCAAAGTTTAATTTAAGAATTTCAGAAAGTGTTTATATTTTCCCTCAGGCCACATTAATGGGAGTCTAAACCCTAAATGTTACCACCAACACATTTTAACAGACTAGTTTCCCAGTTTTTGAAGTTTGGTGCCACCTTGAACATTTTCCTTTCAAATCGCATCCCCTACCTTTCAACTTTAAAAGGAAAACAATAAAGATGTATAATTTGGGGCTGAATTCATTAATTTGCTTGGGCAGCACAAAATTCAGTGTAAGCAATAAATTTGTATGTAAAACTATTTAATCACATAATCTATTTTGGTATCTATATTTTGTATTGTTTTGTGTCAACTATTATAATAATTCAGCTATAAGTGCAAAATTTCATGTTACTACAAAGCGTGACACCATCAGATAGGCACATATTTATTATCAGGGTTCACATGTTGGTGCTTTAAATTAGCCTGATGTTTGAACATCTGTGCTCCACCCAGGATGAACTTGTGACCAACAGATCAGTGCCAAGAGAGACAGTAGTATGATAGGGTCACTGAGAGTTCCTCAGCTCAGTTTCCTGCTCGTTCAGCTGGGCCTGTTTTGTGGCTTTAAAAGGATTAAAGAAACATTTACACTGAGGCTGTAGAAGCATTTTCACACTGCTCCTTTACCCAGCTCAAAAAGCAGCATAAATCCAAAGAATTAAGTAGGGGATTTATGTGAAGTTGTACTGTAAGGTGAGTTGGTACACCTGCTCTCCATTTTCTCTTCTGTGAATATGACATGATTAAGCAGCATCCTGCATGTGGTACAGAAATTAGCTGTGTGTTTTTTCCTGAACTTTTAATCTCTATAATCTTTTGAAATATTATTTCTAGATATTAAAGTGATGGAGGAATATAATAATACATTCTATTGATCCTATTAGACTGTTTTCTTAAGAGCGATTTATGACACTTTCTGCCACTTCTCAGTAATGAATGAAGAGAATTTTTAATTTCCTAGAAATTATAATACTGTATTTAAATGTTTAAAAATGGATAGGGGAAAAATGCAGTTCTCTGCCACTTAAGTTCATTAAAATCTAAAGGAAAATATTAAGTAGTCAGAATTATAGTTTTGACTCTCCTTGATTAATAATATGTTGATGAAAGAGATCTAGTTGAAATAACCTATCGTATGTATTTTGCAATTATTCTGTAGTGAAATTGCGAGAGTTTGAAATTCTTTCCTTAAGTTGAAACTGTTTCACATATCCTTTTGTGCCTCACTGTTTGTCTTCAAAGACCAAGGTTATGCCTGTACTCTTTATCCAGGCAAAGTTCCAGTTCAAACCAAAGTCAAGTGGTATTATAGCTGAGAAAAACTGTGATATCGAAGCCAAAGGGAAAAAAATGTCAGGATGAATTATCACATTCAACAGTGAGATGGCTGGTTGTTACACTATTACAAAACTGCTTAGATATAATGTTTTTAATCCAACATGCATAAATAATTATATATACAAATGGTAAGATATGCCAACTTTGGCTTTTGTCTGCAATCACATAATTGTTAAAATTTCTGTCGAGTAGTCTGTTCATGTTAACAAAGGTTTACAGTACTAACATCACCCAGATATATCCATCAGTGGATAGTGGTTTTTTTCTATATCATTAGGTGACTAGGCAACACCTGAGGAATACACAAAGTCTGACATGCATGGTCCTGCTATTATGCAAGAGTTCCTTATTTCTTTCTATTGTTTATCAGGAAAGCTGTGTGTGACAAGAGGAAGTGACGCATCCTTACATTCCTCCTGTCCTCTGTAAATGAGGCTCTTCTGTGTTACTCCTGATCCAGTGTGCCCTTGTACCCCAGAATGCCATTGGCCTTTTTGGCCACATGAAAAAGAGCATGGCCAGCAGGTTGAGGGAGGTGATCCTCCCCCTTTACTCTGCCCTGGTAAGGCCTCATCTGGAGTACTGTGTCCAGTTCTGGGCTCCCCAGTACAAAAAAGACAGGGATCTCTTGGAANTTTTTAGAGTAAAAAGGGTGATCCTAGGAGCTACTGTTCTATCAGACTCACCTCTGTGCTGAGGAAGGTCATGGAGCAGATCCCCATGGAGCTATGCGAAGGCACATGGAAGGTGATACAAGAGAACTAGCAAGGCTTCACCAAGGACAAATCCTGTCTGACCAACCTACTGGCCTTATATGATGGTGTCACTGCATCACTGGACAAGGGAAGTGTTACTGATGTCGTCTTACTGAAGTCCAGATAGGCCTTTGACACAGTACCCTACAACATCCTTCTCTCCAGATTGGAAAGATATGGATTTGATGGGTTGTGGACTTGTGGATGTTCAGTGATGAACTGGCTGCAGGATCAAGTCTAGGGAGTGGTGGTCAATAGCTCCATGTCTGGATGGAGATCAGTGATGGGTGGTGTCGCACAGGGTTCAGTGCTGAGATTGATATCTTCATAAATGACATTGACAGTGGGGTCAAGTGCACCCTCAGCAAGTTTGCTGATGACATCAATCTGTGGTGTGTGGTTGACACACTAGAGGGACTGGATGCCATTCAAAGGGACCTAGACAGGCTTGAGCAGTGGGCTCAGGTGAAACTCATGAGGTTTGACAAATTCAAATGCAAGGTCTTGCACCTGGATCGAGGTAATCACTATGAATACAAACTGGGGGATGTAAGGATTGAGTGCAGCTCTGCTGAAAATGACCTGGGGGTACTGATGGATGGGAAGCTGGACATAAGCCAGCAATGTGCCATCACAGCCCAGAAAGCCAACTGTATCTGGGACTGCATCAAAAGAAGCATGGCCAGCAAGTTGAAGAAGGTGTTTCTGCCCCTCTACTCTGTGCTGGTGAGGCCTCACCTGTAGTACTTGTCCAGGTGTGGAGTCCTCAGTACAAGAAAGACATGGAACTATTGGAGCATGTCCAGAGGAGGGCCACAAAAATGATCCAGGGCATGGAACACCTCTCCTACAAGGTTGAAAGAGCTGGAGCTCTTCAGCCTGGGGAAGAGAAGGCTCTGAGGTGACCTGATAGCGGCCTTTCAATATTTAAAGAGGAGCTGCAGAAAAGAAGGGGACAGACTCTTTAGCAGCATCTGTGGTGATAGAAAAAGGGGAACTAGTTTCAAGCTCAAAGAGGGTAGTTTTAGGTCAGATATAAGGAAAAAGTCTTTTATGTAAAGGGTGGTGAGGCACTGGAACAGGTTGCCTAGAGATGTGGTTGATGCCTTGTCCCTGGAGACTTTCAAGGTGAGGCTGGATCAGGCCCTGGGCAACCTGATTTAGCTGTTCATTGCAGGGGGGTTGCATAGGTGACCATTAAAGGTCCCTTCCGACTGAGGATTCTATGATTCTATGGCTGCTGCAAAGAAGAATAAACACAAATATGAGGCATTCACTACAAAAAAACAAACCCTACCTAGGCTAGAATATGACTATGTTTTAAGATAGGTTGAAATGTAATTGCTACAATTTCTGATTCTGGAACAATGGAAATACTTGGTATGTCTTTTTATTTATAAAGTGTTAATAAGGGAGTTATTGCTTGATTTTAATTTTTACATTTAAAGATACATTGTCAAAACTACCTTTGTCATATTGATTACCTTCATAACATTCTTGCAACAGTGTTGGTACTTTCAGTAGGTTTATAACTTGTTCTCAGTTGAATTTTTTTTAAATGCACAAGAAGGGTTTTCTCTCAAATAGATGTTGTGCAGTTGCAAAAGTACAATTTAATATTTTCCATTAATTTTAATTTTCTTGGATTTCTACACTTAATGTGTTATGCTTTTCTCTCTTCCACATTTCGTGAAGAAGCATGACAAGAGCGTGTCTGGAGTTTACTCACCATTTTGTATTTGATCTGACTATTTTTGGAGTTGAAACACCAAGATTATACATCTTATATTTTCTTAGTGGACAATTGAATTTTCTTTCACTTTTTTTAATATATTTGTTAAAAAAAAAAAAAAGATTCTTTATTAAAATCAAGGAAAAATACAAACATTCAGAAATGCTTGTCGTAGTTATGTGCTGTATGTTAGATATATGTCAGTTCCTCAAAACTGCTATCTTCTAACTAAATATTTGCAGAAGAGTCTTGTGATGGAACGGTTCATTCTGTTGGGGTTTGCCTTTGAACGCTAGTCATAAAACCCTGTAAACAATGATACTTATGAGATTAATGTTTGTAAGATTGTCAGGAAATGCAGTTAGAAGATACCAGCTGAAAAATAAACAGGAGCACACAGTTCTTCCCATAATATGGAATTCCTTGCCACCAGATGTTGCAGATGTTACAACTTGTTTTTGCTTTTTTTGTTGTTGTTTTAAAATGACTGGAAATTCATTGGAATAAAGTTCTGCCAAGAACAGTTAAATGCAAAAATATTTTGCTCTGGCTAAGGTAGTAACTGAGGTAGTGTATGCTTTTCTGGCTATGCTTTTTACTAGGTACTTGCTGTTTGCTTCTGGTAAAGATAGATTCTGAGCTAGTTGGACATTGGTCTAAATTGTAGTGAAATGTTGAGTACAGTCTATTCTTTTGTTCTTGTTATGTAAACAAAGTGAATAGAAACTAAAAATTAATACTACTGTTCACTATTTTTAAACAAGGCAATATGTCTGCATGCTAGGTTGTAAGGAAGTGTAGAAGGAAGCACATGGCTTGATAGTTGCTGCTGCTACCACATTTGTAGGACCTGTTTGTGGATTATATACCATTTATTGCCTCACTTCTAAGTATGGACATTTCTGATTTGAGTTCCTATTTTTAGCAGTCAACTTTTCTGTCTAAAAAGGGGGGGAAATAAAACAGACTTATGGAAAGTGGTAAGATGCTAAAATGAAATTATGACTTAGTCTAATTCAATACTAGTTTAATATTTCTGCTTCTAGTTGTCTCTAGAACCTTGGTGAATCAGGTGCGTAATCCGTTATGCTTTCATATATGAAATCATATATATGAAATTCATTAAAACTTTATTTCCATGAAATTATTTGACTATAACCTCATACTTAAAAGTGAAAACTTCTTGTAGTATACCTTCAGCACATCACCAAGGCCAGGAGAGTTGAATATTACTTTAAAGCATTTCTGTAAGCATTTTAGGAACAAAAACAAGCATGTCAAAAGCTGATCAGTTTGACAACTTTTTTTTAGATACTTTGCCTGGAACACATTTTAAATGAAACTTGATAGGCAATTTAAACAACGTTTACTTTGAAACAGAAGGTAGCATCTTTGGCTATCTTTATGAACCATTGTTGAGGAGAATTATCACAAGTGTTTCTATCTATATATTCAATATTTTGATTCTGTATGTACTCTTTCTGCTTTTTATGTGAAATACAGAGCCATAGAAAGACTGGATGAACCAGATGAATGGAGTTGGTATTATTCCAAGCTACCAGCCTCACCGCTGTTCTTGTATGTCTGTCTTTTTGGTCAGCAATTGCAGCAGCAAGTAGATCTTTGTAGTTATCCCTGTTTGGTTCCCTGTCCATTCTACCCATGCTGTGGATCCCACCAAACTACACAGCTGTAATGCGTTTATGACAGTTTTATTAGTGGAAAATAGTGAGGATTTTTTCAGGGTAAAAAAAACCCTCCCTTTCAAAATTACTTTCCTTTGAAGATCAGTGTCACAACTGACAAAATACTTTTCCCTTTCTGAGAGGTATAAGTTGCACAAAAGAGCCTTACTCAGAGGAAGGCATACAGTGCTGCATCAAGCTTTCCTTAAAAAGGAATGTCAACAAAGCATTCAAATTATTTTTTTTAAGACAGCAGGAGATTGATTTGAGAGAATACTAGAACATTCATGCTCCCAAAAGAAATATTCCATCTGGAGAGTGGTATTCCATGCAGTCACTCACTCAAAGGGTCTTCTAGTCTCCTAGCTAGGATGTCGGGCCACTTAAATGTTTTCAATTTCAAGTTACTGTGTAATATCAACTTAAGCAAGTATATGTTTGTCTATTAAAGGGGACATCTATGCAGACTAGAATGGCACCCACAGAGTTCAGGCTGTTTTCATTCTTCCTGATATCTTCTGCTCTTGTACAGAAGAGTTCAAGAAAGTCACTATCGCATTTACTTCCTACTGGTTTGGGGTATCTTGGCCTATCTGCCAGTGGCCTCATCAAAGTAAATAAGGCCTCACGACTTCTAAAACACTTGTCTCATCAATGAATGCATAGGGCAGGGAAAGGTGTAATTTAACTTATCAATTGTGCAATTTCGCCCTCTTTTGACNCCCACCTGTGCGACCTGGTGTAGGGAACCTGCTTTGGCAGGGGGGTTGGACTTGATGATCTCTGGAGGTCCCTTCCAACCCCTATGATTCTGTGATTCTGTAATTGTGCAAGACTTTAAAATAACATTTCTAGAAATCAGAATTATAACCAGATCATATCTTTTGAGATTGCTTCTTATGTGTTCTGTACACTCAAAATAAGTTTTGAAATTAAGTACAGGAAAAATTAATTCTTAATTAGATAAGTAGAATTATGCGTTTTTAATGCAACTTGTGGCTCTTCTCCTTAACATTCAGAAGAGAATTTAAGATTGACTAAGAATAGCTGATTAAAAAAAAAAATCAAAACAAAAAAAACAAAGGCTGTACATCTTTGTGTGAATGAACATAAGTACTCCTATTTTAGCATCCTACTGAGAAAATTACAAAGGACAAGTGGATTATGGAGGTTAGACTGAGTTAAGTGGATGTTTAGCATACTTGAAGTTATTCCTAATAAAATATAAACGCTATTCATTTGTTGCCTTTTTCTTTCAAACTCATCCATGTGTTTGTAGCCAAGTTTGTATTACAATTATTTGTATTCCATGGGTGTTTCTTAATTCAAAATTTTTGTGTATGTGTAATTGGAATCGTAGAATGGCTTGGGTTGGAAGGGAACCTAAGGATCATCACATTCTAGCCTCCCTCCCACAGGCAGGGCCATCAACCTCCAGATCTGGTACTAGACCAGGTTGCCCAGGGCCTCATTCAGTCTGGTTGTGAACACCTACAGGGAGGGGGCATCCATAGCCTCTCTGGGCAGCCTGTTCCAGCACCTCACCACTCTCTCTGTGAAGAACTTCTCCCAATATCCAATCTAAGCTGTCTTGAGCTTAAAACCATTCCCCCTGTTCTATCACTATCTACCTGAGTAAAAAGTTGATACTCCTCCTTTTTATAATCCCCTTTTAAATACTGGAAGGCTGCAGTGAAGTCTCCTTGGAGAAGAGAAGGCTGCAGGCTGAACAAGCCTAGCTCCCTCAACCTGTCTTTGTAGGGAAGGTGCTCCAGCCCTCTGATCATCTCTGTGGCCCTCCTCTGGACTGTCTCCAAAAGCTCCACATCTTTTCTGTACTGGGGGCCCCAGACCTGGACACAGTACTCCAGATGGAGTTTCCCAAGGGCAAAGAAGGGAAGAACAATCACCTCCCTGCCCCTGCTGGCCACTCCTCTTCTGATGGAGCCCAGGATACCATTGGTATCCTGGGTAGCCCTCAAATCCATATCATTCCAATTTAGAGATGAGGATGTGGTGGGAGATCATGTCAAAGGCCTTGTACAAGTCCAGGTAGATGACATCAGTTGCCTTCCCTTTGTCCACTAGTGTTGTCACTCCATCATAGAAGGCCATCAGGTTGATCAGGCACGAGCTTCCCTTGAGAAAGCCTGACTGTCTGGGATCACCTGCTTATCCCTAATGTTCCTTCACGTGTCTTCTAGGAGGATCTGTTCCAAGATCTTCCTAGGCACAGAGGTGAGTGAGGTTCACTGGCCTGTAGTTTACTGGGTCCTCCTTCCTCCCTTTCATGTAAATGGGTCTGACGTTTCCTTTTTCCCAGTCCCCATGGATGTGAGAAATACAAGAATCCTGGCTGCCAGTGAAGACTGAGGCAAAAAACTCATTTAGTACCTCAGCCTTCTCCGTATCTGTCATAGCCAGTTCTCCTTTCTCATTTACCAAAGGAGGTACGTGAGGTACGCTCTCTTTGGCCTGCCTCTTCTGGCCAATGTACTTATAGAATCTCTTCTTACTGTTTTTAACATCCCTCACCAAGTTCAGTTCTGTCCGTGCCTTGGCTTTTCTAATCTCCTTTCTGCAAATCTGGACAGCACCTCTGTTTTCTCCCCAGCTGACACGCCCTTGTTTCCACAGCTGGTACAGTCTCTTCCCTCGGTCTATCTTGCAGGTCCTTGCCAAGCCCTGTCGCTCTCCTGCCTCCCCTGCCCACTTTCTTGTTCTGAGAGATGAGAGCTCTTGTGCTTTCAGAAAAGCATCCTTGAAGAGCAGCCAACTTTCTTCCACTCCTTTGTCTCTAAAGACAGCTTCCCAGGAGATCTCATCCAACAATTCCTTAAATAGCCTGAAGTTTGCTCTCCCAAAGTTCAGGGTCCTGACCCCACTGTTTGCCAGGCCCATGTTCCTTGAGATCCCAACCTCAACCAGGGCGCAATCGCTGCCTTCAGTGATGCTTTAATGATCTCTTCTGCACTGGTGAGCACCAGATCCAGCTGCACTTCACCTCTCTTTGGTCTATCCAATACTTGAACCAGAAGCTTATCATCCACACACTCCACGAGATTCCTGGTGGATTCCTGTGGATGCCCCATCCCTGGAGGCATTCAGAGCCAGTCTGGATGTGGCTCTGGGCAGCCTGGTCTAGTGGTTGGTGACCCTGCCCACAGCAGGGAGGTTGAAGCTAGATGATCATTATGGTCCTTTTCAACTCAGGCCATTCTATGATTCCTGGATCTCTTGCAGCTCGCTGTGTGATTTTCCCAGCAGATAACCAGGTGGTTGAAATCTCCCATCAGGAGGCATGCCTGTGAGTGCACCACCTCCTGCAGGTAAATGAAGAAGGGCTCATCAGCAGGCTCCCATTGTTCTAGTAGACCCCTACCACCAGGTGCCCTTTATTAGTTCTGTCCTTAATTCTAACCCGCAGGCTCTCAACCTGCTCCTCTCCATTTCTCAGAGGGAGCTCCTTGCAGTCTATCCAGTCTTTAACATAGAGGGCAACTCCTCCACCCTTCCTACCTCGCCTATTCCTAAAAAGGCAATAGCCCTCTACAGTGGTATTCCTGTTTAGTGAGTCATCCCACCACATTTCCATGATAGCAACCAGATCATAATTTTCCAAGCACATCATGATTTCCAACTCCTGCTTATTTCCCATGCTGCGTGCATTAAGTGTAAAGGCACTTAGCTGGGCTTTCTGACGCACCACCTTTCTAGAGGGGCCCTCCCTTGAATCTCCAGAAGAAATCTGAAGTTTTTCCCCACTGCTGCCTAGAGAGACATGACAAGTTTTCAGACAGCAGATCAGCAACACTTCCTCCTCTGAGGAGTTCCCACAAGATCCTACAGGACAGTTCAGAGGTTTTTCCGCACAGTCTCCTGGCATGACAGCAACCCCAGTCCTTTTCTCTGTCCCATCACACTCGACATTCTTCACTCATTGGATCTAGTATAAAGCCCCAGACTACTCACTCTACCCTAGTGAGCCTCATTGCATCCCCTTCCTACCTAGTTTAAAGCCCTCTCAGTAAGCCCCACTAGCTGTTGGGCTGGGATCTGTTTCCCTTTTAGAGACAAGTGACACCCATCTGCAGCCATTAGACCAGGTGCTGAGTAAATCGCCCCGTGGTCAAAAAACCCGAAGTTCCTGTGGCAGCACCAGTCTCTCAGCCACTTATTCATTACCTGGGTTTTCCTAGCTTGCTGTGTGTCTCTCGCTGCCCCAGAAGGGATAGAAGAAAATATCAGTTGTGCTCCCACTCCCTCAACAAACTGTCCTAAAGCCCTGAAGTCTTTTTTGATCGTTTGCATGCTTCTCTGAGCTACTTCATCACTGCCTGCCTGAATTATCAGTAATGGGTAGTAATCAGAGGGGTGAACCAGATCTGGGAGTTGTGTCCTTGACTCACGCTCCAGGGAGGCAGCACACTTCCCTATAAGTTGGGTCCAGTCTGCACATGATGCCCTCTGTTCCCGTGAGGAGGGAATCACCTGCAACAATAATCCTTCCTTCTTTCTTGGCAGAGGCAGTCTGGAGATGCAGAGTTGACTGCCTCGCCCTTGGCAATGTGTTAGGCAAACCTTCCCATGCCTCCTTGCTTACCTCCCCTTCAATTTCCAGTTCCTCAAACCTATTACTTAGGGGCACGTGGGGAAGTGAGGTTGGTTGGGAAGGCGTTCACCCATGAGTCCAAGCTGGGACTGTCTGCCAACTCTCCCCATCTCTCAGGTTCCCCTCCCCTGTGCCAGACAGTGATGGGGCAGGGGGTCCATCACTTTCAAGGGGGTGTCTCCCTGGAGCCTTTCTCTCTGGCATGAGAGGGAGTTACTTCACCAGTCAATCTCTCAATATTAGATATATTGATAGCACAGGAACAGTTACAAATTTTATGAAGTTGATGTTATCCACGTTAGTTTTTACTAGATGGGAAAATTAATCAGTTCAATATGATCAACTTGGATTAATTGAAACTAAAATCATCTGCAATTTTGTTTTTGTTGTTATAGGCCAACTCCTTGTCTTTTTACAAGTCTCTGTTGGCAACAAGAAGATCCTTAGGAATCTTGGAGCAAAAAACATGGCTAGCAACATCATTTTGGCAGGCACATACAAGGCTGTCAAATTGCAAGAGAGAAGTTCCACAGTGATCAACTTTATTGTAATTCTCAGTGCAAAAATCAGTAGATTGACCAAGATCTCTTACATCTTTAGATTTTATGATACCGCTTTTCTTTGATGATGTTGTTGCATCAACAGCTTTATAAGGTGCTTCTGCAGCAGCTGCTCTGAATTTTGCTGCAGAGGTTTGTCTTCAACTTCTAAATGGAAATATCCATTAAAATGGATCTGACAGTGAAAACATAAGCAATCCAATCAATACTGAAGGAGTCCTTTAAGTGTGGCCTCAGAAATGCCTGTCTGAATAGTAGAAAATTAGTTTTCTATTCCCTAAACCTTAATGCTTAATTACTTATTTCAATGCATCTATGATTACTACTGATTTAATTTACCAGATTTACTGCAGACTGATTCCTTGTTGAGGTTTCTTTTTGAGAATCTATCTACAATGGTAATATAATTTTAGATATAGGTATTTTGTACGATATCATCTTTTCCTCTGCCTTCAAATACGTATGGTTTCATCCTGTCACATCTTGGTTAATGATGCTTCGCAGAAGCCTTGTATAGTCTCTAGCAAGTCTTTAGTAGCCATATTACAACAGCTTTTAATAGAGCCTAAGACGGACTTGGGTACTTAAAACAGTAAGGACCCAGGATCTGACCAGTCTAGATAGAAAGCTGTCAGATCATTTAGGTATCCATAGTTTAGGTGCTATTATATGTTTCCAGTTCCTACTTCCGTATGAGAGAAGGTGATCTGATGAAGATGGCCCATAGTTACATTGTGATTAGTCTTCTGCTTTGCGCCTGTCTTGCAGGGACTGTACGTATCAGGAACTGTGTAGGCACTTGCAGAACCAAATGCTAACCATTTTTCTTTCAGAGATTTTGTGGACACTGCTGAGTTCTGTGCTGGATAGAATCAAATGTAGCTCAGGAGTGGATACAGCATAGATTCACTCTCATAGCTCTATTTGTAAAATAGTTGTAGTAATGTTCACAGAGTTATCAAATTGAGTTAAGGTGCTGAGTAGTGACAGGGGTAACAAGTTATCTAGAGGATGATTGGTTTCCACTGCAAATAATTTCTTTTTTTTATTTTTTTTCCATTTTCAAAATTAGAAGAAAATCTAGTGCCCAAAGGAAAATGAGAATTGGTCCTGTGTGACATAACATGTGGGAAGTTGGGTTTTATTTGAAACCTGCCCAGTCTAAGCCAGCATTACTCAACCTGTAAGTCCATAAAACATTGAAAGCAGCCTTCAAAATAACTCCTTATTATGCTTTTCCATTAATTTAAATAAATGCGTTTTTTGCGTAATATACAGGTGCCAAATTTAATTGTTTTGTTATTTTATTAGTGGAACTGATCTGTGCTTTTCTGCTACTCTTCAATAATTCTACAAGAGAAGAACAGTGGGATATGACAGCATTGGGATATTTTTGCTTTAAAAATAGATAACTATAAAAAAGAAATCTGACTTCATGTATTTAATGAGCATTTTCATGCTTCAGATATTATGCTGCAAGGAAGGCACTTGTTTTCTGCAAATTCAACAAGTTTTTACAAAGGCTTTTATTTTGGAAACCTTTAAAAATCAACGAGGTGCATGTCCACATAACACACATGAGTGACTTTAATAGTGGGAGAGTCACTAGTGTATTCAAGATTTTACAGGCATCTGAATGTTTGCAGCGTCAGGACCTCAATCTTTAAGGTTATACAAGGGCATTTGATTGTATAAGACGTCCAGATACTTAAGTACTGTTTAAATGTATTTACGCATGTTTGTCTTAAGTATATTGTATCTGATTGCTGTACCCATCAACAATTACAGTAGCAGTTACAGTAACTATATACTTAGTATGTGGCAATAACCTATAAATAGTTTAGTAAAGGAATCCTATGTTGCTAAGCTATTCAATAGATAGATCTACCCAGAGGTTGCTTACTTGTTTCTACATGTAAGTATTTCCATTATTATTTTTGTTCTCCTAGATAATTTGCTTTTTTCACCTTTTACAGTAGCCTGAGCAGGTGTTGCAATGATTTTTAGCTCCTTTATGTATTCCTTGATTGAAAGTAAATTTCCTTCTTTTATTTACATGAAGGAAGGCTGGCATTTTCTTACATTCCTATGTCCAACTGGGAGACAGTGGATATTCTAAAAGGGTTGACAGGGTGTTTTCTCACCACTTTCAGCAGACTAGGCATATCTGTTTTAAAGATGTCTCCAACATACGGGATTATTTTAATGGTTTCACTGATCCAGTTTGGAGCCTAAATTCCTTAAGAATTAGAAGTTGCAGCATTATTTATTATAAGGAGAAAGAAACATTTTCACATTTCAGACTCTTTCTAGAGATTCTGTCTTGAACATTAATGGCTTTCTAATGAGTAGCAGATACTGTATAAATTACAGCCATGAAGAACCTTGTTTTTGTATACTTAGTAAGTGTTATCAATAGTAGAAATTCACAGGTGAACAGACAAAAATGTCCTGTTCTGGGATTAACTTTAAAATAGGCTCTGCTACCCATATGTACCACACAGATCTGTTTTCTTTCTCATCCATTAAAGGAATGAGAGGAACTAGTTCATTGTTTCCTCGTCCAACTCACAGATTTGCAGGTTCCACAGGGTAATTTTTCATGTGTTATATTTAATGTGCTAGGGAAATTTTTGAAGCCTTCTGTTGAGTCTATGGAGAGAAGCTCATGTTAGCGCACTGTGAAAACTTTCTGAAACCATAGTTTTACTAGAAAATATGATCACATTGCTGAACTTCTGTAGCTATGCAATTTTTCAGAATTATGTCTGTGGCTCATGTGTGGATTAGTTGTGAAAGAAAAAAAAAAGAAAAAAAACACAAAACATACCTCATAAAAATTGTACCCTCATTTGTTATTTTTCCTCAAAGAGGAATGTCTACAGATCAGACTGTGAGAAGATGCCTATGAGTCTGTAATTACATTGCAATATTCTGCTGAACACTTGAGTTTGTAAGCCAATATACAGTACAGTATGTGCAACGAATTTTGCACTAAGTTGCAGTAGTACATTTGTATGGATTACTCCATACTGTGAGTGGAGACACAAAAATTCTGCAAAAGCTGAGGCTCTAATTACACAAGAAAACTCATAAAGTTTCAGAAAGAATTGTATTATTCATAAAAAGTGACTGCAGTTAAAAATTTATGTAAGATTTAAAATGCAGTCATTTCATCCACTTAGCACTGAAGTTCAGGTCATTCTTTAGAAAGACCATTTCCTGTCTGTATTTCATAATGCAGAGTGATTTTATATGATGTTTTAGTGAACTTTTTACAAGTTATTTACATACAATTAGATAGAACAGAAATACCTAAATTTTAATTTGATCACAGCAATGATTGACGACAACAAGGAAGTTGTTTTACATCTAGAGTAACTGCTCCATGAACAATCCAGTGTACTTTTATATTAACTGTGTAGAATGAGCCATTAAATTATGTTCCTGATTCTAGTGGGCCTTGAAGATTTTTTTTTTCCTCTAGTCCTTAATTCTTAAGTACATAAATATTTAGGAGAAGCAGTTTTCGTCATGAACACATTTGACTAATATTGTGTTCTCCATGGAGATACTTCTCAAAGTATGGAGGAACTCAGTTAAAACAGAATTATAGAAATGAAAATATGTAGAGAAACCGAGATTAAATAAAAGAAGATAAACTTGCAACAAATACAACAAAATCTTGATTACTTTTACCTACAGTGTTGAAATGTCTTTTTTCTATCGAGGAGGACTTTGAGGACAAGAAGATGCTGAAATATGTAGGATTGCTCATATTACTAGTCACTTGGAAAATATGTGTGTAATGACATCATAATGGTGTCTATAAATAATTCCTTGTGGCTAATCAGTATTGAATTTAAAGGAATTACCTTGTAATTGAATTCTATTCAGCAGCTAACAAGCAGCTACTTGTAAGCACTAAATAGGTGGAAAGCCTTTATATCAACTCCACTAATCTAGACCTACTAAGCTCAATCTTCAGAGCACATTCTCCTACACATCAAGCTAAGTGTTTTCAATTCCGTAAACTATTGATTTTACATTTGAAATTTCCTGTCTTTTCATGAACTTGATTTTCTTTGAGTGACAAGGGTACTTATCAGGATTTGAAGTTTTTTATTCTCTTCTGTGGATAAATAAAAACACGCATATGGATGTATTAAAACGATTTATTGATGTATCCAATACTTTGTATCATTGTTTTGCGTGAATTTCTTAAAAAAATCGCAGGAGACAAAAACTGGTTTCTGATTTCATGATGTTTAAGAGAAGATGCTCTGCTTCATTAAATAGTAATGTCATGTTTATTCTTTATTTTTACAACGTATGTGATTGAGATCAACTGTGAAAAATTCCAGTTAAAAAGTAACAACAGTGCTCAGTATCTTCATTCATTTTTAGTCTCAGGTCATTGTAAACCTTAAATCCTTTTAGAATTACAGAGACAGAAGAGCGAGTGGAATTACATTTGGCTACATTAATCATCAGATTATCATTGGAAGTACTGGTAAATTGTTCAGTATACATTGTTAGAAATGTATCTGCCATTTTCTTCAGCTTGAAATCTGTTCGCTACTGGAAAATAATGTCATCTGACAAATAGTTTTGAAAAATATTCTTGTAAACACCTTAATATTTACACAACAGGGAAAAGTGAAGGACCCTTATGTAACAATCTTGCTTTCTTTACATCTCTGGATGAACTTTAAGCCACTGTGAGGTTAATAATAAAATGTTATCTTTACTATGATTAGATCCTAATTTCATCCTTATAACTTCATACCTAAACCTAAATTTGAATTTTCTGTAAAATATTTTATCATTGACTAGTAAGGGATAAAATAATTCTGGTATATAGTAAATGCGTAAAGAGTTCTGACTGCATTTCTACTCTAGCCATTTGAAATTTTTAGATGTTTGGGAAATAGTTGATGGAGGAAGCTAAGAACTTATGCCCTGAAAATATCTCTGTTTGTGGGTAGTTATGCTAGAAAGGGAAAATGTGAAGGATGTGAATGCTCAGTTATTTGTGTAAGAAGCAATATTTTTTCCTAGAGGCATCAGCCATGTAGGTTTTCATTCCATTTTGCAGAAAAAAATTGAACTTTATGATAAAAGCTAAGAAAATGTGATGCCAAGAATAATTCTTAGCTTTGATTAGAGATATGGGTTTATAAAGTGATGCAGTGCAAGATGGATTGACATAAAGTAAAACAGAGCAATCTGGAATGAAAGCAGTCACCTGGTGGCAGTCTTCTTCACAGCTGCATATGAGCCTTTAGTTTTATTCCCCAAATTTTTACTTCCAGTAACATGAGACCTACGCCTCTTCTTCAGAGTGCACCTCATTTGGCCCAAAGGCACATCTTATGCGTGGTCTAAGGATATGACTGAGGTGGGACCCCACAAAGGAGTCTCAGAGTCCCATCCAGTCATCATTGACCAGGAGGATGGTAGAATCATACTTAGATCTCAAAAGTGGATCAAAGGTTTTTTATTTTTGGCAAACAAATGTGTCTCAATGATTGTGGGATTTTCAGGAGTGGTAACAGACCCTATGGAGTTGTCCAAATGATATATGTAGCCTGTATCTCCATGTATTCCAATATGGGAACATATGAGAACAGACAAACTCTGGTTATTGAGTTTTTTTGTTGTTGTTTTATTGTTTGTTTGGCTGCTGGTTTTTAATTTAAAAAACTGTAAAGAACTAAAAATATAGTGTTGAATATATCAATCTAATGAAGTTTGGGGAAGGCTTTAATGCCCGCAAACATTAAAACTGTTTTAATAAAGTTCTACTTCTAGGACATGACATACAGAATTGGGAGCATTGAACTGGATAAATTTAATATGATTAAAAATATTTATTAATACTAAAAACCGTGATGGTGGGATGTAGAAAATCTCCTCTCTTGTGGTAGATCAAGATCAATACAGTACATTTTTCAGTATCTACGGAATTAAAACAGCTAACTTAATTTGGTTATATGAATACTCCATCCCTAATATGTTATTCATACTGATTACATTTGCATATGAGTCACATTCAGTTTGAATTTACCAGATGTCCATTAATGTTTGCTTAAGTAATGAGATCATTCCATGAAGTGAATTGGACCTATAAATACAAAGGGGCGACTGTTTAGAAAAACAAGGTTTAAAAAACCTTCTTATTTAATGATATGTTATGCAAGGAGCAAAACAGTAATGTTGAGGCACTCTTAAAAAAAAAAATGGCTGTTCCAAAACAGTTCATTAAATAATCTGTTACATAATGAAGCTTCACTGGATTTTTTTCTGTTTCCCAGTCAACTTCTCCATTAACGAAAATGCTCTACTTCTGAACAGGCATTTAAGTGTACTATTTTCAAAATCAGTATCATTTCACTATTTTTGTTTTGTTTTGTGTCATGTGAAAATCCCAAGTCTTTTTGGAGTGTTTAGTCAACTACTTTAGCATGGAAGAATTTTAAAATGTACCTTTCAAGGTAAAGCTTAAGTGGCAAATTCTGAACTTTTATGTTACTGAACTTACATAAGCTTTTAACAGTCAATTAGCTTTATTTACAATGAGAGACTTCCACCTAACCACTTGAGCCTCAACAAAGATTCCTCAAATTTGTTATTAATTCATGAAACGTAAAGTGTATCTCAAGCCTGAATAAATTCAGTATTGTTCATATTGCAGCCAATAGCTGCACACATTGAACATTTACTTAGTTCTGAGTGAAGTAAACTTAACAGTGTACAATTGGAGTTCACTGCCTTGGTATGGTTAACAACACAATATCAGAACACACATTTGGTAAGCTACTTTAAAGTAGAATCTCTTTAAAGCAGATTCTGCAAGGAAAAGTTGCAAAAAGAGAAAGAGCTTAGCCAGAGCTCTTGATCAAAGCTCAATGAAGGACTCTCTTAATAAGAGAGTCAAGATGATGCAGTATGCCATAAAAGGAAAACCACTGAAAATCAGTTTCATGTTAAGATCATCCAACATATCTACCAAAAACAATAGCATTTGATGGCATAATAAGGTTCAGAGAAATTGGATTCTCATGTACTTCCTTAAGATATAACGTATGATTCTATATGAATTGGACTGTATCTACCCATTCCCCAGAGAAATACAGGTCAGAAGCACAAAAACATCTGCAAGTTTCTGCATACAAAGTGTTCTTTATATTTTGGAGTAAAGAATCAAGATACCGTTCAAATCAGGAGAAATCCATCATCACAGCAACAGTGTGTCCATTTTGTTCTTTGTTCTTGACTGTCTTTTGTATAGATATGTATTCTTTCGAGCTTGGTTTAGTGTTTCCAAGTCTTTCAATTTCTTGTCAGTAGCAGCTGTTATTTAAATAAGAGGGCTACTCTGAAAGTTATGCCTCCTATTTTATTATGTTGGTCCACAATGTCAGAGGTGGATTTTGGTGGTATGGCAGTAGAGGTCAAACCTCCCCAGCCAGTATTCCATTCCATTTTGTTGCTGTGTGACTGATGGCAGCAAAGGGGCATCTGACAGAAAGGTGTCTGGCATAGAAATGCATATGAAGCAAATGTGTTTCAGTGAATTCCTCTATGCAGAAAAAAATGGAGCCCATTGACATTCATTGATGCTTGTTGAACATTTCTGGAGACTAAACAGTGAATGTAAGTACAGTGAGACAGTAGGTGGTACATTTCAGCAGTGACAACAGTGACAGTGGGGCACATCTGCTGGTGCAGATTTTTATGAGCACAGCATGCAGGCTCTTGTTCATCATCAGCAAAAATGCATAGCTAATGTTTGTCAGTATGTTGAAAAATAGTGTTTTGTAGCTGAGAATTTGTATCAAATAGTGTTATATGTTTTTCCTGTCTGTTGTAGTTTCCACGGAAATAAATAGAAGACATTACTTTCAAAGTGACCTACATACATTTTATTTTGGAAAAAAATAATTGTTCAAAAGCTGCTACTAAACTGTGCGAATTAAAAATTCTTTTTGTGGGTGGTTGCTGAATTTGGTTTTTGAATTTTTGTTAGCAAGTGTGTATGAATTTTTGCTAATTAAACCCTAAAATTTATTTATAGGTTCTCTTATTCTTTCTTTCCTTATTTCAACAGCTTGATCAAGTTATTCGTCAGAGAAATCTGTCTAGTTTGGAACTTTTCCTCTCATGTGCACAGAAACAGTTAAGCAGTTTATTAAATGAAGAACCAACCACTACACAGGAAAAGAGAGACTGACATTCTCTGTACCACTGATACAGTATGATTTGTGAACTTGGAAATCTCTGTTAAGCAAATGGCAGATGTCTTCATTTGGGAGTGTATCATTTGTTCAAGATTTCTCTGAAATTATTCTTGAGAGAAGTATCTATGTATTCAGTTTTTTCTTTTTTCTTTTAACAGGAAAAATAGTTTTTATTTGTGATTTAATTTTATTGTCTTCTCTAGTAGCCTGTGATTGAAGCTCTAGGTAACTACAGCAATGATGAAAAAATTCCCCTTCATTTCTGGTTTAAAGATGTTACCGTGTCTTGATGTAATTTATTAGTATTTTTAATTTTAAAAGAAATTGAAAAAAAATTAAATATACGTACAAGTCTATCTTTATTTCTCAAGTATATGCTCAAGTGCATTGCCTGAAATGAGAGTGAGAAGCTTATTAGCTCTTATTACTTTAGGTGCATAATGGAAGAATCCATGATGAAAGATAAGAGCTTTGACTGTCATTTCTTCAGACATTTGTAAACAACTCCAGCTCTAGTGACAGAAAAAAATTTAAAAACCAAGCAGTGCATCATGTTAGAGTAGTTCTGAACATTACTGTAACCAATGTCTGGTATGTATTCTATTTCTGTTTTACAAAGCTCACAGACCTCAGTTTTAGGAATAAGATGTACGTAATTATGTGGATATGCATACTGCATTGCTTCAGTGGAATTTCTGACAGATTAAGGAGAGCATCATGCTGGCCTCAGATGTCATTTTTAAACCCATTGAAGGAAGTAGTAACACTGGCAACTGACAATGGGCTTTGGATCAAGTCTGTGAATGGGAAACTCAGTGCCTACACTCTATTGATTGTAGATCTGGAGCCTTAGTTTTAAAGTTCTGAATGAAATAATGCCTAGGAATATAAATAAACTGAGAATGATACCTCTAATGGTGAGCTTGTCATCCAGTGGGGACCCATGGGTGCTTCCTGTTATTTTCTGGTGGTTGTGATTTTTTATTTCATTTTTTTTTGTTTTTCCACTGGCAGTCACTTTTCATAAATTGCTTCCTTACAGCAATAAACTCCAAATAGTTTCCTATGTGTTTGTTAATATGGAATGTGTATTGCAGAGGGTTTGTTTTTATTTAAATCTTTTTCTGTACTTACTTTTTGTAATCAGAACAAGTTTTTGTCTTCTGTATGGCTGCAGGGTTTCACTGAATAAGTAAATGATGCAGATTTTATTAGGTAATGATCTCTCCCTCCAAATGTATGAAAATCCAGATTTTTTGATTGACTGACCAGTTTCCTTTTCATCTGGTAAACCAGAAGATATTTGAGTGTGATGAGTCCAAACAATCTTGTTTACCTAGGTGGAATAGGGAAAGGATATGGTAGAATTTGCTTGCACTTTGTTTTTACCATTTGTCCTCATCAATTTTGCTATGGAAGAGTTTTGTTGTGTTTCAGAAAGCAAGATGTGGTCATGGAGAAGTGGGAGAAGCTTATGATTACTATCAGTAAGATGTTACTGATAACTATGGTGTATTTTCCCCAGTGGAACATAATGTGTTAGTCTCCGATCTTGAATATTTTGATTATCGCATAGAACAGCAGGGATTTTTTTCTCCTTTTTCTTTTAGTGCGTTAGGTGTTCTCTCTACCCTGTGAGCAAAACTGCAGAATCAGATGACAGACATACAAAATCAGACTGGGAGCATTGACTGCTTTCAAAACTGCAAGTCTCAGAGAAGAAATTCAGATATTCAGCAGAAAAAAAAAGAGCTATGTGGTATACAAACTTTTCATTATGCGTTAAACTCCATCTCCTCCTCATCACGCCCAAAGCATTAGAGATTATTTTTAGTTTTCATTATTTCTGCCTAATCATAGTGTCACATAGTTATCTCTAGATCTGTCTGTGTCTGTGACAGGGGGACAGCAGGCCCACAGGCCCACTGGCCCAGAAAAGTGGAGGGGAGGGTAGAGTGTCGACGGTTTACAGGCTGGTTTGGCCCAGTACTGTGACTAATGGGGCAGGGGACCTACAGATCCACGCCCTGGGAAAGGGAAAGGGGGAAGGGTAGATAGATGGGAGATGGGCCTAAAAACAGAACAGTGGCAACGATCTGACGAGGAAAGTTAATTTACTTAATATGATATCAGAATGCAAGATAACACACTATAATACAATATATAATTGGAATTGAGGCTAATAAATTAAATAAAATGAGAGTGAGAGAGAGTGTCCAAAACCAAAGGCCTTACTCTGAATTGAAGGCAAAACGGCTGGGGAGCACACCCACACTCTGCCAGGCAGCAAGAGAGTGAGCAAGTCCTGTGACTTGCCAGCTTTATCTTCCCCTCTGAGTGCTAAGTCCTCTGGAGTATGTAGTTCTTCTCTTCTGAGAGCCAGGTATTCGGAAGATTGGTGGTCCATGGAAGTGGGGCATTAACTCTTTTACTCCCAGTGCTTTACATGATGTTATGATGTGGAATACCAATAACAAAAATCACAAAACCATGACATCATAGGAAAATAATTTGTGGAAATTTGAGAAGAGGAATGTCAGGGAAAAGTTTGCAAAACCATTCTAAGTCGTGGCAGGTGACATCACAGGGTTTTTTTTTTAACTACATTATATAAATAAATTCGTGATATCCTGAAAAATGGCATTTTAGATAAGTTGAAAGCATAAAGGTTCAAACTTTATCTGCCTCCAAGGCATGGCTGCTTATGCAATTTTTAAGCTTCTATAATAAATTATCCATATTCTTTTTATCCAAGATAACATAAAATAATTTTGACAAGACTTATGTTCAGTGGGAGAAGCAGTAAGCCCTAGAAGTAGTCCTTAGGCTCAGCAAATGCAAAATGTAAAATGTTCAAGCTCTTCAGTCTGCAGTCGTATAATATGCATACTATATACATGTATATGATTATAAGCTTTATATTAGAAATTAGCTATAAATCTGATTATATTAGAATGTGTCTAAAAGCTAAGTAAAAGTAATAATAGATCTAGTGTATCTAATGGTGTCTTTATTACCATCAGTCAGGCTCATCCTATTTGATCATTTTCACTTGATGATCTAGACCAGAGAAAATCAGAAAAGTGAGATTTCTAACCAATAATTTAATGCTACTAATGACTATTTTGATACTATACAGACCTATGCATTTGTGTTGTATTTCTGCACATTTCTTTTGGCTCCCAATCTGCTTCCTTTACAGAATTATAGTTTAGCTATGAGACTATGTATATGTAAGTCATTAACAAAGAAGAAGTCATTTTCCACGCTTTTCTTGTACAGTGTCTATATCTGAGGTAAGTGAAGGAGTATTTGAATTTTTGCCTTGCTCTAGGAATAACTTTGTTAAATAAAAGTCATTTTTACAAGGCATTTATTTCCTTCGCTGTATCACAACGCGGCTGAACAAAGAAAAAGTAGTCATCATTTTGAAGGCTGAGTTTGCATTAGCGTTTTAAGATTTTTGTGCATCATTACACTGGCTTCTGGTCAAAAGTTGCCTCACCTCCTGCCAGCTCATTAAATGGCAATGTTAATTTCTGACTGTCTGAAACTAGTGGTGTAGGCATGACCTTAAAGGGCCTATTTCCTATTCAATACTGAAGCTCCTGTATAGCATGCTGGAGCCTCCTCTTCCACTGTGCATTTATGTCCACATACTTGAGCTTGCAGAATTTTCCCTTCCCCTTGGATGCAGAGATTTCATCTTGTTTCCTAACAGGTAATAGCCACTGATTAAAAATTATTCAAGTTAACACATATAATTTATGCTTACTTTCAGATAATGGACAGTATTGATGCAGTATCAAATGGACATTTTTCTGTTTCCCAATCTGTATTTCAGGCTACATGGGGGTATATCATTTACTTCAACTAGTTTGGGTACTCTAAATGCTGATGCAGGAGTGACTAACTTGTTGACAAGATTGTCCTGAAAATTTTTATGTGGCCATTCTGAATATTGTCTAGAAAGGCTTCTTAACTTCTGTGTCATTCCTGTTTCATGAATGGATTTTAAATATGCCAAAGAAAGCTTGGTGTGGAAAACACTTTATTCATGGGTGTAATTTGGACCTTCAGGAACAAGCTAAACAGATCTTTTTCTGTGATGTGTCCAAAAATATTTTCCTAAGGCTTCAAGAATCAATTGTCTATTTGCTAGTATTTCTTCTTAGAGCCTCCGTAAAGCTAATAGTAATGCTGATGAATCAGGGTCTTATTTGGACAGTTGAACATTATGTGGAAACCAAGGAAGTTGTGGAGTTGATCAGGATTTGTGTTTGGTTTGTTAGTTAAAGGAAAGGACAGAGATGTGTAGACTTCTTATTGCAGACATTACCTAAGCAGTTCACTTGTCACAGTGATGTAGTAGCTAAAAATGCCCTCAGCAAGCTCTGTTGTATACAGAGCAAAAGGTCAACCTTGTTTTATACTGCTTGAAGCAGATTTGTAGATTATGATTATTACATATCTGTGAGAAGCACTTCATTATAGCATTTCATTATAAAGATATATTGTAATGTTGTGAAAGACAAAAATTATCTGTAGGTGCTGGTGACAGCAAGTATCTAGCAACACCAAAAAAAGATTGATCATTTTTCTTTTGAACTCATTTATTGTACAGTATATATTTTAAATTTTTTCTATCATCTTTCTGTACAGTCATCTCCTGTGATGAGTGTGATCAGAATATCTTTCACAGTGTGTAATTGTAACTGTTATAATATGCGTCAGAGATTCAAAGTTGTTTATATCTTCTTCAATTCCTTGCATTTCAGAGTTAAAACTCGGCATTTTTCAGATGCTTTCCATTGTCCAGCATGAGTAATATGATAGACAAAGAAGGTGCTATTGAATAAAAACTGAGGGCCTTCTACTGTCTTTCTAATGGTATTTTTAAACAGTTTGACAGCAAAAACTAGCAAAAAGGAAAAAAAGTGGAAGTTTATTGATACACATACCCAGAAATAAAATTATCAACAAAATGCTATAAATTTCTCTTTTTTTAACTGGATTTGGTAGTAAGTCTGTATCAGTAGATAAAGATCACCGTCAGATGGAAAGTCATTTTCATTCATTCTCTTTCTTCAATTTAAAATATTTTGTCTTTTCACAAAGTTCAAAGTGTTTGCACTTCTGAGTTTAAAAGTAAGTTCCACTCTACACTATGATGGTAGGAGGCCCTTTGGTGAAAGGAGATTTGTTTTTTCTAAGTGAACGTTGAAGGATGTTTAAGTTCTTGTAGTACTACCAAATTAGGGCATCAGCTGGAACTTCACATCAATCTTTCTACATAAATTTTCTGAAAGATAGCTGATCACCATGATAAATGTCCAGTCTCTATTTCTGTGGCAATAATTCTAAAAATTCCATTATTTAAACCTCCGGTTCTTTTATCATGACCAGAGATTACATATTTAAAGAGTGATTGTGAAGTTCTGGCTTCCAGGAATTCAGCAAGAATTGTTGGCTGCTTGCAGCTCAGAATATTGTTCTTGCTCATATTTTTTGCAATTGTGTCTGCAATTAATAGAATGTAAACAGTTTTGTATGGGCCTGGAAATGTACTGAGAAGTGTTCTGGAAATGTATTTCAAGAGCACATTTCACAGTCTTTTTTTCTGAAGTAAGTATCAGCACTTGTTCTGTTTGTTGTGTATCAAAGAGGGGGGATGAGCCACTGGCTGAGACCTTGGTGAGGGGCTACATCTCACAATACTGTAATACTGCTAAAAATAATATATTTCTATATTCTTCTTGAAATAAGTTTTTTTCTCATTTGGTTCGTCAGAACTAATAGCAACTCTAGTTTTCCCTACTGAAAAGCTTATAAAAAATACGTACTATGAGATGTATCAGCAAAGTGACTATCACAAAGATATAAATCAGGCTGTTTTAGCATGAGGGTTGGTAGAAGTAGAAAACATGAAGGTAAGTATAAGGTGTTACTACTTGTTATGTATTCCTTCTGTTACTACTTTAACGTGACAGAGAAAATGGAGACTTTCTGAAATGCTGGATCTGTGGCAAATGTAACCAGACTAGAGTTCATTACTCGTTCACTGTATGGTCATTGGAATAGATGATCTTTAAAGGTCCCTTCCAATTCAAACAATTCTATGATGCTATGCTTCTAAGTTTACAGCTGGATGGTATTTTGATTAAAAAAATCCCAGTTGAAACAGGATGAGTCTTACTAGTTTTCTCAGGGTCAAAGAGTCATACAAATGAGAACATTTTGCTTTAGTTTGTGGATTATTGTTAGAATGGGTCCAAATCTGTCCTGGAGTGTCAGCATCCAAGAATTTCAGCAGGTGCTTTGGCTAAAGACGATAAACCTGCATTTGGTCTGTCTGAAACACTAACATTGACGTTGGAAAGCGTGATTATTTCAGAAACCAATCTGTAATGCAATTTTCCTCTCTTGTGTCTTTATGGTTTTTTGTGTATTAGTCACATGATTCACACTCTAGGGCAAAAGGAGCGGTATTTTCACAAATGTTTATGAAAATGATAGTGGATCGAAAGGAGCAGTTGTAAGCTAGCAGACCTTATGTAAGTCACTTTGAAAAAGTAATGCCTCCTATATATTTCATAGAATCATTAATGTTGGAAACGATCTCTCAGATAGTCTAGTCCACGTCAGCCCTTCACCACCATGCCCAGTAAACCATGTCCGTAAGTGCCACATCTATCCTTTTGCTGAAAGACTTCAGAGACGGTGACTCCACCACTTCCCTGGACAGCGTGTTCCAATGCATTGCCACTATATCTGAGATGAAATTTTTCCTGATATCCAACCTGAACCTCCCCTGGCACAACTTGAGGCCATTCTGTCTCATCCTATCACTAAGTACCTAGAAAGAGAGACCAATCCCCACCTTTCTACAACCTTATTTCGTCAGAGAGAGCATAAGGTCTCCCCTGAGCCTCCTCTTCTCCAGATTAAACAATGCTAGTTCTCTTAATGGTTCCTTATAAGGCTTGTGTTCCAGACCCTTCACCAGCTTCGTTGCCATTCTTGTGACGCACTCTAGGACCTCAGTGTCTTTCTCATAGTGAGGGTCCCCAGAACTGAACGCAGTACTTGAGTTGCAGCCTCACCAGTGCCGAGAACAGAGGGATGGATGATTACTTTACTAATCCTGCTGACTACACTATTTCTGATACAAGCCAGGATGCTGCTGGCCTTCTTGGCCACCTGAGCACACTCCTGGCTGATGTTCAGCTGGCTGTCAACTAATACCCCTAGATACTTTTCTTCTGCACAACTTTCCAACCACTGTGCCTCAAGCCTGTAGCAATGCATGGGGTTGTTGTAACCAAAGTGCAGGACCTGGCACTTGATCTCATTGAACCTCATACAACTGGACTCAGCCCGTGAATCCAGACCATCCAGATCCCTCTGTAGGGCCTTCCTATCTTCAGGCAGATTGATACTTTCTCCCAACTTGGTGTCATTTGCAAACTTACTGAGGGTGCACTCAGTCCTCTTTTCCAGATCATCAATAAGGATATGAAACAGCCCTGTCCCCAATATAGACCCCTTAGGAACACCACTCATAGCCAGTTGCCAGCTGAATTTAACTGCATTCACCACCACTCTCTGGGCCCAGCTGTTCTGTCAGTTTTTAGCCAGCAAAGAGAACACCTGTCCAAGATAGAGACTGCCAGCTTCTCCGGGAGAATACTGTGGGAGACAGACTAAGGCTTTTTTGAAGTCTAGGTAAATTACATTTGCAACCTTTCCCTAATCCACTAGGCAGGTTACCTGGTCATAGAAGAAGACCAGATTGACCAAGTAGGACCTGCCTTTCACGAGCCCATGCTAGATAGGCCTGATCTCCTGGTTGTCCTACATACACTGTGTGATCACACTCAAGACAATTTGCTCCATGGCTTTCCCTAATAGCAGGGTCATTCTAACAGGCCTGTAGTTGCTTGGATTGTCCTTCTGACCCTTCTTGTAAATATGTGTCACGTTAGCAAGTCTCCAGTCATCTGGGACCACCCTGGTTGACCAGAACTGCTTATAAATATGGTTTGGCAAACACTTCTGCCAGCTCCCTCAGTACTCTTCTTAGGTGAATCCCATCCATCCCCATAGACTTTAGAAGGAGTAACAGGTGGCTAACTGCTTCCTCCTATATTATGGAGGTTTATTCTGCTCCGCATTCCTGTCTTACAGCTCAGGGGGCTGAGTACCACAATGATAACTGGCCTGACTTGTAAAGACAGAAGCAAAGAAGGCTTTGAAAACCTCAGTCCTTTCCTCATTCTCAGTTACAATGTTCACTGCTGCATCCAATGAAGGATGGAGATTCTCCTTGCATCTCCTCTTGCATTTCTCATTGTCTTTAACAATGGTGGCCAGATTAAGTTCTTGCTGGGCTTTCAGTTTTCTACATTACCCTCTGTGTATCCTAGCAACATCCTTGTACTCTTCCTGAGTTTCCAGACCCTTCTTCCAGAGGGTCTTTGGAGGCACTTTTTTTCCCAGAGTCTCAGCAACATCTCTCTGTTTATCTAGGCTGGTCTTCTTCCCTGCCGACACATCTTACAGCACAGGAGGACAGCCTGTTCCTGTGCCTGTAAGACTTCATTCTTAACGAATGTCCAGCCTTCCTCGGCGTCTTTGCCCTTCTGGACTGAATCCCAAGGGATTCTCCCAACCAATGTCCTAAACAGTTTAAAGTCTGCCCCCAGAAACTCCAAGGTAGCAGTTTTGCTGACTCCCTTCATGACTTCACCAGGAATAGAGAACTCTTTTTGTGGTAACTATGCCTAAGACAGTTTTCAACTACCATGTGTCCCACCAATCCTCTGTAGATAGCAGGTGTAGCAGGGTGCTTCCCCTGGTAGACTGTCTTACCAGCTGTGTCAGGAAGTTATCTTCCACACACTCCAGGAACCCTCTAGATTGCTTTCTCTTTGCTGTATCGTATTTCCAGTAAAAGGTAAGTTGAAGTCCCTCATGAAAACAAGGGCTAGCGATTCTATGACTTCTGACAGCTGTGTGTAGAGTCTGCTTCTTCATCCTAGTTGAGCAGTCTGTAATGGCCAACAAGACTGACTTCCACCAGGATGTCAGCCTTGTTGGCCTTTCCCCTGATCCTTACCCATGAAGACTTGGCCTTATCATTCCTAGCATTGAGCTCTACATCATCAAAACACTCCCTAATACAGAGAGCCACCCCACCATCTCTCCTTCCTTACCTATCCCTTCTGAAGGGTTTATAGCCCTCCATTGCAACACTCCAGGTGAATGATCCCACCATATTTTGGTGATGGCAACTTGTGTCATAGTTTTACTGGTGCACAATGGCTTCTAGCTCCTCCTTTTTGTTGACCATGATGCACCATTGATGCACTTCAGCTGGGCTATTTGTCTCACTCCAAGTCCTGGCATGCTGCCCTTAGGCTCATCTCCTTTACCTCTTCAAACCTAGTTTAAAGTATTCTAAATGAAACCTGCCAATTCCTGACTAGAATACTTCTTCCTCTTTGACCCAGGTGGACTCCATCTGTAGTTTCCATTGAAACTTTAACAGATACAAAGAGCAGAATAACACTATTTCACAGAGCAAATTCTCTGCTACAAAACACAATTTTTCAACATGGTAACCACGATGATCTAAGCATTTTCACCAGTGATGAGCAAGAGCCTGCATGCTGCATCCTTAAAAACTTACACCAGTGAAGGTGACCCACAGTTTCACAGCAACCATGACAGCATCCCACTGCCTCACTGTGCTCACATCCATAGTCTGGTCTCCATAAATGTTCAGCAAGCGTAAATTATTGTCAATAGGTGCAATTTTTTCCACATGGAATAATTCAGTGGCACACCTTTGCTTCATACACACTTCCATGTCATATGCCATTATGTCAGACCACCCCTCTGCTGCTATCTGTCACACAGCAGCGAAGCGTAATGGAATATTGGCAGTAAGGTTCAACCTCTACTGCTATACTACCAACATCCGCCTCTGACGTCATGGGCCAACATAATAAAATAGAAGGCATTACTTTCAGAGCAGTCCTTGTATCCTCTCTGTGCTCTTTTGAGATTGAGGAAAATAATATTTGCAACAGAAGGTCTCTAGTTGGAGGAGAAAAACAATAATAGTACTGTGATATATGATTTGACAGGCACTTCGTGAAGAAAAAAAGATGAAATGGTATTCTTTGATGCTATCACCTTTGTAGTATATTAAGGAAAGAACTTATTTCACAGAATAGAGAGGCATGACAGAGTCAAATGAGAAGTGTAGAAAGGAGGTTCTGGATCTGTAATAAAGTACCCATCTAAACCTGCAAACTTCTCAGATATACTCTGCAACATGAGTAAGAAAAAAGAAAGGGGAAAATTCACTATTTCTTATGTAATTTAGGTAGATAGTATCTTGTTTCAGAACTTCTCAGATTTAGCAGTGGTTTCTACCAGAAAACAGCACTAGATGTAAGCCTAGACGTGTCCTGTTCTGGGGTCCCCAACACAAGAGGGACATCGAGCTGTTGCAGCAGGTCCAGAGGAGGGCCACAAAGATCATCAGAGGGCTGGAGCACCTCCCCTGTGAGGACAGGCTGAGAGAGCTGGGGCTCTTCAGCCTGGAAAAGAGAACGCTCTTGGAGAACCATATATCTTCTAGTACCTGAAGAGAGCCTACAAAAAAGCTGGGGAGGGACTTTTTATAAGGGCAGGTAGTGACAGGATGAAGGGAAATGGATTTAAACTGGAAGAGAGTAGATTTAGACTAGATATTAGGAAGAAATTCTTTACTGTGAGGGTGATGAGACACTGGAATAAGTTGCCCAGGGAGGGTGTGAATGGCCCCTCCCTGGAAGTGTTCAAAGCCAGGCTGGATGGGGCTTTGAGCAACCTGGTTTAGAGGGAGGTGTCCCTGCTTGTAGCAAGGAAGTTGGAACTAGATGATCTTAAAGGTCCCTTCCAACTCAAACCAATCTATGATTCTATGATTCCATGCTTGAAAACATCTAAAACCTCAAAAAATAAAATGAAGAAGTAGAACAGTTTATGCTTTGCAAAGCTTAAAAGCCTTTCAGTGCTAATATATTTCAATCCAAATATGTTAGTCTGAGAAATGTCAAGAGGGATTCCTTAACACCGTGTTTTGGAAACTTGTCTAGAAGAATGGTGCGTACTGGGGATACTGGTATATCAGGGTGATTAACAAATTCTTGTTTGACTGTTGCACTAGCATTAAAAACATTATATAAACAACAGAGAGGTCCTTAAATGTCTGCCAAATAAAATGAAAAGAAATCCAGAATTGTGTTGGAAGATTATATATCATCTGTTAATCTATTTAGGAATAAGAAGTATGCTCAGCTCTCTCACAGATGAAACACGTTTTAATTTGAACGTGTTACAGAAGTTGGAATATAAATTCATGCTAGCTCAGGACAGCAATAGAGAAGATCTACAAAAGACCGATAGCTACATATTTCATGAATGACAAGACGACTCTGAAGACTGCAGATAACTGATAGCAAAATCGGAATTAAATTACACTTACTTTGATGGTATCCATATATAATACATATATATTGTATTTTTATTAAGATATTTGTAACAGGAAATATATAATACAAATATGATGAAAAAAATGTGTACACATAGTTTTCGGAATACTTTTTCTTCAACAAGTTGTCAGTCATACTGGTGCCTCTATGTTACTGCTGCAGTAGTTTCTGTGTTTAAAGAGAGTATATAATCCTCAATAGTTCTTGTTGACAGTCTGCCACAGTGAATAAAGTCATGCAGACCCAAAATTAATCACTCCCACATTATTTGGCTTATTACATACCAAACTGACAGGCTTGAATTCAAGGCAGCTTGAATATAGATAAGGCAAAAATGTGGACACCAACAACTGTGCTCAGTGTATCAAAATTCTGTCGATGATCCTGCTTATGGGAAAGTTTCCTCATATTAGAAAGTCTGTCTTACCTAATTTTGATACACAATAAAACTTAATAAAAATATGCAGAGGTGATGCAATCAAAACATATTTGCAGCACCTGTGATTTATACGTTGGTAACTGCTTTTTAAATCTGATTGCCAACAACTAGTGAAGATCTTGGTACCAAAGAGGGAAGAGAGTAATTCTTTTTCCTGTCAATTATCCTCTAGCTGTATCTAAACTAAAATTAAAAATAAAGAACATAAATAGAAGTGGTGAATCACAGGTTCACAGAAAGATGGAATGTTAGAAGTATGTTAGATCCTCAAAGATGTTCATTAAAGCAAAGACAACACAATGGTCTTCAACCCACTTTATAAGCGTAGTGTATTCAGTGTATTTCACTAAACTGTCTGGAAAGCTAGTAGAAAATGTCTGGTTCTCATCATTCCCCTTTGTGAGATCTTAGATCATGTAAGAATAATGATCCATTGACATTATAAGAAGTTCTCATTTAGTGCACTAAATAAATAAAGATTTAATGCTGAAATAAGACTGAATTGTTTGTTAAGAATGGAGGCTCTTTTTTCCAACCCTAGAATCTTTTTTATGTAAGACATGGCAAAATAATAAATGGTTACACTGTAGCTTGTCATTTTTATTGCCATTTCAAGGAGCTCTGCTCCTATGAGTTTCCCGAAGGAAGCAGTATTGAGGAGATCAGAAGGAGGATGAAGTGAGTGGCCCAGCATCGTTAGCTTGAAAGAGGAAAGAATTCTGAAAAGAATGAAAATTATGGGTAGTGAGAGAAAGAGTTGAGGAGACTTATCGACCATTGAGATGTAGAGCTAAGGCTGAAGGGGATCCAGGAGGGAAGTGTGAACATCTGTGTAACATTTGTTTCGACACACGCATGATTAAAGTTGGAGAGTGCTGCTGAAAGAGATTCAAATAGAGTTGATTTCCTGAGCTTGTAATGAATCCATGCACTTTGGGTTTAGCTGATTTTTTTTTCCTTTTGTTTTGTTTTGCTTTGTTTTCTTGGTTCCTTTTTTTTTTTTTCTTTTTTCTTTTTTTTCCCTTTCTTTCTTTCCACAGGAAGGAGTAACATTTTCAAACTGACTGTAGTTCTGGTCCAAAACAATTTTAAGATTCTAGTTTGGAAATGACAGGATCAAATTCTCACAAGCTTTCTCAAGGGATTATGGCCCAGCAAAGATTAAAAGTTTCTGCTGTCTTGATCCGGATCCAGAAATTCTTTCCACTTTTTAGTCTGCTTTCCAACCAGTGCTGCTAAGGTGCATTTGAATCAAAAGACTAGACTCTAAGCAGTTGTTTTTCTCTCTCCCTTGTGCTCTTCTGTCCTCCCTTGTCCGAACTCCACCACTCGCCAAAGTTTCACTCCCTTCTGTCTCTACCTCTCTGCCAAAAAATCAAGAAAAACAAAAACCTCACAGCTCACAATCCTGTTTTTTAATAAGATCAAATTTTGAGGCTTTAGTTTTGACTCATGTTTGTATGAGGTAAAAACTGCTCAGCTCTTTATTCCCCCTCATCTTAAAAACCTCAGGTTGCTCTCTGTTTTTGGTAAATGGGAGATGTATATCCTCTCGTATTCCCAATAACAAGAATTTTCTTTTTCCTTTTGCACTGATTCTGACCACTGACATTTGTTGGACAAAACCTACTGGTCTCCACTGACAGCTGTTCATATGCTAGTATATTTTTTCCTATAAATGTTCCTGGTGACTTGTGTTTTCTGACGTGTTTTTGGATTGCCATGGTACAATGCTGTTAAACAGAAATATAGTTGTTTGGTTTTTTTTTCATCCACTGTCAAAATAATTCACAAGGTGGCCTTCAGATTTAAGGCAGGGAACACAAATATACACACGCAGAGATATGCATCCATCTGTCACAGGTGCTGTCACATTGGGTAATCATACTGTCTGTTTAGGAAGCTGTTGTTGAAGACAGAGGAGGAGCTTTGCAGATCAGAACTTCACTGCAGAGTAACCTGAGCACTGACTCAGTGAGTAGTCATTGTAAACAAATTAAATAGTGCCTCAGTTTACTGCTCTGTAGAAGTGAGGGTTCACTGAAGCATTTAGAAGTTTAAACAGGGTTCTGAGAACACACCGATGCGCTATCTAATTCTGATGACATAAGTATCATTCTGACTTTCTCCCTTGAGAAATCAACTAATTCATGTTTATAAAGCTGTCACTCCAGAAACAATGCACTTAGAGCATTCCTTTTACTCCATCATCTCAGGATGTTTTTAAGGGACTCCTTGTTGTTTTGTTTACACTATAAAATATGAAGCACAAAACAAGCATGAAGCAAAATAATTTGTTAATCGGTGTTAAGGAAGGTAAAACTTTCTGATTTACCTTTAAGAAACATTTTTTTGATCAAAAATTCCATGTCTTCTTTTGTAAGGAGTTTTGGGAAGTAGGTTGCATGTGGATATAATGATTAAATATTTGTTTTTTGTCTTTCTTTTTTTTTTTTTTTTTTGCCCTCCTCAGAGAAGCTAGGACCATGGGGGATACAAAAACAAGAAGTGACTGACCATTCATGTGAAAAGAGGTTTCATGAATCACAGGAAAACAGTAAATTATATGTCAAAGTACATTTCATACCTTTTAGGGGATACAATTATGATAACATGAAATGGTTATAATAATGATACAGATTCTTGCTGATAAAATTTGGGGTTGTATGGGAGAAAGGTTTCTGATAATACTGAAGCTTCTGTCTAGATGTAGACTTCTGTTTTTAAGGAGCAAAAAAACCTTCTTTAGCTGCCTGCTCCAGTATAGCTCATTGAAGTATGTGCCAAGTGTGTAAACAAAATCCTGGCAGAACTAGTAAGCCTGCAGAAGGTCAGAAGTGAGTTTTGTTTGTGAGCAGCAGCTCTAGCAGAACACCAAGGGAATGGTGTGTGCACTGCCATCAGTTAGTAAAAGATGAAATAACTATTTAAGCAGTACTGCATCTCTGTCCACAGAAGTGTATTTTTGTTTCTTTGGTGTTAGGTTGTGAAGGAGGAATTCTTAGTGTAGAGGAGGAAGCTATTCCTAAAAGATAACTTGCATTGTTTGGAATTTTCCTTGCTTGGCAGACATACATTCTATCCTTCTGTACTGGCATAAACACTCTATCCCTCTTTTGGCCTGATCTTGCAATCAGCTCTGCCTGAAGGCAGATTCATACTGAAGTAGTATCCCATTGGCTTCGCTCAGCCCCTAAAATGGCACATATATCCATGAGTCGTAGTGAAGGCAGTAAGGCTGGGAAGTTAATGCTGGCAAATAGCATTTGCCAGCAAATAGGCAGCAAATGAGTGCTTTTTCCTTCTGCTTTGAATGAAATCAAGTCAATCAAAATCAGCACTTGCCTTCATTGGCCAATTCTGCTTGGCTTCACAGTCTGCTACAGAAACCCAACATCCATTTTGTTCCATGCATACATCTAGCAAATAGTAACGTATAACTCCTAGAAGTGTGCAGCAAAAGGGAGAGCACAGCATCTCTAACACAGTCAGAGCTGTTTGGTTTTCAGGTACTTTTTTGGCTTATAATATTGTGTTAGCCTCTGAGACTGCCATGCCTTCCTGAAATGCTTTTTTACAGAATGCAATGTCTGAGGAACATTATCTTCCTGCTGCCTGGAAAGCTGAGCAGCAATACTGACACAGCAGTTTGTGATTCTGGAAATGTCACTCCTCTGACTCAGTAAGAAAAAGCAGATACCCCATAGCAAGAGCTTTAGTAATACCTTTCCCTGACACCTAGAATCTGTAAGAATGAGGACAGAGCGGGCATGGAATATGTAAGACTTGAATCTCATCACTTGACACAAAGCAGTGAAGAGAAGAGAAATTACTTCAGTCTGAAATCTGAACACCCAATTACTGTCTCTGGAAGAAAACTTCTTGTGCAGAGATCAAGGATCAAGAGAACTACATCTAGACAAGTTAGTAAAAAAGCTGTCAAAGTATATGAGGTCTGCTTTAAGCCTGTCTTCAGAGGCTGTACTTCTCTTTCCTCATTGCTTTATGCATTGAATGGCTCCATTGTTTTGAACAGAAGATATAAAGTTCTTCCTATCAATGAAAATGAGTGTTTTCATTGATACTGTTTCATAGCCTGGGATGCAGCGGTTGCACAGGGTGCCAGTGACTAGATGAGCAGACTCATGATGTGAGCTACTTTTTCTAGGAGTGGGTGATAAGGAGCTGAGGAAGGGCTGGCTCCTGATGAATGGGAGGAGTCTTGCTGCTAAAAACACCCCTCACAGCAGTGAGGCTGGTCACTTCATCATGTCACAAGTAGGGTGAAAAGAAGATGCCCACTGGTCCCCATTCTGATTTTTGTTCATTATCATCATTCATCAGGTGTCACATCATATTTAATGTTTTCCATCTGTTGTTGGCTGTATGGTCTGGTACCGCTCAGCCATAAAACTTGTTGGCTCTGCACTGCTAACTACTGCTGACTGGCATGCCAAACTGGAGGGTGACTTAACTGTGGTGAAAGACAGACAGAATTGTTTCCAAAGTACACCTAAGGAGGCCCTCAGCAAAGCAAACTGATTTTGGAGGTTTTTTTTATCAGTCTGCTGCCAGGAGGCTGTAAATAAGATCTCTATATTTTAAAGTGTTGATGCTAACCCACATTGGAGCTCATCAGCAGTCTTTAAGCCAATAGAAGTTTCTGAGCATTGCTAGAAGGCATACATTCCTAACATCAAATGAGCTCCATACCAGTTGTTGCAGACTGGTTAGAATGAGCAAAGGTACTGCAGACAATACTGAAATCCTTGGGTGGCCTGTGACTTCTTTTTGACCACGTTCATCTTGCTTTTATGGACTATTATAAATCATATAGGTATGGCTTTCTTCCTGGAGAAACTTGTTTGCTTTATTTATTTGGAAAATTTCTGCAACTGCACTCATTACAGTTTCTTTTTGTGCTACTGAACTAGCTATGGCTGAAGCTCATTCAAGAATGTTTAGTTTTAACACCATGTGATTTCCCCTCATGATTTCTGAACCACATTCTGAATAGATGTGCTGGTACTACAGGATGGTAAACACATTTCCAGATAAACTGTTGGTATCTCAGAAATGAGTCACTTCTCTGGAGACAGAATGCCACACTCAGTCTGAAAATGTCTGGACATCCTATCCCCTCCCCACCCTCCCAGCTTTAAGATCAGAGAAACATTTAGAACAGAAAACAATCTATTTTTACAAAAATCACACAGTCACTCTGGATATTATTTATATTTAAATTAAAACCAGCTTTTAGGCCTTCAGCTAACTCGGAGAACTTCTGTTATTTAAGGAGGCCCCCTAAAAAAAAAAATAGAAAAAGGTTTAAAATACCTCAATAATTCATTTGAACTTGGCATCAGATGCTGAGAGGAAACAGCAGCACCCTTCAGTGGCTACTTAATACCAAAAATTGGGGAGAAAAAGGTGAGATGCACTATGCTTTTATTCAAAAGTGACCAGGACATGGTTTACAGAAGAAACATGTATTTTTTGTGGCAGAGCAATAGTTAAGCAAGGCTTGGGCTGAGTCAAATGCCCAGCGGTGCCTGTTTGGAAGATTTTCCTTTGAGTCACTTTGTTTGAAATGTAATAAATGGCTGGTCAATCTGTTGTTAGAGCCTCTGTAGTTGTTGCCTGGAATATTATTCCAAAATGTTTGCTCCACAGAGGTGTCTCATGAGTGGTGCCTCTTACTCATATCTGTCATTTTTTTAAGAGAGGTAATTTGAACTTTCTCTGTTGTTTTGCTCACATCTAGCAGATGTTCAGACAAGCAAGAGTGTTTCATTCAGTCACCCTGTCACTGCATAAGCTTCCAAGGTAAAGTCAGGGCCAGATTCAACGAGGACTGAAGTGAATGGAAAGACAAATTCAAGGCAGAAATATTCAGAATAAAAGAACTTTTCCAGTGTATCCAAAGGATCTGTGAAAAAGTGAAAGAACCAATGTTTCTTCTATCTGGTCCCAGGAAGGGGACAGTGAGAGATACAGATCTATTGTAGGACATGCTGTCAAGGAAGTTAGTAAATGAAGGGCTTGACATGACAATCCCTGATATTCTGAAATTCCCAGATTCATAAGGTTTTAATGTGTCTTAGTGGAGTTTTTGAAAAAAAACCTGGGACATATTTGAAGCAAAGGAGGTTCAGTATGATTTATCACTTGCTAGATCTTTACACAGCCATGCAGCTGTCGTCCTTAAACAGCCAATGTACTCTCACCACAAAGGGGAGTTGGAAGGAAGGCTGGTGTGTTTGACCTAAAACTCCATAGTATCCAAGCTGCCATATCCTTTTGCTTAGTGAATCCTCGATTGATGGTGAACTGGGGCTTGTGTTGGTGCAAGGTATCCATTTGAACTGAGGAAGAGATGAGCTCCAGCAGCATGGGAGGGATCAAGCTCTGGGATGCGTTTTGACATGCACAGAAGGTATCACCCTAAGTCTGCTGGCAACTGCTTACACTCAGACCCCCTTCTAAGCCTAACTTACATGCCTGACTGCCTGCCGGACAGGCTTTATGACTGAACAGCTCGCTCTTGTAGTCCTACTAGCACTCCATTACCTCTGCTTTCAGAGTAAGTTTGGATTCATGAGCTCCTCTTCAAAGTATGGAGTTGAGTCTAGTAACTGTGTTGGGAACAAGATTCATTGGCTGTAGAGTTTTGCAGAGGACTCAGAGGACAAGTACTATATTGCTATCTATTATGACACAAATAGCACTTGTTATTTCTGACTTCTAAGAAAGCTCCTCCAGTGCATTCTTGGGAAGACCACCACTCAGAGAAGGAATGAAAGAGCCCCATGAAAAAGGTATCTAGAGGTTCTGTTTGATTAGAAGTTGAATCTGAGTCAGCAGTGTGCCCTGACAGACAAAAGTGTCTACCATGTCCTGGGGTGCATCAGGCCCAGCACTGCCAGCTATTCGAGGGAAGGGATTGTCCCACTCTGCTCTGCACTGGTGTGGCTTCACCTTGAGCACTGTGTGCGAGGTTGGGTGCCACAATATAAGGACATAAAACTATTAGTGCTGAAAGGAAAACTACAAAGAAGGGGAAGGGTCTAGAGGATGAGACTTGATGAGGAGCAACTGAGATCACTTGGTTTGTTCAGTCTAGAGAAGTGGGGACTGAGGGGAGACCTCATGTTGGCCTACAGCTTCCTCACAAGGGGACTGGAGAGTAAAAGGCGCTGATCTCTGCTCTCTGGTGACAGTGACTGGACCCAAGGGAACAGCATGGAGCTGAGTCAGGGGAGGATCCGGTTGGGGATTAGTAAAAGGTTCTTCACTGGTGCATGACTGGGCACTAAAACAGGCTTCCCAGGATGGTGGGCATACCCCAAGCATGCCAGAATTCAAGGAGCATTTGAACTATGCTCAGACATAAGATTTGAATTTTGGGTGGTCCTGTGTGGAGCCAAAAGTTGGACTTGGTCCAACTGATCCGCCTGAGTTCCTTCCAACTCAGGATTTTCTATGATTCTGTGCAAGATTTTGGACAATTGTATACTGTACATGCAAAGAGATCAGATAGGAAACCTTGTAACTGCAATAGCATCCCACTAAATCTAATCTAGTTGGATTGATTTGGATCACGTGGTCCCCACATTAGTCGTTGTTATTTCTATTAACTTGCTGACAGACGTACTTTGATTAACTGCCATTTTCAGATGATAAAGTACTGTGGAAAGAATCAGCTCATTCATTTACCAGTGAAAACAGTATAAAATTTTCAAAAGGATTTTTTTTTTTTAATGCTATTTTTTTCTATCCTTGATAGTCTGGATTATTTAAAGGATTCTGACAGACTTCACAGGTGTAGTAGATGCCAATATTGCACTTAACCTGGTCTGTATGAGTTATGATATATATATCAGCTGGCAAATGCTCTCCTTGTGCTCATTCCAAGGCTTATTGGAGTTATGAGCTGCTGGTATTACAAGAGATCATGAGTTGGTGTTGGTTTACACAGAGACTCCAGAGAATAAACAGAATCCTTATGTGAAAAGATCCTGGAAAGAATCAGTGGGAAAATTCTGAGGTCTTTCCTGCTGTCTACTCTGCAAGTAATAGGGTGCCTCAGCCTCACTGATGGGGAGATATGACAACCGTAGCACTTTCCCAGGACCATACCCTGAGGGCTTACTAGCACCACAGGGCTACAGCTTTTCTCTAGTACTTTATCTCTGCACATATAGTTGGGAATTGTGGAGAAGTTTGTTACAGGGTGAAGAACTTGTGTGAAGCCTGTACTGTGGGGCAAGGGCTGTCCTTGGTGATAAAGCATCCTAATGTTTTGATAAACACACATATAACATCAAATGGTTTCCTGTTGGAGGGGCTGCATAGAGAATGCAAACTTCTCTCTTTTCACATGATCAATGTCCTTCTGTCTCCCTCTCTTCTCTACATGCTTATTTCTTTTTAAATCAAACAAGAAAACAACAGAAAACTTATGCTACCCATTCCTACATTTTAATAAAACATCTAGCAATTAAAAGGAAGTAGTTGTGACCTCATCTGGCAAAGTATAAAAGCTGGTTCTAAAAGTGGTATTTAAAATACTGACATTCAATTGGTAGCTGCCAGAGAAGGACACACACAAACTTTGTTTAAGTATAACTTGATTTCCAGCATGAAGGAATCTGGAGATGTTTTGACATATTTACTTTATGTAATGGAAGTATTAAATAGGAAGTGAGAAGTCAGATTTTTTTCTTAAAAAAACCCTTATTTCTGTTTACATAACCAGACAAATTTTAACTCTACAGTAATGCCCTATTCCTCTTTTCCTCTCCATAGTTTTGTCCAATGTCTCTGCTGCTTACATTCCAGTTAACTTGGTCTAGATGATGTGCAAGTCAATTACCTTTTTGTCCTCATTGTCTTTTTTGTCTAAAAGCAGTGGCATAACTATAAATTACAGATTTATTCGTGAAACATACGATACTTCCAAGAGTCATTAACAGGCAGGATGGAAAGATGTATCCTACACATGCTGCAGGATTGCTTACCGTCACAAGATGTGTATATTTTGAGAAAAATATCAGAAAATGTGGCTGCATAAATCTGACATTCTGGAAGAATATTCAATGTAGGTAACAGCTTATGGGTTGACAGAGCTGTTCTTAAGGATGAACTTATCACAGAATCACCAAGGTTGGAAAAGACCTCTAAGATCATCCAGTCCAACCATCCAGCTATCATAAATATTTCCCACTAAACCGTGTCCCTCAGTACAACATCTATATGTTTCTTGAACACCTTCAGGACCAGTGACTCCACCACCTCCCTGGGCAGCCCGTTCCAATGCCTGACCACTCTATCGGAGAAGAAACTATTATTTCCTAACATCCAACCTGAATCTGCCCTGGCACAACTTGAGGCTATTCCCTCTAATCTTATTGCTAGTTAAATGGGAGAAAATGCCTACTCCCATCTTGCCACTACCCTTTGTGGAACACAATGATATCACCCTGTGCCTCCTCCAGACTAAAAAATCCCAGGTACCTCAGCCACTCCTCTTAAGACTTGTGCTCCAGTCCCCTCATCAGCTTCATTGCCCTTCTCTGGACATGCTCCATGGCCTCAATAACCTTCTTGTATTGAGGGGCCCCAAACTGAACACAGTACATAAGGTATGGCCTCACCAGTGCTGAGTACAGAGGGATGATCACTTCTCTGCTCCTACTGCCAACACTATTTCTGGTAAAAGCCAGGATGGCACTGGCTTCCTTGGCAACCTGGGCACACTGTTTGTTCCTGTTCAGCCGAGCATCAACTAACACCCCCAGATCCGTTTCCTCTGCACAGTCTTCCAGCCACTCTGCCTCAAGTCTGTAGCATTGCCTGGCGTTGTGTAACTTGAGATATTAAGGTGGAAATAAGGTGGCCCACATGCATCTTTATGTCTCCCGCACTATAACTGATACTAACATTGAGGTAAGAATGAGTTTGGATGACATTTAGAGCACTTTAGATAATTCTGGCATAAATATTCTTTTGAACTTGTGTCTTCACTGAGAATAATCAGAAGACAATTGCTTTAATATCTTTCATTTCTAGTCCCGTCCACTGCTGTCTCCACCTAGGTGGCAAGTCTGATTGGTACTCTAGTAATGTGGGAAGGTCTTAGCTTTCCTGAGAGCAATTGCTCTTCATCTTGTTTCACAAAGGGGAGCACTGAAAGGAGACTGCTCTAGCATGTCATTCAGAGAGCAGTTCAAGGTCTGATATACTAAGTTTGAAACCAGCAAGGCTAGAGAGCAATAGTAAAGGTTTACTTACATTTCTTAGCTGCATTTCACAGATACCTCCGTATCTTATCTATGGCATTTATATTGTTATCGCTGGTCATTAAGATGGAAATCTAAAGAACGATCTCATGACCAGAGAATAATTCAGATCTCTGGCCAATGGTTCCCAGACTATTGGCAAGTTTTTATTCAAAGGACCATAGGAAGTGCATGGAACTAACTTGCCCATATGCTGCAATGAAGAGGAAAATGAGTGGCTGACAGTGGTCCAGAAATTTCAGCAAGAGATGTAATGGTTGAGGAAACTGCATGGTCAAGGGAGAAAACCCCTGTCTGAGGCACAGAAAAAATGCTTTACATGCAAGATATTGAGGTAGAAAAAGACTGAAGGCAATGGTGCCAATTAGAAGAAATCAGAAGACTCTAGAAGTAGAAAACATAAGTTTGCCAGGAAAAATTTAATAAGAAGTTTGATTCTAAGAAATTCTGCTACCATAGATGGATTTTTACTCCTGTAAAAATGAACAATCAATGAAAAAAAGTGCAAATATGACAGGTTTATATGGTGGAACGTTACCCTAACACTGCTTAACAAAACATCTACCTACTTTGTTTAAACTTATTTTCAGCTTCATAATTCAGCTGAAGTTTTCAGTGCTGAACTTGATCATAAGGTTATAAGACAGTTTCTAAAGGCACTCACTATTTTGTTCAATCTCTGTTTCTAGATTTTGTCCTAGAATTTATAACTCTCAGAGACTGTCTCTGGTTACAACTTTTAAAATACAGTAGATATTTGTCAACAATTGCTATGAAGAGATATTCCAGTAGTTGTGGTGGTTTTTTTTGAGAGGCGGGTGGGTGTTGACAAAAAAATCATTAATTTACCCTTAATGATAGTGAAGAAATTATGAAGCATGCAAATTTTTCTCCTTTTTTTACAGAGAATTGAAGTCTTTGCTCAGGCTGTTTGGACAGTACTATTACAGAAAGGAGTGAGAATCTCCTAAAACCATCAACAGCATGTGGCCCAGTAACAGCATTACACACGCTCAGAAATTAATGCTGCCCACTATGACCTACAGTTGCCTTCCTGCAGAGCTTTTTCATAGAAGTTAGCCATCAATCTGTACCATTTAATGTGGCTATTCTGTGCCAGATACTTGTGCTCATTCTTTCTGAATCTCATGAGCTTTTTTGTCAGCTCAGTTCTTCATACCATCCCTGCTATTTATTTCAGTCCGTTTGAATTGCAATCCTGCCCTCCAGGGTAAGGACTGCTCCTGCCAGTTTAGTTGCTTAGCTGGACTTTGCAGCAGTTATCACAACTCTTTGAGCCCAACAGTTTAGCCAGTTTTCTCCCCACTGATCCAACACATCTGTCACCAATACAGTGATTAGGAAATCATGGGATACTGTGTCAAAGCCCATACATAAATCAAGGTATTCACTATCTGCCGCCCTCCTCTTGCCCACAGTTTCAGACACACCATCATAGAAAGCATTGAAATTGTTTGGATATGATTTTCCATAGACAAATCTATGCTGGCCGCCCCTAATCACCTTCTTATCCTTGTTGTGTTTAGAAATGGCTTCTAAGATTTGCTCTGCAACCTTCTCAAGGATTGAGATTATGTTGACCGGATTGTTGCCTGTATCCTTCTTACCCTTGGAGAGCAGTACAACGTCTGCTTTTTTTTTCCCAGACATTAGGAACCTTCTTTAACTGTTAAAGTCTTTCAAAGATTATAAAGATTATCCTTGCAATGACATCAGCTAGCTCCTTCAGCACCTTTGGATATGCTCTACCTGATCTGATGGACTTGGGAATGTCCAAGAGGGCTAAGCAAACCCTAACTTTTTTCCTCTCCTGTGGATACTGCTTCACTGGGAGGCCTAAGTATAAGCCTTACGTGTGAAACTTCAGCCACAACATGCATTGAATACCTAATCTTTTCCCTTACAGCCTATCACTAAATCCCTTGACGTGCTGAGTGATGGTCTTCACTCTGTCTTTGGCCTTTATTCCACCAGTGTACAGATAGGAACAGTTTGTTATTTTTTCTTACTGATTTCAACTCTAGGAGGCTTTGCCTTTAGCATAATTCCATTCCTACTGATGTTACTCATGCACAGTGCACATGTAATCTTACAATTTTGCTATTTAACATCAATATGTTATGTGACCAATGCTATCAGGACATACCAAGTCTCTTAAAATAGAAAAAAAAATAGCCTGGTGTGATTCAGTTAGTTAATGGATGCTTAAATTGCAGCTCAGACTGTAAGCTAGTCCTATCAACTTTTGTGTCACTTTCAGGAATTCAATTTATTCACCAGCTGAGCCACACAGAGGTTTTTTAAGCTATTTGATTGGTGATGATAAGCAACATGCAGACCCTAGTTGATATTGTCAGTGTGCTTTAATTCGTGTTAAATGCAGGAAAGTGTGGCTGTGCTGGTTTGGCCCTGAACCACCTGAGTAAAGCCTGAAGTGGGCCTGAGCATGCAGAAGCTGACCACCTTTAACAAAACCCACTCTCTGTCCTGCAGTCCTTAATCCAGTGTTGTTGGCAGTTCAGTTCTGAGACAACCCAACAAAGAAGTTTTCCCTTATGTATTGGAAGTCTTGCTTTGAAACAGTTCAGTCAGGTCTTAGAGAGGGTGAGGAACAGAGTTGGCATAGCCGATGAAAGAATTATCATGATGTGTCAGGAAGGCAGAGGAGACCCCAAGCAGCTTTGATTTGGGTTGATCTGTTAATCAAAACTTCTGGGAGAAATCCAAGCCTCCAGAGTTTGAAAAGAAATAGAAAAAGCTGCTTCATATTATATACAAGAATATAAAGCTGTGCTAAAGGAGAAATCCAATTGGAAAAGGGCTTTTCTCCCCATCCATCTCGTAGTACGTGCTGGAGCAGCAAGAGGCAGAATACTGGTCACTTTTCTGGAATGTATAACGTATTAACCTGCAGTGTATGCATAAATACAGAAATATTCCATAAATATTCTGCTTGAAATTTCTTTTGCATTATAGCCACTTTCTAATGAATTTCTGTCAGTCCCATTCAGCCTAATTGTCACTTTAGACTTCTTCATATCCACAGGTCTTTTCCAAAATCCATCAAAGACAAAGTAAAGATTCTCTTTCACTTTAATGGGATTTAAAACAAGCCTATAAAACTACCTGACATCTGCAGTGCATACTTAGGCCTTAATGACTCTTTTTCCCTAGGGCTCTAAAACATCATTCTAACATCTGGTAAGCTGCCCTTTCCTGGTGTTCCCCATTTGATATATATTTTTGAGCAGATTAAAAAGAGTAAGCTGCAGACCAATTGAGTCCTCACTTTCTGGATTAGTTCAGGTTCTGTTGCAAATCAGAATAGCAAATGATTCTTTTCAGACTTTAGTGCTGAGAAACTGGGATAGACTGTGTAGCAAGGGATAGTAAAATAGGTCTTTGTAGTGCAAGGGAGCGTGGTCTAGAAAACAGAGGAAGAAAAAGAGATATCATTGTCATCTCTCAAAGGATTTGAGCAAGTAAGAAAAAAGGTCTGTTTCTGAATCAATGCGCTTGATTCCAACAGAAGAATTGAGATGGTTTGCCTAGCCTAAAAATTTCTTGTCCTTTTTACTCTACACTCCAACAACTCCAAGAATAGGAAACCACCACTTCTGTCCACAAAAGCCTGACCACACATGTTCACCTCAGGAATTTTGCAGGGTTTGTCTTTGAGGGAAGCAAATACCACCTTCTTATGTAACAGTAGTGGTGAAAGGGAAAAGACTAAACCACTTGGACAAGCCTGGGATGAAGTTCACATATAGAAAGTGACCGCTGAAACATAAAATTTCCACTTGGAGAAGAAGACAGGAAGATGATGGTATTGTCAGTAGGAGCAGGGAGCCAGTAGCAGGAAGGAGATGCACAGAGATGAACAGGAAAATTTCCCCAACCGCAACCTGGAGTGGTAAGCTGAGGAGTACTGAAAAACAGCTGTGGGTAAAGCTCAGAGAAATAATGATTGTACAGCCCTTTCCTTTATTAACACAGTGGTCTTTATCTTATGTATCTTTTGGTGAAGTGAGACTGGCTTGTCTTGAAGGCATGATTTTACTCTAATGGTGTTCACAAGTCTTGAGAAGGAAATGGCTTACAGGTTGGAAAATGGGATTGCTATTAGGAAATCACAATTAGGCCCTAAATGATTGGTCCTTATATTTCCATTCATGGCCTCTAAGACAGCATTCAGGCCACAGGAAAAAAAAGAAAAAAAAAGAGAAAAAAAAAGAGATCTGAGGCATGGTTTGCCACAAACATTCATTGAAATCCCAGCTAGAAATCTGGGACTTTCTCTAGTTCACTTATTTCTGTCTCCAAGCCACTCATTTATCTGCTGATCATGTTAGGCATGAACAGCATCCTGAACTCTCTCCATCTGGAGTCTTGCATATGATTTTTAGAAAGACTCCAACACAGAATATGTTTTTTTTCTTTGTTTTTGTTTCTACTTTGTTATTTTTTCCATGTGCAAATTCAGAATTTAGATGTCACTGTGGCTGCCATTCTCACAATGACACTCTCATAATTAATCCCTATATTTAAGAATCGTCAATACCTGGCTTAGGATACATCAAGATCTCAGGCATAGAATATTTAAGTAAAAAACTGTGCCTGCAGTTAAGGAAGGAGCTTAGAAATCCTTGCCCTAAATTTCTCTTTATACAGAGATTTACACAGAGGGCCAAGCCATAAGCAAATGAGGTTTTGTAAGACTTAGATTTTCCCATGTGTTCTGTTGCTGAAAGGTCATGATTTTTTTAAAGATCTTTGCTGTTTCTGGGCTAGTTTCTTCTCCAGCAACCTCTAGGGAAGTCATAATGTAGTGTTTGTGATGACATCCGTTTCGTGCTGTGGAAAGAATTTTAATGTCATGAATTCCAAATAATGACTGGAGAGATGAGCTTGAACTGGAATCTCACAATAACATAACCCCAAACTAGGTGGAATTTGAATCCCCAGCTGAACTTACGCGTCGGGAGCCAATACTCTGTTTTCACCCCCCATCTTACAGTTTTTGAAAAAATTCAGATCTGGAATTCTCTTTCTAAAATGCCTATCTAATGGTGGCTTCAATGCCAGAACAAATGGGAAGGAGGAGATAGGAAACCCTATGTTAGAACCCCTAATTGGAACAAGTGGTGAGAAAACCTACAAAATAACAATCAGCAATGAGAGCTCATTGTTTGTCTTGTCCACTCTGTCCAAGAACCTCTTTTGCAAAGTTCACCAGATAAAAATTTGCTTTCTAGACTGTCATTTTACCTACCCATATGGGTCATTCTTGGTGGAATATCTTTTAACACCCCACCATGACATTTTTTAGGCTCAGAAAAAGCTCTACAGATTAAAGAAGGGCCGTAAATTCTCCCTTTATAAATGGGAAAACCACAGTGCAGGGAAATTAAACATCAGACCTAAATCACACTGGAAGGCTGTGGCAAAAGAGGGATTCACACTTCCAGTCCCTCTGTACAAATGTCTGAATGATGATGCCAATTTTAACTGCTAAAATATGGTATACCAAATGTTCACTCGAGATGGACACATGACCTGGAGGTAGCTCTTTCAGTTTAGGTACAACTTGACAATGTTCAGATTGTCTGGTAATGTTCAGGAATCAGGATCCAGGATCTATTTATATTATAAAATTACTATACTTTTAATATAAATCATAAAATATAAAATTATAACTTTTTAATTGTAAAATCATACAATCATACTTCCAAGAGCCAGTAGATTACTGAACAATCCATCTGTAGTCATACTGTTCTGGGTTTAATTCTCCACATCCCTCCTTGTACCATCTTCCACTAAAGTCCATGGTAAAGTTCTTTACTTATTCAGTGCTCCAGAAAAGGAAGAGCTAGCATGATTTATATCAAATTTTATGACTGTTTATCGCTATTTAAAAAGGTAGAGGCCCTGCTACTCATAGAGAGAGCAGATTTTGCTTTTCTCTCTTAGTAGTACCAGGTAACCCTGAGAGCAAGTCAAGACTTTTCATAATGGAGAATTATGGTGTACCACACTGAGAAAGAAAATATTTTTCCTGGCTTTAGTCAGTTAAAGGCCAGCTTTTACATCTTGAAGGCTGAGACTCTACAGACTTACTACCTTTTCCTTTTTATTTTTGGCTGTTCAGTAACTGCTTATCCTCAATAATACACTGACTCTGAATTTCCCAAGGAAATATGTTGTATGTAACAACAAAAGGTTTCATTTCATATCCAGTGGATGTTTTCTTGCTTCTCTATTCTGAGAAAAGATGAATGTTATTCTTGCCCATTCAGTTCACGACTGAGTACATGGGGCCATCCTTTAACAGCCTTCTCTCTAGACCTGCCTCACCCAGAGTCCACCAGCTGGTCCAGGATGTTCTTGCTCCCTGATTATCTTCTACACTTCATCCATTATCTGGCTAATCCGACTTGTGATATTTGCTGTTGTTATGGTTTAACCCAGAAGGTAGCTAAACACCACATAGCTGTTCACTCACTCCTTGCTTCCCAGTGGGATGAGAGAGAGAACTGAGAAAAAAATGTATAGAATCATGGAATTATAGTATGGCTTGGTTTGGAGGGGACCTCAAGGATCATCAAGTTCCAACACCCCTGCCAGAGGCGGGGTTGCCAGCCACTAGATCAAGTACTAGATCAGATTGCCCAGGGCCCCATTCAACCTGGCATTGAACACCTCCAGGGATGGGGCATCCACAACCTCCCTGGGCAGCCTGTGCCAGCACCTCACCAATCTCTCAGTAAAAAACTTCCCCCTGGCACCTAATCTAAATGTCCTCTCCTTTAGTTTAAAATAATTCCTCCTTGTCCTATCACTATCTACCCTTGTAAAAAGTTCATTTGTCTCATACTTATAAATTCCGCTTTAAATATTGGAAGGCCGCAATGAAGGATCTTCCCCCAGCCTTCTCTTCCAGGCTCAACAAGCCCAGTTTGTGGGAGTGACATGTTTCTTTCTGGCTCAGACTGTGACAACGCTATACAGAACTGTAACATTGTGAATTCTCACTCAGTTTCTGATTGGTTAAGAGACAGACTTGCAGCTAACTGGTGACTGGAGAAAAAGTTGTAACAATCTAGTGAAGGTCTTTGTGCAAAAACTGTACTGTAACGCTGTTGCGAAAGGTGCAGAGCAAACTCATGTTGTGCGCAAACACAATGGAGAAGCCAGGAGTTAGTTGTCTTGCTAAGGTGGTCTTGGGTCCTTCCCCACCTCCCAGCCGCAGCCTCCACAATCACCACGCGAAGGGGAGAAGCACGCAGCATGTGCACAGCACATGATACTGGACTCCCTCCACCTGGCAACAGCTCCTGGCCTGATCAGAAGAGACCATCATATGGCATAAGAGGCACTGCCAGCCCCATAGCTGGCAGTACTTGCCCCACCACATCCTCAACCATCCCAGAAGAAAAAGGAGTGTGGACCCTCAGGACGTCACAGGATCCACAGTGGTGACTTGCTTTTCTTTCCTTTCTCCTTTCTCCCTCCTTTTCTTCTGTTTTCTTTTTCCTCTCTCTCTCACCTGTCTTTTAGTAAATTAAAGCACGCTATTGCTTAATCAACACCTTGACTCCATTCCAAATCTTAATTCAGAGGGATTGGGATCAGTATACTGAACCTCAAGCCTCTTCAGCTTGTGACACAGTTCCTTCAGCCTGTCTTCATAGGAGAGGTGCTCCAGCCCCTTTGATCATCTCTGTGGCCCTTATCTGGACACTCTCCAAAAACTTGATATCTCCCCTGTGTTGAGGGTCACAGATCCAAATTCAGTACTCCAGCCAGGGCCTCACAAGGGCAGATGGAGAGGATCAATCACCTCCCTCGCCCTGCTGGCCACCCCTCTTCTGATGGAACCCAGGATACCATTGGCCATCCAGGCTGCAAGCACACATTTCTCAAGTTAAGTTTTTCATCTACCTGGGCCACTAAGTCTTTCTCAGCAGTGCTACTCTCTAGGAGTTCTCACAGTCTGTACATGTATCTGGGAGTACCTCAACTAAGTGCAAAACCTTGCACTTTGCTTTGTTGAATCTCATTAGATTCACAAGGGCCCACCTTTTGAGTTTATCAAGATCCCTCTGAATGGCATCCCTTCCTGCTGCTGTATCAACTGCACCACTCAGCTTGGTATAATCAGCAAACTTGCTGAGGGTGCACTTAATCCTATCATCTATGTCATTGGTAAAGACGTTAAACAGTATCAGCTCCAAGATGGACCGTTGTGGTACATTGCTTGTTACGAGCCTCCACCTGGACATTGAGCCATTGACCTCAACCCTCTGGCTGCAACCTTCTAACCAATTCCTTAGCCTCTGAATCATTCACCCTTCAAATCCCTATCTCTCCAGTCTAGAGATAAGGATGTCATAGAACTCATGGGTTGAGAGAAAACTGTTTACTAAGATTGAGGAAAGGAAAAGGGTAATAGTTATGACTACATATGTATATATATGAATGTATATAACAAGTGATGCATAAGCAATTGCTCTCCACCTCCCAGCTGATGCCCAGCTAGCCTCCCAGGCAGTGGAAGAGAGCCAGATGAACTCCCACCCCATTCAAAACTCTTTCCACAATGATGTCATGCGGTATGGAATATCCCTTTTGCCAGTTTAAGTCAGCTGTAGTAATTCTGTTCCCTCCCAGCTCCTTGGGCCTTTCGCTGCAAATGTCTTTGGCTCTGCACAACACAGCTTTGCATGCAACTATAAGCATAGGTGTGTTATCAACATTGTTTTTCTCCAAGAACAAAAAACATAGCATCATAGCAGACACTCTGAAAAAAACAATTCCATCCCAACTGAAACTAAGACAGCTATTTATCACCCAGGATTATGCACACCCTTACTTGTTTCAGCTGCCAGCACCACAGGTATACAGGTCTTCTGACCTGTGGTCTGTTCTCAAGTGGCTGGCGTATGGACCTCCATATACAAACATGCTCACAGAATAGAGTGTCATGCATAAGTGGAATTTCATCAAGAAAATAGGACAAACTGTACTGAATGTAGGAAGCAGTACCTGGGAGGTGATCATCCCTCTGTAATAAGCCCTGGCAAGGCCACACCTTGAGTACTGTGTTCAGTTTGGGGCCTCTCACTACAAGAAAGACATCAAGGCCATGGACTGTGTTCAGTGAAGGGCAATGAAGGTGGCAAAGGGTCTGGAGCACAAGTCTTATGAGGAGGGTCTGAGGCAACTGGAGAGCCAACTTTAGTCTGGAGAAGAGGAGACTCAGGGGAGACCTTATAGCCCTCTACAGCTACCTGAAAGGAGGTTGTGGTGAAGGAGAGACTGGCCTCTTCTCCCTGTAACTAGCGATAAGACGGGAAGTAATAGCCTCAGGTTGTGCCAGGGGAGGTTCATGTTGGATATTAGGAGAAATTTCTTCTCCGATAGTGTGGTCAAGGGTTGGAACAGGTCCAAGGCAGTGATTGAGTCACTATTCCTGGAGATGTTCAAGAAACATGTGAATGTGGTACTTAGGGACATGGTTCAGTGGCCAATATTGGTGGTAGATGGAGAGGTCAATGGTATTTTCCAACCTTGATGATTCTATAATTCTATGATTAGATACAGGGTATGGCTGGACAATTGTACTGACATGTGGCTGTTACACACGAGACTTTTATTTCCTTTCACTTCTGTTTTCCATACTTCTTCCTATTCAAACCACCTTGACCTCTCTCTTTCTCTCGTTTCCTTCATTAAACATTCTATTGTGAGTTTGTACAATCCTAAGATAGTCTTCCTCTGTATTTGTAACTTGCTGTACCTCCAGACAGTGACTAAACTCATTCTATGATGTGACCCAGAGAGATGTTTCCACTGAAATATACAGCTGAGTATCGATGCTCAACAATAGGGTTGATCTTTCCTGTGACAGCCCTGGGCAAGGCCAGGGTGTGGGCTCATTTCTACAGGTTTTTAGAATCATAGAATCCTTAAAGTTGGAAAGGACATCTGAAGGCCATCCGGTCCAACTCCCCTGCAATGAACAGGGACATTCACAGCTAGATCAGGTTGAACACGGCCTTATCCAGCCTCACCTTGAAAGTCTCCTGGGACAGAGTATCAACCATATCTCTGGGCAACCTGTTCCAGTGCCTCAACACCCTCAGTGTAAAAGAGGGTGATATCTAACCTTAATCTACTCTCTTTGACCTTGAAGCCATTTCCCCTTTCTCTATCGCCGCAGACCCTGCTAAAGAGTATCCCCTTCTTTCCTCTAGCTCTCCTTTAGATGCTTGAAGGGCCGCTATCAGGTCACCTCTCAGCCTTCTCTTCTCCAGGCTGAACAGCCCCAGCTCTCTCAGCCTATCCTCATAGGAGAGGTGTTCCATCCCTTGGATCATTTTTGTGGCCCTCTGGACACACTCCAACAAGTCTCTGTTTCTCCTGTACTGAGAACTCTGCATCTGGATGCAGTACTGCAGATGAGGCCTCACCAGCACATAGTAGAAGGGCAGGATCACCTCTCTTGACCTGCTGGCCATGCTTGTTTTGATGCAGACCCAGATACGGTTGGTTTTCTGAGCTGCAAGGGCACATTGCTGACTCATGTCCAGCTTCCTATCCACTACTACCCCCATGTCTTTTTCAGCAGGGCTGTGCTCAATCCTTTCAATCTTTTTGGGGTGTTCTCACCTGCAGCTGTGCCTCTCTGCTCCTTCATGTTTGTGGAGATGAGACACTGATGGGCTGATGACTCCTTTTATGGGCCTGGAAGTGTCCATATCAGGGATTTTCCCACTTGCCTTTGCCTCTATTCACCTTCACATGTGTGGAGAAGAGATTTTATCACGCAATCTAACAACAGGAATAAAAACGTTTTTAGTGTTACCATGTGTTTTGAAGTATCCAACAGCTGTAATGTATGAAATACTGCTCTGACTTTGGACCCTGATGTGCCTCCCAAGCAACTTTGTCTCTTTGTCCATTGCCATGGAGGCCATTATATTGTACATAGCTGTACAATCTTGTGCCAGAAGTAGATCATTACACAGGGACACTGCACTGTCTCTCCTCAGATATTTCTCTGCTGAAACCAAATGATGGATTTTCAGCCCATTATCAGCGGTGTTTTTCTGTGTCTCTAAATTCATCAGTCACAACATGGCAATCCAGCTGGATCAAGGTAAAGTGCATGCAGTGTTTGCACTTCACTCGGTTCTTTGGTGTATGTGCTGTATCAAAGTCAAAGATATTGATCTAGATTCTTATTCTAGCAATATTGTACCTCATTCTTACAATGAAAATATGTTTTGCTGTACATTTTTGCCTTATACCATCTAAGTCTTTTACATTGCTGTTAATTGCCTAAAGTCTCATACTTTCAGTGTCTGTCCTGTACTGTAGCTTTTTAGTTCCTGGATATTAATGACAGTTAAAACAGGAGTTAATTTTCTACTTCCCTTTTTGAATTTTCCCTTTTCTGTTTTGTTTTTCTAAAAGATGTAATTCATATAGTACATGGGACTTTTTTTTATTGGGATTTTTTTTTTTTTTCTGTAAAATATCACACACATTTCTGATTCATTCATCTGTATTTGGAAAAGTATATCATCTACTGTGATGTCCCTGGCACGTTACATAAATTTCAAATCTGAGCACAAAGATTCCATTTTGCAAAAATAAATTCATTCCCTTTTAACTAACATCTGTAGGATATCCCAAACGTACATGACTGTGTTTACTGTGCACTAATATTATATGTAGTTGTGCAAGTCGTAAGCATATTTGGAAAGCATTAATGCTTAACACACATCATTGATGCATCAGTTAGCTTCATTAAAGTTGGCCCCTCAAACAGCTGAGTGCTTCCTTTCAAGGAATGTTCCTTGCCTGCGTTTAGTGAGGGAGGCCAGCCAGAGGAACTTGCGGTCTATTTTTGAACCAATGTAAAAGTAGAACAGGAGCAGACATCTCCTGTTATAGGCTAGATCTGACAAGGAGGTCACTTTTGTTGCACATGGATAAGGAATCACATCCCCTGCTGAAAAGCAGGGCTATTTTTAAAAACAGGCTAAAACTATTCATTCTTGAAATTGTTTTAATTTCCATCTGAATGAAGCACCAAATGGAATGGCTAGGAAAGATTAAAAAAATCTGGCAGGCTGCAGGCCCAGTGCAAGCCACAAGTCTGCATAAAAAGAAACCTGATGAAATTGCTTCTTGTAGTGCTGACAGAATTTTGTCCTGGTATCTACAATTTCCTAATCACTGTAGGCTGATAAAGAGCCATTCACAAGAGCAGTTCATAATGATCATGTAAATTTTACTTAAGTATGTATGATTAGAAGAAATTGTCCAAAAATTTAACAAGCATTATGCTGTCCTTTTTATAGAGTAGTATAGATTTACTTGCTACATTTTTTTACTATAAATGAAAGCCTTAGGACTTGGGAAGTGAAGTGGGGAGGAAAGGAAATATATTTAACTTATCTAAGTGCCTATTGAATAATTTCAGTGTACATCAAGACCTCATTCAGATCTGACACAGACATACCCAGTGGGACACCCTCCTCATCTGACTGTTTCATATCTCTCAGTCTGCAGACTGCACTTCAGTGGATGGCCATCTCTCTACTGCAAGCAGAAGACCTCTAGTCCTGTTATCTGCAAGAAAAAATGAGCTTTTAATAGGTAACTAAAACTAAAGTCATAGAATCATTTGAGTTGGAAGGGACCTTTAAAGGTCAGCTAGTTCAACTCCCCTACAGTGAACTACATGGGACAACTATAATCTAGTCTGACCATTACATAATGCAAGCTATAGCATTTCACCCAGAAATTTCTGCTTCAAGCCTGAATCTCTGGCTGTCTGAGTCCAAGTGCACAGATCTGGGTTGAGCTGCAAGCTCTAACTGAGGGTGAACTCACATTGATTCCAGTGGATGCTTTCTCTCCCTGGTAAAAAAACATGCCTTTCTCCTAGCCTGGGTTTTGTTCAAGTCACTGAATCTTATTTCTGTCTTATTCTATTTGATTAGAAAGCTATCTCTGATATGAAATTACTTTTAGACTGTGATATTTCTAAACCAGTCTCATACTCTGAGACATGTATTAGTAATCTGAAGTCATTCTCTTAGATATTTTGGAACACTTTCCAGGTTTTCTGTATTATTTTTGCAGAATAGACATCAAATTGGATAGAAAACTACAAGAAAGCTGTCCTTGATGTGAGAGGGGTAATATTCCTGTTCTTTTTCTACTTAGAATCATAGAAACCTTAAAGTTGGAAAGGACCTCCGAAGACCATCTAGTCCAACTCCCCTGCAATGAACAGGGACATCCACAGCTAGATCAGGTTGAACACGGCCTTATCCAGCCTCACCTTGAAAGTCTCCTGGGACAGAGTATCAACCATATCTCTGGGCAACCTGTTCCAGTGCCTCAACACCCTCAGTGTAAAAGAGGGTGATATCTAACCTTAATCTACTCTCTTTGAGAGTAGATTTTGTGGCCTTCCTCTAGACATGACATTAATTGATGCTTGCTGAATTTTTCTGGAGACCAGACTGTGGATATGAGCACAGTGAGATGATGAGTGGTACATTTCAGCAGCGATGACAGTGATGTGAAAGACAAGCCACATTCCAGATGGCTATGCACATCTATCACACCACAAAATGAAGAGTGTCTCAGTCAACTCATCCATGTGCATATGCAAATTATGACCAGGAAAACTGTACATGAAGCTGAATATCAACTTAAATGCTTTGGAAATGGTGGCAATGTTGGAATATTGCAAAGTTTGCACCAGGTGAGTCTCACGAGTGCTAACACAGGAACAGAAAGAACGCTCTATGCTAGTTTGTCAGGACTTGTTGAACCAATACAAGGCTGAAAGTTTTCTGGATTGCATCATTACTGGTGACGAAACATGGTGTCACCATTATAAGCCAGAGTCAGAACAACAACCTATGAGTGGTGACGTGAATTCTGCATTGAAGCAAAAGTTCGAGACACAGCTCTCAGTGAGTGAAGTGATGTGCATTATCTTTTGGGATAGGAAAGGGGTGATTCTTTTGGATTTTCTGAAACCCTGACAAACCATCAATTCTATCTGCTACATCATGATGCTAACTAAGCTGAAGGCTCAAACTTCCAGAATCAAGACAAAGAAGAAAAAAAGCTTTTTCTTGCAACATGATAGCACCAGGCTCCATACAAGTTTGAAGACCATGGAACACATTGCCAATCTTGGCAAGACTGTCCTACCACATATACTGTATGGTCCAAATTTGGCATCTTTTGATTTCCATCTGTTTGAGCTGATGAAAGATGGATTACATGGGCAACATTTTCTTAGCAACAAAGCCATCGTAGCTGCTCTGAAACTGTGGATCACATTCACTGGTGCAGATTTTGACGAGCGTAGCATTCAGGTTGTTCATTGCTGGTAAAAATGAATAGCTAATGGTGGTGACTGTTGAAAAACAATGTTTTGTAGCTGAGAATTTGCTCTATCAAATACTGTTATTCTGCTCTTTGTAGCTGTTGCAGTTTCTATGGAAATAAATAGGAGGCATTACTTTTGGAGTGACCTATATATATTTATGTGCATATATATATAAATTATATATATTTATATATAATATATGTATTACAAATATATATGTTTATTTTTATATATTTTTACTTTATGGGATGGGGTTCAAGAATACCAAGTACCAGGTCCTGCACTTTGACCACAACAATCCCAGGCAATACTACAGGCTGTGGGCAGAGTGACTGGGTGATTGTGTAGAAGAAACAGGCCTGGGGGTGTTGACCAATGCTCATCTGAACATGAGCCAGCAGTTTGCCCAGGTGGCCAAGAAGGCCAATGCCATCCTGGCTTGTATCAGAAATAGTGTTGCCAGCAGGAGCAAGGAAGTGATCATCCCTCTGTACTCAGCACTGATGAGGCTGCACCTTGAATACTGTGTTTGATTTTGGGCCCCTCAATACAAGACGGACAATGAGGCCTAGAAGCATGTTCAGAGAAGGACAACAAAGCTGATGACGAGACTGGAGCACAAGTCTTATGAGGAGCAGCTGAGTGAACTGGGATTATTTAGCCTGGAGAAGAGGAAGCTCAGGGGTGACCTTATCACTCTCTATAACCACCTGAAGAGAGGATGTAGTGAGGTGGGAGTCAGCCTCTTCTTCCATGTAACTAGGAATTGGACAAGAAGTAATGGCCTCAAGTTGTGCCAGGGGAGGTTCAAGTTGGACATTAGGAGAAGCTTTTTCTCCAAAAGAGTGGTCAGGCACTGGAACAGGCTACCAGGGTGGTGGTGGAGTCATCATCCCTGGAGATGTTCAAGAAACATTTAGTTGTTCTACTGGGAGACATGGTTTAGTGGGAAATATTGATGATAGGTGGATGGTTGGACTGGAAGATCTTAGAGTTCTTTTCGAAACTTGGTGATAAGTAATTTTCAGCCAGGAAGAGAAACCCATGGGATGGCAGTGGAGCCACACTGTATGACGATCTCCATTTTTTACAATCAAGTGTGGTAAACACTTAACCTTTGATATATTTAACGTGAATTACACAGATACTCACTTTTGCTGCCATTATTTACTCATTTTTCAGCTAAAACTGTAATCATACAGGACTCTACCGAATGCTTTAGATAGTGGTAAAAATACTATGTCTTCATCAGTGTATTTAACCATCAAAACTGTTGTCTTTAAAAGAAAGGAAATATCTAGAAATCAAACCCAATTTTTTATGATAGCATATCTTTCATCTTACCATCATAGTTTTTTCATTCATTTTGTATAGCTCCCCATAGCAGCCTGCCTGTGATTTTGCCTAACATCTGTGTCAAGCTATTCTCATACTTGCCCTGAATCCCTCCAACCTACTTCATAACTATGATCGATATTTATGTTCTACTAATCCTCTGCAATTTCCTGGTATCCTAATTTTTCTTAAAAATCAGCATTTCTAATGGCTCAGAAATTGTTTCAATATTCTCAGCTGCATTTTTTTTGTTGTTGTTTCTACAAGTAAAAAATGCCTTTTCCTTTAAGCACAGTATCTGAATGTCTATTGTCTAAACAAATTACTTGTGTTTGATTTTCACTGAAAAAGGTCTACATCAGCCTGTTTGTTTCCTAACGAAGAAAAGATAGATACATTATATTTATTGTACACGTCTGATTTTTCTTCATTTGGCTTCATAACTTACCAGCCCCTTTCAATACAGCAAAATTTCAGTTTAATCTCTGAGTGATCCATGGTGCTGCAAGCAGAAGAACTAGGTGTTATTTACCCCATATGACTCCATAATGGAATAAGTGTCTTCATACAGTTGTGTGAACACTATACTGAATTTACAGGAGGTAGATGGGGTCTGGGAGACAGCCAGGACAGGAAAAGCAGGCAGAAGATATGAGCTGGGGCTGAGGTGCGTTGCAAAAGCTGTAGCAAATGATCAAAGTAAAATACAGATTGGCATTAGACAATGAATATGGAAGGTCAGATGCTGAAGTAGCTCCAGATTGGATCACCCTGGCACAGTCCAGGTGAAGATAATCATCACCAGAAAGCTCTAATCTCTTCAAAACTTTAATTAGACATCTGAGGTTCTTTCACTGGCACAATGTTGACGCAGTTAAAAATAAAATCCTAGACAATCTGCCTGTCGTCATCTACTATTTTAAGCAAGATTCCTGTTTTGTTTTTTGCTCAATGACATGAGTTCAGTTCTGGCACTGCCAGATAGGCTTGTGTGGTGGTCAACACTTAGACTGGTGAGCTCATCAGAGGCAGCATAGATAGCCTGAGGGTTTCCAATACTGTTAAGACAGGAAGCTAAAAAAATACAACAAAACAAAACAAAAGAAGAAAACCTGAGCAATTTTAACAACAAAACAAAACAAAATAAAGTAGATTTCTGTAAAATAATAGAACAGGGCTACTGGTAAATAAACAATTTGTAGGAAAGCAGATGAGAATATGATTACTATACAATTGCACATTTTTTGTAAAGAATCAGAGTTTCTTCAGTTCTCTCTAGAATTTTAACTAGAAAAGTCCCATTCTTCCTGAGTGCCTTTCAAGTAATAACTTAATTTTGAATCCATAAAAAAACATGCAAAATTTTAATGTAGGATCGAGACCAATAGTGTGACAGGCTCTAACTGGATTTTGATGTTGCGAAAGTTAGGTTCCTGTGTTTCAGGGAATTATATCATGTAGTTGTTTTATTTGCTTTATGTTTATAGACTGCTTATTTTTTGCTAATATGGACATGCATGTTGGTGCACAAACTGCAGATAGTCACACTCACAGCCTAGTTTTCTTCCATCATATGTGAACCATATGATGATCATTTGATTTAAAAGATTTCTATATCAGGCAGAAACTCTAGTCAGAGAAGATCTTTTAGTTTCCTGTTGTGATTTTACTAAATAATCTGAAGGTATCCCTCAGAAATATCCAGACACTGTTGTGTTAGAATTTAGAGAGTGCTATGATAAAATAATCTTTCTCCAATCACTCAGCTGAAAAAAACTGTTCTGAAATGAAAAATATCCTAAATGGACAACAAGATGTTGTTGCATAAAAGATGACCTGAGGGTAAAATAAGTTATTGGAATGATAAAAGAAGTTAATTGCCTCTGATTTCTTTCATTTTCATACCATGTGGTTTAAATGAACTCTTTTACATAGGCAGCAGAAGATGTTGGACACTGCCCTTGTCAGAAATGCAACATTTGATATGAAAGAACATTTATTGTTCTTCCTCTGTATTGACAAACAGCAGGCAGGAATATTCAGAGGAGGAAAGATTATACAACACAGTATCTTTCAAGTTTGACTTTAATGTTTTTCAGTTGCCTTCATTATTTGACTGATTGTGTTCTTGGGAGCTGTCTGAAGAAGAAATGCAAATGAGCTGTTCAATAGGTTTTTTTTTTTACCAAGAATTGTAGCTGTGTATAGATTTAAGAAGTGATCTTTATATATAGGAAAATGTTTGTCTGCTGCATAGATAAAGTCTATGGAAATTCCCTCATTATTATTATTATTATTATTATTATTATTTTTTTCCAAATCTTAACCAATATATGTAGATGAACACGTGACTGGAGTAAATCAGGGCAAAGGAATAAGAAGATGCCTTAGCTGCTCTGCCTATATGTCTTAGGAAACTCTTTGTAACTGGAACATATCTAAGAGATGTAATATTTGAGTTTTCTCTCAAAACTAGTCATCAGTCATCTATCTACTGTAAGCTCCTGTACAGTCAGCGGAGGGAGACAGGAGCTACTAGAAAATGACTCATCACATATGTTTTGGAAACCTATCTCAGGAAGACTGAGTCAGCATCTGGAAGGGTCTACTTTCTCCCTCTGTAAAGAGAGCATGGAGAAAAAAATATTAATTCATGTATAACCAACTGATGACTTCTTGCCAAATTTGTTGTTTGTACCGATTGCTTTTTTTTCCTGTCTTTCCTTTTCATTAATTTGGTACCAGCTTTTCTTTCCTTTCATTGGCCAGGATCATTCACAAACACACAAGACACTGTCGCTATTGACTTCTTCAGTGTTGTTTTAGAAGGTGCAACAATTATATTCCAAAAATAAAGAAGATAGACTTTATAAATCAGAATACACAAGGGAAATCTACTTTCATTGAAAGATTTGGCTGCTAAGTTGTCTCTTGACATAGTTACATAAAAAGACCTAATTTATGTTTCCTGAGTCGCCTTCTGACTTGGGAGAAATTTGTAGAAACCTTGCTATATATATGGAGCTGGATTCCGAGTGAGATTTGAAATGAACACAGAAGTTCAATGTCTAACACAAGATCTGTTTTACAGAGGAGTGGCAAAGATGGTAACCAAGCATTCAGGAGATGTGGATTCATTTCTGTGTTCTGCTGCAAACTATATGATTTTGGAAAAGTCATTTAATCTCTACGTTTCAGTTTCCTGTGATAAAACTTATTTGTTTCTAAAGCTAAATAGATCAAGAGGGATGCTCTAAACCATAGTCCATAGGTTTGCTTAAGAAAAGTAGATAGCTTGTAATCAAATGCTCTTTTCCTACTCCAGTGTTTGAATTTTTAAAAATTGTCTATCCTAAACTGCCAATGCCATCATACTGATTAAAATCTCACTTGAAGAGTGCTTCCTGCACACCAATTGTTCCAGCCGTCACAGATCGCTAGAACCAAATTAATCATTTAGCAAAACATCTCTCTTTCTCAACTTCTCCCCAACAGAGAAAACTCCAACAGAGAAAATTCTCACATGCATCCAGTGAGCAATGTTCTTAAAATCTTAAGGACCTTAAAATCTTAAAATCTTTCTTAAAGAATGACCAGTGCAATAAATCCTGTTGACAAACAAAAGCAGAATAGTCTGAATAAAAAGTCGTCCCAAGCAAAATGGTTACTGCATAAAATCACACCATTGATTTTATTTCTTCTGAGCCAGTAACGCTTGCAGTTCAGGAATTTATTCTAATTTCAACAACTTGAGGATCTAACAGGAAGATATTATCTCTCACGTGGGGAAGTCTTTAGCAGAGTAGCATCTGATTACCTCCTTATGTGGAAAAGATAACCTTCGAAGTTGATGGAACAATTTATTCTGGATGTCATCTCCAAGAATGTGGAAGAGAAGAAAGTTACCAGGAGTAGCCAACATGGATTCACCAAAGGGAAATATTAGCTTTATGTGATGTTATGACCATCTGAGTAGGTGAGAGGAGAGCAGTGGATGTAGTGGTCTTCAGCAGGACTTTTGACACAGTATCCACAGAGGGCTACAAAGTTGATTAAAAGCTTGGAACATCTCCCTTATGAGGAAAGGATGAGAGATCTGGGCCTGCTCATCCTTGCAAATAGAAGACTGAGAGGGGATCTTATTAATGTTTATAAAAATCTTAAGTGTGGGAGACAAACGGACATGGCCAACCTCTTTTCAGTGGTTTTTGGGGTCAGCTTCTTCTCCTGTGTAACTAGCAATAGGGCTGGAGCAAATGGCCTCAAGTTGCACCAGGGGACATTCACACTAGATATTAGGAAAAATCTCTTCTCCAAAAGAGTAGTCAAGTGCTGGAACCCAGGGAAGTGGTAGAGTCACTGTCACTGGAAGTGTTCAAGAGATGTTTAGATGTTGTACTAAGGGACATGTTTTAGTGGGAAAGTATTGGTGGTAGGTGGATGGTTAGACTAGGTGATCTTGGAGTTCTTTTCTAACCTTGGTGGTTCTGTGATTTTAGGGAAACAGAACTGACTACTTCACTTGCAACAGAGCATGGGTAAACTTGGAGCTCAAAACTTGTCTAAAACCTGGGAAACTGAGTTCTGTTATTTCCTTTGGCTCATACTCTATGTATAGTTTATGGAATATCCTATTTTTGTTCTACACCATATTATAAATGGGAATTAGCAATGTTCTCTTACTGTAGAGAGATGTAATGGGCTAAATCAGAAGGGGTTCAGAAGGAATAACTAATTCAGACAATAATCAGACTTAAATGAAGGGTATGAAATGAACTGATATTCCTATATATCAGCAAAAAAAAAAAAAAAAAAGATGTATCTAGGCATTGTGAACTATTAAATATGATATAGTTCCCAAGAGAAGCAGTGAGGATTCTATTAACTAGGAAATTAACTTTTTTGCACTGGTTTAGAGGCTACATAGTGGGAGAAAATAACTAGCAAATAGAAAGGCCTGAGATATTTTAGTGTCTCCGTACATGTCTTATTTTATTGACCTAATCTTGTAATTTATTAAACATGGAAGAATCATAGAATCTTCCATTCTCAGATCTGACCTTCCCATAGCTTGTAGTGAATACAAGCCCTTTTCACAGAATTTTGGTTAACTGTTTCCCGTCTTATTTTAATTTCCCACGCCTCTTGACTTCCAGGCTTTGCGGAAGACAAAATGCCATGAGAAAAAGCTCTTCCTGTGGTAATTCTAACATTGCCAAGCATAAGGCCTACAGACCACACAGGAAAACTTGTTCATATATGATCCACTGCCCAAGAATACCAAAAAAGTTCGGGATAAGAATCCAACCTTTAAACATTAATTCGAACCAAACTTCTTAAATATTTCAGAATCAGCATTTTTAGCAGTTTTTATGCAGCAGAGAACTTCCATTAACCATTTTAAATGTTTAACAGGAATGCCAAAGCCATGATTCAAATAATTTATTAAATGTATTCATTGGCTTAGTGTAGTTCCGAACATTAAGCATTTTAAGCAGCATGTTTTTATTTATTTTACATTGGACTGTGGTAAACTAGTGGATCTCCTTGGTATCAGTGAGATCTTGTAGATTTACACTAGCCGAGAATTCTTTCTGTGTGAACTGCATTCAGTCTCAAGCCAAACTGCTCTTCCCCACTGTCTATACAGTAACGTTTGTTGTTGTTTTTACAGGGAATACAAGGTGCTTTTTAAGTTTGCCTAACACCATAAGAATGTCATCTGAGACAGTCTAGCAATGACTTGGTCTCCAGTACAGCCATAAACAGAAGCTAAACTAGTTAACACAAGCCGAGACTGCATTATGCTGTATTTTGTCCAAACGCTCTCCCAATTTCTGACTATTTCAGTTTAAAATAGCTCCTGAGTCTGGTGTGTTTTGTCCATTTAGTTTTGGACTCTGCAAGAGCAAGGGTTCTAACACAAACTGGGAAAAATATTAAAAAACAAAAACAAAAACAAAAACATAACTTTGTTTAAGCAATCTACTGATAACTTACCAGGAAATCTAGGGTTATAAGCCTATATGAATAGCCCTTCTCAAGCTACTTGCTGAAGCTGGGTTACATCTGCCATTCTGGTGGCATCTGCTCAGTTGTTCTGCACTGAAATGGCTGGTTTAAGCAAGATCTAGAGCTTTCTTAGAACCTACCCCAAGGCAGTGAGTTAATCATCAGATAAACTAAAAAACATTAACTTACTTCAGAACATTAACTAAACTTATTATCATTTTCATTGTATTCTAATTCAAGTGCAAAGTCCACTGTTTTCACCTTCCTTATCTAACATCATCTGTGTATTGATAACAGAAGGATAGAAGGGCTATAAGTTACTTCAGCATTACCTGTTCCTTGCTATAGGAACATTGGTTAATGCTCTTCAAGGGATTAAATGAGCCTTTACCACTACCTTGCATAGAATGATATCAGCCTCTATTGCATTTTTTTAGAAACCTAGGAAGTATACCCTCATACTTAAGCATCCTTGTTCCCTAACTTGTACTTCGGTTGCATAAATAAAAAAGTTCTGCTTTCACACACATTTACTTGGAGTTCTGCGATGGGGATATGCTTTGAGTTGTTCTGATTAACAGTTTTAGGCAACATGTTACGGTTCCAAGGTGCAGAGCAGTTTGAGAAAGTTGTTCAAGGCATTGCTGAGATATTTCCCTTCTGCTGAGGATGTTCCTCCCATGTTCCCACCCCTACCCTCATTTCCTCCCTTTCTCATCCACATTCTTTTACAGAAGTAAAAGTATCATGGAGAACTTATACCAATTTTCTATGTGATGGTTTAATTTTCATTTCCTAGTGCTCTGTGAGGATGGTTCTCATCCTTGCCCAAAGCTACTTCTTCAAGATGTTCAGAACATTGACTCCCACTCTATCCCTTCATCAATATATTTCTTATGGTTGAACCTTCTGAAGATTTTCCTATACTTTAAAAGTCATATAACATTTTCACCATTCATACTTCTGGACCCTTAATTTTCAGCCGTCCACAGGAAGCCTTCCGCAGGGAAAACACATGACTTATTTGACGTCTGTAGTACTTCAAAATACTTTCACTCTTCTTTTTCCCTTCTCTCCACTAACACCTTGTGTCAGGTTTTGGTGTGGATTTGTTTGGCAATCATGAAGGTTTGCAACTATAGGAAGGATAAGAAGGTATTTGAAAAAGAATTCATAGTATAGATATAGAAATATCTATAATAGAATGGTTTTGGTTGAGAGCAACCTTTAAGATCATTTAGTTCCAGCTCCCCTGCTATAGGCAGGGTCACCTCCCACTAGAGCAGGTTGCTCAAAGCCCCATCCAACCAGGCTTTGAACGCCTCCAGGTAGGGGACCTCTACATCCTGTTCCAGTGCCTCACCCCCTCACAGTAAAGGATTTCTTCCTAATGTCTAGTCTAAATCTACCTTCTTCCAGTTTAAAGCCATTCACTTCATCACTGAAAACAGTGGGTTTTAATGAACAGTCTATTGAAGTCAATATGAATGCAACATCTGGAAGTATACAGCAAATAACAGCTTATCTAGTTAAAGGCAGTCTGTGACATTGCCAAGATGTCAGAGCAAACACATTTAATGGTGGACTTCAAGGACTAGTAGCTGTAGACTAGGATATCTGCCTGTAGATAGAAAGAGTGATCTACCTTTTGCCAAAGGCAAAACCAAAAAGTCTGCTTTTAAAAATAGTGTGCTCTTGAGGTTTTATATTCACAATTTACAGAGGAAGGAAACAGAGCCAATTAAATATGAAGGAAAGAATAAGAGGCCTGAATTGACTTTTATCAGTTCAGTAGTTAGTGGGAAAGGAGGCCACATTCCTGGCAGGCTGTGGCCCTTGAAGAAGCCTGTTCACTGAGGCTGCCAGGACTCTCAAAAGAGAGGAGTAATCTAATTACTTATTATGACTAGCAAGTTAGATTAGAAAGGGAGACAGAATTTAGAATCATAGAATTGTTAAGTTTGGAAAAGACCACTAAGATAATCTAGTCCAACTGTCAACCTATCACCATGGCCACTAAACCATGTCCCTAAGTGCCACAGCTACCATTTTCTTGAAAACCTCCAGGGACAGTGACACTACCACTTCCCTCAGCAGCTTGTTCAAATACATCACTACTCTTTGTGAGAATAAATTTTTCCTAATACCCAATCAGAACCTCCCCTGGCACAACTGAAGGCCATTAGCTCTTGCTCTATCGCTAGTTACCTAGGAGAAGCAGCCTACCCCACCTCTCTTCAACCTCCTTTCAGGGAGTTGCAGAGAGTGATAAGGTCTCCCCTGAGCCTCCTCTTCTCCAGACTAAACAAGCCTAATTTCCTCAGCTGCTCCTCGTAAGACTTGTGCTCCACATCCTTCACCAGCTTCATTGCCCTACTGCTAGTACTCATGATCTCCGTGTCACTTTAAAATGTCAAACATCATGCTTTGTAGACTGACAACACCAGGCCTATGACTGCCATACCTAAGAGGTATTGAGGCACAAAAAATGAGGGAAAGGGTGACACCTGCTGCACTGTTAACCTTACTCCTTGCCTCATCTTGCCTCAGCTGTTTTCTGAAGATCAAGAATTAATCAAATGCAACTATATCATCCAGCCTGGAAAAAGATCCCTGGTGAACGTGTGAAACAAGAGAAGCTTTGTAATTTGTAACAGCTAAGCTCCATACAGAGTAGACAATGGAGGCATGTCAATAGCAGATCTTGGAGACCGGGCACGTCTGTTCAACTGTAGCATTTGAAATTTCCTGTCTTTGGTCTCTCTGTAGCTATCATTTGTATAGCGTGGGGGTACTGTACACTTTGCTGTGCACTTGTGTTTGTAACACTCTTTGCAGTAAAGACTTGGACTGGAGAGCAAACTACTGTCTTGCTCTTCCAGCACTTCCATGACACTTCTGCCAGCTTCCTCCAGGGAAGAGGCCTGCTAAGTAAGCAACGACTACATCAGAAATTAAGCCTAAACTTGCCTGATCCTGCTCCTCATCACTAGCTTTTTTTTTTTAATTCCTGGACTTGTAGTCAACAGGGGCTTACGACTGAGGGATAAAGTAGAAAGGTTAATTGCTGCAGCAATGACAGGTCCTTCCTGCTTTTTGTTTTGTTTTAGTTTAGATTTTTTGATGCTGCCTAGGGCTTTCTTTTATACTCTGCTTTCTAAAATGTCTGGTGCTGAGGGATGTATTTATCCATAATGATGAACACATGGTGTATGCTGCCTGGTATTAAATATCCATGCATTTCACAGGGACATATTGTTTTAGGTAAGTAAGTGATGCAGCTTTTTAAAAAACTTTGAGGGAATTTCCTGAATCAAAACCCATGTCCCCAGGGTTTCTACTACATGCGTTAAATGAAGGCCACATATCTGAAAGCATTCCTGGCTATATTTCCTCTAACTATATAATTGTAAGAATTCAATTTGGAGTTACACTTTTTATTAATATTTAAGTGAGCCTCACTCTGTGACTTGGCCTTCATTCTGAATATATGTCAGGCTTTTCCTAGTCTGTCCATGGAGCAATTCTCAGTGTTGCAAAAGATATCAGTCAATATCACACATAATTTTTGGTAGAATATTCTTGATTGATGCATGAAAACTTATTCCCAAAATAAGCTGTAACCTAGAAAGACAGGTGAATCAAACTAATCAGGTGATTTTATATTATCATTATTTGCTGGACTGTAAATGTAACAGTGATATGAGTAACGCCTTGAAAACAAGACTTCTGTTTGACCAGCTTGGTAGTATGTATGTTTTTGAAGAACCCATTAAGTATTTTAGTGAGTTATTCGCTGAACATAAGTGTGTCTTTTAAAACACTTGTCATTCTATTAAAGTCTCATCAGCTGAAGTATAGATTTTGGTGGTGACAAGTGGTAGAAAACTAACAATTTGTAATTGGCAGTATGTGTGTTCTAACCCAGAGAACCATGAAGTCCCTTCACCCAATTAAGAGGAAGAAAACCTGTGTTTCAGTGAAATTAATATCCTTGGTAAATTCAGCATGTGCAGAATAGTTAAAAGTGAGTGAAAGCTTTACTCTTCTGAGTTGTCAGGTCTGTTTTGAGAAGGTGTTAATAAGGTATCCTTCTAAATTACTTGGCAACTGTCAAAAGTATTCTTGAATAATTTGGACTGGTGTCTAAAAGGGAGTGTTTCGTTCTGTGTAGCTAAGTGTGGAAAAATAAATGAAAAGCATAACAGTGATACCACAGAGTATATCTCCAAGCCCACATCAGAGGAGAGAAAGAACTGCTAAGGTGGGAAAAAAATCCACTATGGATGTTGCTGACTGTGATTTTTGTCATGTGTTTGAATGGCTTGGAGCTGTAGAACAAGGCTGCAGTTGTCAGGGTATGAGGTCCTGCTACTTCAGAGGAGCCAGATTATTGCTCCTCAGCTGGAAGAAACAGAGACACGGTGCCAGAAGCCTGTAGACTTTGGCCTGTGTCTTATCCACTGCTGGCACGTGTTCTTTGCTGTTCTAAGAAAAAAAATAATAGAGCTATAATTCTGATTTAAGAAGAGAAATACATGGTTGATGTTGCTAACATGAAAGAGGTGAAAAACAAATGGAATCAGAAAAATCATGAGAAGGGCCATGAGGTAAGGAATGTGTCACATCTTGACTGCCTGGTTCAAATCTGGCTCAGGTGAGAGCAAATGAAAGGTGTCTCTATCTGATGGAAGGGAATAGCTTACCATCTTTGAAACTCATCAGTAAAATATGCTGAAACTAGAGATGATTCACACAAGTGTCGTCCCTGCTTTGTCAGTTCTATAGGTAAGAAGAGGACTTGGCTGCTCCATTCAATAAGATGTACTTTTGAATGGAAAGATCTTTTCCCAGCTCAGCTCTTCTCAGCTCTGGAATTGTCTCTGTTTTAAACCTCTGATAAAAGAAAGATTCCTGCACTGAATATTATCATTCCTGAGCTACTCTGAGGTCATCTAGCTGTCCAGCAATAGCAGTGTTAATGACATCTACTGAAATTATTCCTAATCAGCCTCAAAAATCCAGCAGCGGATGAACCTCTGCCAAAAAAATCCACCTACTGCTAAAGCACTACTCTCCTTGTGATTTGTACAATTGGCTTACTACCTAATCTAATCCTAAATCAATAAGAGGCCAGGTAAACATATTTTTGCATACCCAACACATTCAGTACCATTAAAAGAAGCTTTTATGAATGTTCAGTTTTTGATGGGTTAACTCTGGCTGTCAGGTAGGCCTGCACCTGACTGCTCACTCACTTCTCCCCATTTGGGTGAAGGAGAGAATTGGAAGGGCTAAAATAAGAATTCATGGGTCAAGTTAAGGACACTTCGGTGAGGTTATAGGAAAAAAACAGAAGAAAGAACTAGTGCAGAAGCAATCATACACCACCAGTATCCCATTGCCAGCCACTCTCTCAGCAACAGCTGCTTTGGAGTAATTTGCAAGATTTATTGCTGACCATGACATAATATGGTATGGGATATTCCTTTAGTCAATTCTAATTGCCTCTGCTGGCTATGCACTCTCCTAGACACTTGCCCACTGCCATGCTACGTGCTGGGGCACAAACAAGGTTGTTATCAACACTATTTTTTTCTACCAACATAAAACAGAGCACTATATGAACTGCTATGAGGAAATCAGCTCCATCCCAACCAGAGTCAATACAACTTTTAAAAATATGCACAGAAATCACTGGAGAGCACCCTAACTGTCTGGCAAACTTACTGTATGGCTGTTCTGGTTTCAGCTATGCTAGAGTTAATTTTCTTCACTGTACTGGATACAGTAGTATGTTTTGGATTTAGGATGAGAATAATGTTAATAATGTTTTAGTTATTGCAGACCAGTGCTTACACAGAGCTAAGGATTTTTCAGCTTGTCACAGTGACTGCTCTGCCAGTGAGGAGCTGGGAGAAAGTAGAACCAGGAGCACTGATCCAGACTGGCTAGAGGGATATCCTGTATCACATGACGTCGCGCTGAACGGTAGAACCGGGGGAGTTGGCTGGGAGGACTGCAGTTGCTTAGGGATTGATTGAACATTGGTTGACTGAAGGTGAGAGATTACATTATGCATCACTTGTTTTATTTATTCTTTTTCTTATAGTGTTTTTTGTTGGATTGGTGTTGGGTTAGTGTGGATTTTTTTTATTATTTTCTTTCCTTTTTTCTTTTCCCTTTCTTATTGAACTATCCTTATCTCAATCCACAAGTTCTTGCATCTTTCAATTATTTCCCCTATCCCTCAGCAGGGCAGGAGAGAATGAGCAAATGGCTATGTGGTGTTTATCTGCCTGCTTAAGCCACAACCGTGGCTTATGCTCACTGGACTTTCAACATAAAGAACTTTCCAAAAAAGGGATTTATCTGAAAAACTTGAATATTACCTTCTTGCTTAAGCCAGGAGATTCAGAGATACCATAGCAATATGGAATCCTATTTTTAAACTAAGATTCAGGCCTACACTTTTCTAAACCAAACTACTTTACTCTGAACAAGTAAACTACTTAACTGTGAATAAAATAAGGTAGATTTGTTTCAACCAGATGCAAGGTCCAAAAGCAGCAGTGACTCTGTAACCTCTTCCCTTTAGGTCTTCCAGGCACATAACTCATTCTAAAAAGTTAGTTTACCACAGCAGCTGCAGGAAAAAGAGGGAATTCTCCACTGCAATGCATTGGTTTTATTGTAGGAAAGGAAAACAATATTAAACTTCATTTGTAGAAAATCTGCTAGAGTCATAAAGATAATATCATTTTAATATAGTGGAATTTTTGAGTCTTTTCCCTCAATTTTACTCAATTTACCCTGTTCCATTTCTTACTGTCCTAGAATGTCCATGAGGAACAATATTGCAGGAGCGAAGGTAAGGAGAATCTCAGTGTTTGAATTCATCTGAGCCAAGGTTGTACTTTGTTTTTCCTTCCTAGGTTTATCTTTTAAAATGTTGCATTGAATATGATTTCCTGACTGTTTCTTGCATCTTTTCTCTCTGGCTTCCATTCTTAATGAGACTTGGGCTTGAAAACAGGTGTTCAGGTCATACTTCCAATTTTCAAATTCAAACTCTCTGTTTCTGACAGCTATGATTTAATTCCTTTTCACTCGGGAAATTCTTTTCCACTTCCATTCATCCATTTCAGTCTGAAAACCAGCCAGAGGGATCCCAATTGTTCTCACTGTTGGCATTCCACTGTTAAAATATGATTCTGTTTCTTAAGACCAATTATATTGAAAATGGAAGCAGGGGAGGTTGAGAAGGATGGTTCCAGGAATAATCCACCTCTCCAACATATAAGTAGAATTGTGAGGCTACATGCTGTCTGTAGATGATAGTCAGATTCCTTGGAGATGATAGAATCATAGAATGGTTTGGGTTGGAAGGGACCTTAAAGATTGCATAGTTACAACCCCCCTGCTCTAGGCAGGGACACCTCCCACTAGACCAGATTGGTCAAAGCCCCATCGAGCCTGGCCTTGAATGCTTCCAGGGAGGGGGCATTCACAACCTTTCTGGGCAACGTGTTCCAGTGTCTCACCACCCTCACAATAAAGAATTTCTTCCTGATGTCTAGTCTAAATCTACCATCTTCCAGTTTAAAGCCATGTCCCATCACTACATGCCCTTACAAAAAGTCCCTCCCCAGTTTTCCTGTAGATCATGTTAGATCCCCCAGAATACATACTTATAGGTTTGACTTTGGTTCTCTAAGCATCCACTTCAAAATAAAAGAGTGCTTGGAAAAAATAGGTGCCAATCCCACCAGGGTTGTGTGAAGATTTCATCTTTTAAACAATGAGAAAGTGAGAGAAAAAGAAATAATCCATTCACTTAACCACACTATCTGAGTTTACTTTTTTGAAAAAGTACGGAGAGCAAACATCCTATAGGAATCTATACAAGGATTAAAAAATCTTCACACACTAAAAATTTCGCCAAGATATCTGTAACAAAAATCTTACCAACTAATAGAGGTAATTCAATATGTCAGTACATAAAGCAATTGAACATTGGGTGTCCCAGTGAATTTCCATATTCTAATGTATTTCAATATCTACAGTAAATTCTTATCTTTTTATTTCCTAGGTCTATAATGCTGATTTTGAGGACATCAGCAGCAGCCATGATTTCTAAGGTCAGAACAAAGAAGAATGAGATACAAGGACAAGTATAGCAGATTGCCTAGAGATCATGTGAAATGATTTTTTTTTGCTCCTTGCTGATGGACGCAAGGAGCAAAGGAAGACACTGAGCAGTAGGATGATGAAGGTGTTTTTACCTATTAGAAGAAATTACAACTACTTTTTTTCTCAATAAATACCTTTGCTACATAATTCATCTTACAATCTAGAATGTTGATTTCTGATTCCAGACACAATCCACTACCTTCTTGTCCTTCCAAGATGAAGGTCATGATCTTCAGTGACTACTGTGAGTAAGTCAGAGCTCCTCTCTTACAAACACTGTACACTGGCCTGATTGAAACTTCTAAGATTTGATAACTAAAGCTTAGTCAAAAAGTAAGCTTCCCCTGAAGTTAGCTAACATTGGCCTCTATTTTCTTCCCTTTTCTTCCACTCCAAAATAAAATTTGAAAAACATCTGTATGTTAAAAAGTAAAACAAAAGACCTTTGAATAATTAGGAAAGGAGCCCTGAAGGAACCCAATTTCTTGATGCTGTGTAAACTACTTTCTTTGCCACCCCACAGCATTCAAATTTGTCTTGACATCTTGAAATATACATCTATTAGAGAAAATATGAAAATAGCCAGTTTCTAAGATATTCCAGAGATCATGACTTAAATAAAAAGTCCATTCCCGTTGCCATTTCACCAACAACACTGGAAATTAGGAATGAATTTTATGGGTACATTTCTATTTAATGTTAGTGGTCTACTAAACAAACTTTTAGACAACAAGAGTAGCTTGGTCTCACTCCTACAGATGTTAAAAACATTCTTCCTTTCTATGTTATTCTGGTTTTGCCAAGAAAACCCTCATTTTAATTTTATTAGTTTTCTCGTGCTACGGAACTCATTAGGTGACCACTGAAACAGCATGTTGCCAAATCAGAAATTTTCAGGTCTCAAAATGTTTTTAACAATACATCAGGCAATACCAGACAAGCACGCTGAGAAGGAACTACCTTCTTTGCAAATGGGCTTTTTCGGTAACCATGACTTGTGAGATGACAAAGCTAAGCAGAAGAGTTGGAAGTTCACCTCAGATGTCCAGACCAATACACAACATTAGTTCTTAAAAAGTCTTGTCATCTGGCTCTCAATATATTGGCAGTATGTTTCCCTTTGCAAAAAGGTGTGTGACTGGAAGAAGCAGAACTCGAACTGCACATCAGATAGATTTTGCAAGTCCCCTGCTGTTGGTAGCTCAGTGGGAGAAAACACACAGCTCCACAGGCAGATGGGTTCAGATGGCTTCAGAGAACATCTGGATGAACCACCCAGGAGTGTTCCGGTCTCCAATTCCATGAAAATCTCATGAATCATAAAACCATAGAATCATAGAATGGCTTGGATTGGAAGGGAACCCAAGGATCCCCAGGTTGCAACCCCCCTGCTACAGATCTGGTACTAGACCGTGTTGCCCAGGGCTCCATCCAACCTGGTCTTGAACATCTACAGGGACAGAGCATCTCTGGACAGCCTGTTCCAGCACCTCACCGCTCTGTGAAGAACTTCCCCCTGACATCCAATCTAAACCATCCTCTTTGAGCTTAAAACCATTCCCCCCTGTCCCATCACTGTCTACCTGAGTAAAAAGTTGATTCCCCTTCTTTTTATAATCCCCTTTTGAATACTGGAAGGCTGCAGTGAAGTCTCCTTGCAGCCTTCTCTTCTCCAGGCTGAACAAGCCCAGCTCCCTCAGCCTGTCTTCGTAGGAGTGGCCCTCCTCTGGACCCTCTCCAACAGCTCCACATCTTTCCTGTGTTGAGGGTGCCAGACCTGGACACAATACTCCAGATGGGGTCTCACAAAGGCAGAGCATAGAGGGACAATCACCTCCCTGTTCCTGCTGGCCACATCTTTTCTGATGGAGTCCAGGATACCATTGACCTTCTGTGCTGCAAGAGCACACTGCTGGCTCATGTTTAGTTTTTCATCCACCAGGACCCCCAGGTCTTCTCCGCAGGGCTACTCTCAAGGATTTCTTCTCCCAGTCTGTATACATATTTGGGATTACTCCAACCAAAATGCAAAACCTTGCACTTAGATATGTTGAATCTCATTAGGTTCACACAGGCCCATATTTCAAGTTTGTTGAGGTCCCTCTGGATGGCTTCACTTCCTTCTATCGTGTCAAGTGCACCACTCATCTTGGTGTCATCAGCAAACTTGCTAAGGGTGCATTCCAGCCCATCATCAATGTCACTGATGGAGATGCTGAACAGCACCGGTCCCAAGACAGACCGCTGGGGGACACTGCTTGTCACCAGACTGCACCTGGACGTAGTGCCATTCAACACAACCCTCTGTCTATGGACTTCCAACCAATTCCTTATCCACCGAGTAGTCAACCCCTCAAATCTGTATCATTCCAATTTAGAGATGAGAATGTGGTGGGAGACCATGTCAAAGGCCTTGTACAAATCCAGGTAGATGACATTAGTCACCTTCCCTTTGACCACTGATACTGTCTCTCCATCATAGAAGGCTACCAGATAGGTCAGGCACAACCTTCACTTTAGAAAGCCATCCTTGGCTGTCTCAGATCACCTGCTTATCCCTCATGTGCCTTCACGTGTCTTCTAGGAGGATCTGTTCCATGATCTTCCCAGGCACAGAAGTGAGGCTCACCGGCCTGTAGTTCCCCAGGTCCTCCTTCCTCCCTTTCTTGTAAATGAGAGTGGCGTTTCCTTTTTTGCAGTCCTTGGGCACTTCACCCAACAGCCACAACTTTTCAAATATGATGGAGAGTGGCTCAGCAGCCATGTCAGCCAGCTCCTTTATCACCCTGGGATGTGTGTCATCCAGCCCCATAGATTTGTATACATTCAGTCTCATGAGGTGGTCTTGAACTCACTCTGCCCTTACAGCGGGGGGAGATTTACTCTCCCAGTTCCCATGCAGAGGCCCAAGGATGTGAGCTTCAGGGACATAAGAAATACAAGAATCCTGGCTGCCAGTGAAGACTGAGGCAAAAAACTCATTTGGTACCTCAGCCTTCTCCATATCTGTCATAGCCAGTTCTCCTTTCTCATTTACCAAAGGAGGTACGCGAGGTATGCTCTCTTTGGCCTGCCTCTTCTGGCCAATGTACTTATAGAATCTCTTCTTATTGTTTTTAACATCCCTCACCAAGTTCAGTTCTGTCCGTGCCTTGGCTTTTCTAATCTCCTTTCTGCAAATCTGGACAGCACCTCTGTTTTCTCCCCAGCTGACACGCCCTTGTTTCCACAGCTGGTACAGTCTCTTCTTTTCTCTCAGTCTAACTTGCAGGTCCTTGCCAAGCTCTGTCGGTTTCCTGACTCCCCTGCCCACTTTCTTGTTCTGAGAGATAGAGCGCTCTTGTGCTTTCAGAAAGGAAGAGTAGCTAACTTTCTTCCACTCCTTTGTCTCTAAGGACAGCATCCCAGGAGATCTCATCCAACAATTCCTTAAACAGCCTGAAGTTTGCTCTCCCAAAGTTCAGGGTCCTGACCCCACTGTCTGCCAGGCCCATGTTCCTTGAGATCCCAACCTCAACCAGGGCACGATCGCTGCAGCCTCGGCTGCCTTCAGTGATGCTTTAATGATCTCCTCTCCATTGGTGAGCACCAGATCCAGCAGTGTTTCACCTCTCTTTGGTCTATCCTACACTTGAACCAGAAAGTTATCGTCCATGCACTCCAGGAGATTCCTGGATCTCCTGCAGCTCGCTCTGTGCTTTTCCCAGCAGATATCCCTGTGAAGTTCAACAAATGCAAGGTTCTGCACCTGACTGGAGCAATCCCAAGCGTGAATTAGGGCTGGATGATGAAGGGATTGAGAGGAGCCCTGAAAAGAAGGACTTGGAGATTCTGGTGGAACAAAGACAAAGACAAAGAACTGAACATGAGTGCAGCAGCATGCACTTGTGGCTCAGAAAGCCAACTGTATCCTAGACTGCATCAAAAGAAGCATAACCTTCATGTCAAGGGAGGTGATTGTCCCCTTCTGATCTGCCCTCATGAGATCCCGTCTGGAACACTGCATTCAGCTCTGAGGGACAAGAAAGACATGGGCCTTTTGAAGCAGATCTGCAAGACATCCATAAAGTTGATTGTGAGTCAACATAATAAAATAGAAGATATTACTTTTGGAGCAGACCTTGCGGATTTGTTGTCCAGCTATTTCTTTTTTTTTTTTTTCCTCCTTTTTTTCCTTTGTGTTTAAAAACTATTCAACTATTTTGGAAAGAAGGAAGAAAATAGGGGGAAAGTACGGAAATACTTTATGTATTCTTAAAAGAGGGAAAAACAGTAGTAGATTCAAGGCAGATGCAAATACTACAGATGTTTCTGTTTGCTTTGTTGTTTACTGATTGTGAGCAAGTGATTTGCAAAGAAAGAAAACTCCAAAACAGAAGCGCATTTCATACACTTCCTTGTAAAATTCACAGTACTTCACCAGACATGATAAGAGTCAATGAGGTCTGCTACCAACCAGGATGCTAAAAAGGCTGGAGCACTGCTGTTATTTACTTGGAATCTCATAGATTCAGCTTGTGATTTCCATCACTTTGAAATGCCCCAGAGGCAGATGTTGGTGCTATGACAGTATAGGTTCAACCTTCATGCCAATATTCTGTTATATTTTGTCGCTAAGATGACAGCAGAGGTTCAACCTTCATGCCAGTATTCTGTTACATTTTGTCTCTAAGTGACAGATGACAGCAGAGGGGCCATCTGACAAAATGGCTTGTGACATGGAAGTGTATAAAACAAAAGTGTGTTATTGAATTCCTCCATGTAAAGATGTAAAAAGTAAAAATTTTACCCATTGACATTAATTAACACTTGATGTTTATAGAGACCAAACAGTGGATGTGAGCATAGTGAGGCAATGGGTGTTGGATTTTAGCAGTGGCAATAGCAACAGCGAGTCACCTCCTCAGATATGGATTTTTATGAGCACAGCATGCAGGATCTTGTTCATTGCCGGTGAAAATGTATAGCTATTGGTGGTGACTATGTTGAAAAGTAGTGTTTTGTAGCTAAGAATTTGTTCTGTCAAATAGTGTCATTGTGCTCTTTGTATCTGTTGCACTTTTTGTGGACATAAATAGGAGGCTTTATTTTCAGTGCAAACTATATAAAATGCCGTTGACAATCAGAAATTTTATGTATATATATATTGGGACCATCATTAGAAAAATGACTTAGCCTTGAACTGTTTCTTATTTTCTTCCTCAAAGAAAACATCTCTGTTTCCCTGAGGCTTCTATTAGGTTAGACTACTAAGTTATAAATAATCAGCAAACATTTTAATGCATTGAATATATGCAGCTACTGTACCAACTGAAGAGTGATTTATAGAATTGAGTACCAATATTAAGCAATTTTAAAAGAGATGTGATTTAAACCATACCAGAGGCTATGATGGAAATAAGAATTGTGTTATTTGATTTTATATTTCAGAAATGAAAGTAAAAGAGGATAAAATAGTCAGTGCATTAAAATTCTTTGCTGTACCTGCTATATAAATGAGACTTATGGGTTTTAAAAAATGAGATTGAAATGTTTGAGACATAAACTCTGTAGGCAACATCAAGAAAAATAACTAGACAGAATATAAATGTAAACTACTATAAAAACTAAGAGTCCATTTAATGCTCGTTTTTCTTATTCACACTGACAGAAAAATTTTGTTTAACCATCACTTTTGTTAAGAAGATTCATCAAAGATCTGTTGAGATCATAGAAGTAGACTTTTTTAATGCAGGGAATTGGTCTAAAATGTGAGTAAAATATATCCTTGCCCTTGCTGAGTTGTTACATTTAAAGTCACACTGTGGATGCTGTACATGTTTCAGTTAGTACACAATTCTTAATTTTTTTTTTAGACAAATTATCTGCCTTTCTGAAAAATGTGGTAAATAAAGATGACATGGAAAATAAAAGGACATATAACATTCACATGGAATTGCTTATTGTAATGATCAGAGTATTCTTCTTCTTTCTAGAATCCAGTTTTCAGAAGCACAATTTCTTTTTTTTCAGTGGTTTTCTAAATATATGTTCAGTATTTTCTATAGAAAATTAAAAAACTTTAGCAAGCTCTTGAAAAACTGAACTAAAAGGAAGCTTGTCTATATGGTCTATACTCTGACTTCTATTGTTTACATTTTATTATCTTCCATGTTACAGTCACATTAATATGGCTCCAAAAGACTCGTGTTTCTTAAAGTGTGACAAGGCACACATTAATCTCCCTGCCTCATTAACTACAGTAAATAGACAATGTGTAATCAATTCTATAGATAATATTTTCTTTTGATGATGAGTATTAAATATAGACTATAGACTACTTCTTTTCATTCAACACCGATTTCATATACATAGTGGACCAGTTTGCAAGGAGAGTTGAAAGTTCATAACGAACCTGGAATCCTTGAGTGCCTACAAATGAGGAATATTCTTTGTATGTTATGGTACTTGAGATATCAGTCAATCCTTTGAAGAAACAGAGATAGAAGTCCCATATAGAATCTTACAATATTTGCTACCAGAGATCAGCAAAGGTTTTGGTTACAAGCAGGCTAAATACTTGAAGCTGTTGTTTTGGTCTTTAATTGAAAAACTGAGCCTCCAGTGGTCAAAATATACACTGAAATACTGAAGACATTGAGGCTTAGGCAACTTCAGGAACCTGGCAGTGGTTATTCCAGCCATTATTTTTTTCTTTTTTTCTGAAAGTCTGCTTTTGATTTATTTCTAGAATTAAGAGTATTCACAGTGATTTAAGTATTCTTTCTAGCTAGCAAGCCTCTGATTGCCTCATAAATACCATGGAAACAAATATTAAAGAAAATGGAACCTGTCTGACAAGGATAGCCAGCATGACTGGTAGGTGGTAGAAAATATTCTGATCACCTCCAAGAGAAAAAAAGCTCCATCACATCTCTCCCAGAACTATAACACTGCAACCTTTAAATCATGCCTGCTCTTACCTGTGCTTTTACAGAAAAGTATGTGAATACCATGACTTTTCCTCTGGTAACACCTAAGCAGAGAATTCTGGCTGGCTCTAGAGAGATCTACAGGGTGGCGAGAGGAAGAGAGAGAATATGGAGGGATTAACTGCCCTCCCAAGAAGCAACCAACCTAATGAATAATTATGACAGACTATTGCCTGGAACATGCTTAGAAATAGCCAACAGAAAATCAACACTCTCTTACTTCCAAGAGCAGTAGTATCTAATTCCCAGGCTTGAGGTCATGCCAGCTCAGAGTTGAGCTTCATAAATTTATCTAAAATGCGCATTTTTTTACACCTTGGTTCAGCTCCTCAGAATGAGTTGCACTTCTCAAAAAAGAAATTTAACTAATATATGGGGGGTTCATATATTACTGTGTGTCAGCACAAATGAACACCGAATCAAGGAAATGCAAGGCAGCTAAAGTCTGCCTTGGCCCTAAGCTTCCATGGAAAGAGTGCCACCTAAACATGGTCTCTCCTACATTTTGCACTATTCATGAGTGCATTGTAGTCCAGCTTCAGAAACATGAATTTTTTTTCTCCCTTTACTTTCCCAGTGCTCTTTTAATTTCACTAAGAAATCTTGTGCTGAGCATAAACAGAGACTAGCAGTAGATGCAAAGTGAACTCCTCCATTTTCAAACACAAAGGAATTCAACCGTGACACAAGGCTGCAGGAAACAGGGCTTTCTTTGTTTCACTCGGCACAAAACTACTTCTTTTTCTTAAGCAACATCTTTCTGTAAACTGTTTTATTATTCTTTTGTGAACAATGTCTCATAAACTAGTTTATTCTCTCTTAATGTTTACGGTACACCTATGAGAAACTCCGAATGTTATTCCATTCATTTGATGCTTTGTTTGCATATAAAGCCACAACCATAAATGGTTAGATAGTTACTCCCTGATAAAACACAATCTATGCTGTTCGGTTTTATCTGGGTGTGTATGTCACATGACATTATATAGCCTAGAGAAGTTCTATGCCAAATGAGAAATTTGAATTCATCCTGAATTCATTTGGCATCTCTGAATTAAGAGATACTTACTGCTTATGAATACTCTCTTACAGTGTCTTAAAATTTATTGAGAACATTCCTAGCAGCAAGTTGTGTTCACAGTGATATTCATGTGAAAGAAAAAAAATGGGCAACATCACTCCCAACGCAAATCCTTTTATCTGCATAAATATTATTTATTTCAGATCTAGATTACCACTCTTTTATTCTGATCTGAATGCCTGTGTTCCCCACTACTGCGCAACATTAAACAATTACAAAGTTCTTACCCCAGAGAGGTTTCACTTCAGAGATTTTTGTCAATCTGTTTTATTGCTTTTAGACCATTCAGACTCAAACTTCACAGCCACACAGTTGTAACACAACAAGGAATCAGTCCAAGTCTGAAATAAATATCTTTGACTATACTGCATACTAAGGACATTGTTCTTTCTTACGGAAGTTCTTATCTTCATAGGACATTGGCTGGAATAACAACAGCAGAAAAAAGTGCTTTTTTTTCTGAGCCGTTCTGGCCTAGAAGTCTTTCTTTCAAATAACTATTCTATTTCTGGGATACAGTGTACTTATTTCAGAATGATGTCCATTTTATGTTATTATGGTGTCATACAATAATTTATGTCACAATAACTGACTACTTTTCTTCTGTAGATGAGGCTGTTTATGTCAAAACTTAGGCTTAAGACTTTAAAACACACATTTCTTCCTCTTCCTGTAAGTAATCTATAATTGTAGATTATCACTGACAATATTCCTTGAAGAGCTGTACTCTGTATTAGAGCTTTGAGAGTTTGGGGAGCAAGGAGGTAGAAGACCTAAATAAGGGTCAGATTCCGAAGGCCTGTCTTAGTACTCCAACCTCAAATGTTTCTATAGAAAAAGCATGTGAGAAATGGCTATAAAACACTAATTTCTAGAGACTTAGTGACATTTCCTCAAATAAAATACACAGAAGTGGTAGACTACAATACTACGTGCTACCTTCCCAAGAAAGATCAAAATGAAAATAGTGTGAGTATTGCTTTACTGTTTATTTCCTGGATGCATTTCAGGGTTTTTCACCATTATTTATTATTTCTCAGTTTTGCCTATTTCTACAAGCAACACAAGATAATTTCAGTACAAGCATAGACAAAAGCAAAACATATTCAGTATTTATTCCAGAATACAGTCAAAAATATGCTTTGTTCTTATCAACATTTTCACCTAAAAAGCAGCCAGCTGTCAGCTGTATTCATTTAGAATCAAACAGTGAGTAGCAGATAGAACCTCTCTGTCACAGACAAGGCTTGTACTCAAATCTTTCTAATACTCTTAATTTCCCATATTCTAATTTGATTTCAAATCTTGAAGCCTTTTTAACAAGAGTTTATCATAAAGACTTAAAACCTGTAGTGTGTAAATAATGTAACTTCTAATACAAAGTCCTAAGTAAGTAAGTAAGTCCATTTCTGAGACCATATTATTTACAAATCCATTGGAACTCTCTCAGGAGTTTGTTAAAATTCATGAAAGGATTGACAGACTCTTGAAGACAAGGCTGATCCTCCTCTCATTAAGACATAGATCAATTTTGTTATTTTGCAGGCAAGCATGTTACAACTGACAATTGTGCCATGGCCATCAGAAGGAATAAGTTATCTTGGCACTCACCAGGAGGGGCTCTGAACTGCTTATGTGGCAGGAAAAAAAAAGCAAATAGTCAGTGCCCTTAGATGGAGAGATGAGTGTGACCTAGAGTCACACACTAGTTATTACCTGAGGTAATAACCTCAGGTCAAACTACAGAATACATCAGAAAGCACAGTCTCAGTTGCTGTTCAGAACTCTTTAGAAAGCAGTGAAAAACATAAACTGAGACCCAGAACCTAAAATACTCTACTAAAATCAGTAGGTGCTCCATCTTTTGTCTAAAGTCTTAAGTATCAGCAATGAGATCTGAATCCCAAGCTTGCTTTTTTATTACTGGACCCTCCACTCTAAAGAAAAGGAAGAGAATGAAGTACTAAAGAAATAGTTTAAATTCTTTTATCTTAAATCTCTTTATTTCACATAGTAGTCATGCTGTAATTCTGCATAAACAAAAAAAAAATTGGGATGAAGAGTGACATGCCAGCATTTGAAATGCAACATTATGCAACAGGGAGAAAAAGAATGAGATCTTCAGGCAGAGTTGCATTAGGCAAGTTGTTGGACTAAGCTGGGAATTTGGTGGCTTTTTTTGTTCTTGTCATTATCCCACTATTATTTAAATATAAATAAAAGATATTTTTCACATTGAAGAAAGAAGGATTTTGATTGCCAGGCTTTTCATGTCAGTACTCAGAACTTGGAAAACTTGTTTTCCTCCTCATCCTGCCAACCTAGTTAAGAAGACAAATTAGGTTATGAGTATTGTATATTTGTTGGGAAAATATATAAAGAATATTAAATGAAGCTACCACTAATTGAGTATTTTGCCTCAGCACATAGAGCTCAGTTTGTCCAGATGCAGGGTTATTATAAGATGGGATGTTAGACTGAGCACAGATGCTAAAATGCTATCAAGCTAAACAATCAAATTACTGTGTCCGCTTTACTAGTGAAATATGTTTTGCTATCAAATCACACAGCCCAGTGTGAGCAAAATTGTCAATCTTACGCACTGCAAGCATCATAGGTAACATAATATTTTAACAGTATATCAGGGTTATTAAGGTTAATTATCTGCAACTACATCAGTACTATTGGCACAACAATCTGCCTCCATGACAACCTGAAATTCATTTGATCTTCCTGTATTTTGAAAACATGAGTAATTTAGCTTTTCTCACGCCCAGATCTAGCGGTGTCAAAGTTTTTACAGATTTTAATTTAAAAAAAAACCTGTGAAAACCTGTTGAATTTGCATCAGAAATCTTGCATTTGGACTGTCATGACTCTAAAAACTTTCTCAAATGGCGAAATTATTACTACTTTTAATTGTAAGAAGTTCTATTGATTCCCTGCAGAATCCCTGTTATTCCCTGTTATTCTGCAGAGCTAGTAATTGACTCTATTCAACTCAAGGAAGAAATAACAGTGTTTTTCAGCTTTGATTTGGCATTTAGCAGAAGTACAAAACTCAACCAGATGCAGCAACTGACAATGAAGGAGGGCAAATCAGCCTTGGCCATCATGTCTGGAAAGGTCATATCAATACAGGTCATGTCAAAATATTCCAGTTTCAAAACAAAGTAGGAAAAAATAATGAAAGGAGTAAATGTAAGTACTAAGTAGAAAATGGTATTTCTGTCCTGGAAATATGCTTGAGATTTCCTAAGTGTTCCTAAGAGGGACAAAACCAGTTTTTTTTTCTTTACATGTGAGAGCACAAAAACGTAGATGTCAAGGAGATAATGTAATCTACCAGGAAGTAGATTTCAGATGAAATACTGATTCCACTCTAAAAGCTTTTGCATGACAGATGTCTTGATCATCATAATCCTGAATGGAGAGGATCTTTCTCAGTCTGCTTGTTTGAGGATAACAAGTTAATTCCCCATCAGAGGATAAGCCTGCCCATATGTCATCTATCTAAACAAAGAAGTACTGTGCCATAGCATGAAGTTAGTCTTGTCTAGAAACTTTACCATTAATCTGAGAAATCTTCTCTTCCTAAACTTTGTATGAAAAGGTTCATTTTTTGACAAATCAACAGCTTACAGAACACTTAAAACTAAAATGCCTATCAGTTTGGGGAAGAGGGTGAAAACGAGAAATGCTCCTTTGATTTCAGACCATAGTGTACTTGAATGACAGAAAAAGTATAATTTTCTTATCCTAGTCCCGAGCATTTCCTCACCTACTCTCCCCTTCTCACCTAGGTTAGAGAGACTGAGCAAGCAAATTAATTCAGTACACTTATTCCTTACTGTTTTCTGATCAGGTTTGTCTATATTGCAGGGTGACTCTGGCAAGTCACCTAGACTTCAGCTGAATTTGGAGGTTTTCAAGTGTCTTCCAACATTTGGATTGTGAAATGCCACTAAGCCGCTGCTGTACACAGATAAATACAAAAGGCAAGCATCTGACTCATGTAAAATTAAGATGAGGAGTGCTAACATCAAGACGATTTGTTCTGATCATCAGGATGACAAAAACACTGATCTATTTTCTTTGCGGTTTTTTTTTTGTTTGTTGTTTTGATTTTTCGTATCTCCATATTCTTCTTCCTTCTTAAATTTATTTTTAAGTTATATCTCCCACAGCTTTGTTTCCCTTGTCTCTTCTTTGGATTCATCTTCCCTACATTTTCCGTAAGTCCTCTTCTGCTTATTTGTCACTTTGTAAACTCCTTTCATCTCTGGTTGTTACTCTCCAAATCCAGTTTACCTGCTTCTTTTCCCATGGAAAGTTTACAATATTTGAAATAATTTTACTTTGAGCCTATCAAAGGAATGATTATAACCATCTTCAGGTATAAATAACCGCATATGCAACTGGCTGAAGTACTAAATCGCTGTAACTCGTACTTCTCTTATAACACATTTTCTGTGAATGGCTGTAATACAGTGTAAAAAATGAAAGTATTTCCCCCTATTGTTTTTACTCTATATGACTTCTTTATTGGATCAAAGTGGAATTTGTGTGGGTAGACCTATCCCACGGGGTGAAATATCCTTTTCCCTTCAATTAGATTTATTTGAAGGAAATGTACCTGTCTTACCTCAAGGGAAACAGAATAGTGAATGTCATAGCTTCGTGGTGGGGTAGAAAGATCCACTAGTTTTTCCTTGGTAAACAGCCACATCTGTGCTTGTGAGTACTGCCATAGAGACAACAGTGCTAGATGCCTATAGGACAAGAGATGTCCTGTGTGGAACAGATTCTTCAATCTGATTTACTTGAGTTTTAAAATGATAAATAAAACTTTGTTTGAAATGACACCAGCTGTGACAACTCATGATAAAAAACAAATCAACTCATCAGTTATACTGATGGACAAAGCATCAGTGTCATTGTTTTTCCCAAATCAGTATGGAGAACAGAAGAGGTATATGAAATCACCTCAGACTTATATAAATGCCTGTTATGTAGAATCACAAGCTGGATGTCTAAACATGAGCTTGGAATAAAAGATTTCTATGCTGGAGCAATAGTTTGGGCATGGTCCGGGCATTGGTTTCAGCTTAAAAGCATCTTTCATGTGAAAAGAATCGACTCTCTTTGCTGTTCACCAGCAAGGCTTTATGGGAGCTGCTCCCATGTTTACCTGGAAAAGGGGTCCACTCTTAGCTGTGTTGTCACCAGTTCAGCCCTGAACTCAAGCAGCCTACCCTCTGGCAGGGTAGGACTTGGACCTTTACATCTTTCTGTCCTGGACAGAAGCAGCAGTTTATCTCGTAACAGAATTGTTGGAGAAGAAATGATTCTGAAAAATTAGTGGTCCTTTTGGCATTTGATTTAGATTCATATTGGAAGACACTGAAAATCTTCATTTTATATTATTATATACTTTTTATTTTATCTTATTTTATTACTTGGTGATACCTAAGTAAATATAGAAATTAGTATATGTGAGAGGAGGACTCTGTAGCCTGCTGGAGAGAATTACTCCATACCAGTCACAGGATAGCCCAATTGATTCCCTACTCACTTTTAATTTGGAGGATCTTGATTGACATTGAAAAGCTGGCATTAAGTCCTTGCCTGAAAATCAATCCTGAATTTGGACCTGTGTCTCCTAAATACAGGCTGTTTTTGCTCACTTACTTTTTTTGGATAGAAATTCTATTACATAACCTGTGAAAATCTTCATCAAAGCTGACATAACTTCAATACCTGGCTACTTGTCAAAAAAAAAAAAAAAAAAAAAAGACATTTTGTAATCAAGTTCCTTGCTTCCTCTGTTCAGGTGTCTCTGAGGGGAGATTTTGGAAGCCTGTATCTTTCCAAGAGCAGTAATTTGTCATTTTCTTTGTAGCCATGACATCAGTGTAACATGTTATGTGATGGCTACAATATGATGCTTCATATTATGCAGTCACTTGCTGGCAAACTATGATCCGCTCCAGCAAAGTAAAACATCATAGTTCCTTCTGCTGAGTTTGCATTTCCACTCAACCTAAAACAAAGACTGCAGGGGCATTTTAAACGATGTCAACTCTTTTGGTGCATAGGTCTGAATTCACGTCCTCAGATAGTGTGTCCTGGTTCCAGGAGATAGAAATGGAAGCGAAAACAGCTATTCTTGAGCAAGAATCTTTCAAATTTGTGTACTGCACAATGGACTCTTGAGGACAGCATGCATCTTTTCATTCAGCTTTTCTGAGTTATTCTTTCAATAATTTTAACAATATTATATAGTAATAATAGCTAAGACAGTACTTCTTTCTCAGCCCTTCTCTGGGGGAATACTCTGTTGGAGCTGCAGGCTTTCTCTCCTCTAAAAACACACTCCAAATCCTTTTGTATCTTGCTTGGAATCAATAAAGTCTGTCTGCCAGCATGACTCTGCAGTAAGCACTGCGCCTTTACAATTTTGTGAGCAGCTGGGTGGAGGCTGGCATTCCACAAGCCCTCTCTATGTGTAGGGTCCCAGAAAATGCCTTGTTCTTGGAGCTTCAGTTAATTCTCAACACTATCTGGAAATGGTTATTGCTGTTTTTCATTTATTGTGTGCTTCTGGGTTGAGAAATTGCCAAAAAACCACGCGTGGCAATCCTTCTAGCTCTTCTCTCATGAGATTTCCTTTTTTCTTTGCTGATTTCATGCAGTTCCCCACCCAGCTTTTCCATGTCCAAATGTTCCTGATAATTTGGACAAGTACTGAGAGTCTGAACACTTATCCACAATCTCAAGCCAGTATTTTTCATATCTATCTGTTATTATAATGAATTTATTTAGGTTTATAGAACTAAGTGAATAATACAAACAGTTATCTTTCATATAGCTAGTCATTTAACTCCAAAAGTGCATTTCAGTTCACTCATTGTATGCTTTTACTGAATGTTAGAGCTTTCTTAGAAGAATCCTTGTAGAAACTGCTTTCTTCTTACTATAATTTGTATTTTGAACTGCCTCCCAAAATCTTCAACTGTATAGTCAAAATCAATGATGTTTCAATTTTTTATACAAATGTGCAGTTTCTAGTGTGCACTGCTGCTAATTAGATATTTAAAGATACATGCATTTCATATAGTATTCCAGTAATAGCTTATCGTATGCACTCACAAATGTTTTGAATTAAAACAGAGATGAAGATTTTGTAAACTGTTCTCAGGCATCTTGAAATATGGAAATAGGAAAATTGAATATTTGAGTTTATTGCAATTTGCATAGTAATCTCAAATATATATGTTTACTTCCATGGCCAAAGAGTAACATTTCCTATCTTCTTAAGAAAATCATAGAATCATAGAATTGCTCAGGTTAGAAAAGACCTTACAGATCATCAAGTCCAACCACAACCTAACCATACTACCCTAACTCTAACAACCCTCCACTAAATCATGTCCCTGAGCACCACATCCAAACAGTTTTTAAACATATCCAGGGATGGTGACTCAACCATCTCCCTGAGGAGCCTATTCCAGTGCTTAACAACCCTGTCAGTAAAGAGGTTTTTCCTGATATTCAACCTAAACCTCCCCTGATGCAGCTTGAGGCCATTTCCCCTCATCCTGTCACCAGTGAGAAGAGACCAATCCCACTCTCACTGCAATCACCTCTGAGATATTTGAAGAGACAAATAAGGTCTCCCCTCAGCCTCCTCTTTCCCCTTCATCAGAAAAGAATAAAGGAAGTCATTCATCTCCCTTTTTCTCAATACAAGTGTATAATCAATGTGGACCCTTCCACTTGCCTAGTTGAGAGATATAGCATTCCTGCTTGTGATGGCTGGAAAAACATAAAAATCCTCACAGTCCTTGGCATACCTTCCATGTGGGTCTTGGCACCCAAGGTAATGCCATTTCACCCAGAAAACTGTCCTCTGTTTTGGTGTGGTAACCATGCACACTAGCCAGCGATAATTTTGGAATATATTTTTAGTCCTTCCTCTTTTAAAATAAAAACATTAATAATAAAAAGCATAATCCTTTAAAAAGAGAGGGGGTTTTGTTGGTTGTTTTTTGTTTTTTTTTTTTTTTTTTTGTCGTTGTTGTTGGTTTCCTGGATTGGTTAGTTTGTGTTTTGTTTTTGTTTTTGAAAAATTGAAAAATAAAGGATATGTACTTATTTGCAGTGTAAATTTTTTGAGAAGCACAGAGTTCTAGTCGTTGGATTGGAAAAAACAACTGTTTAAGAAATGTAAAAACTCGATTTTATTTCAAGTTTGAAACATAGTGACTCCCTGAGCCAGGACATACAGATTTTAGTTTTACCTTCTAGGGTTTGGCATCTTGTGTATCCTGGCAATTAGTTTGGCCTGTACAGTAAAATTCTGTGCCTGAGCTTGATTAAATGAACATTTATGAATAACATCCTCAGAAATATTAAGACCATGGTCAGGACCAGGCCAATAAGGCAACGAAGCAGATATGCTCTATGGCTAAGCTGTTTCATAAAACAGAAGAACCAGGCAGTACATAACTCTAAATTGATAGCAGTCACCCTTCTTTCACAACTTGCTAAGTCCAATTGGAAATTCCTGAAATTTTCATTTCACTTATTTCTAAGTACTTCTGCCAATTTCAATGGAAAACACCAGGCATGGTGGTATACTTATGAATATGATGCTGCTGACATGACAGATGAATCATGGTTTTGCACGAAGAGGGAAAGATAATTTTTTTTCCTCCTCTTAAAACAAAATGGTAATTAAGTCTGTTACCTATGGAGGTCAGATGCAGAATTTAGTCCCACTGATATGACTGAGTAGAAGAGACCACCAGCCTGGTAAGTATCTGGATCTTTCCCAGTTCTTATAGCCATTTACTACAAATGCTTTTTTTTTCCAGTTACCATTGTTCTTTTTAATCCTTCACAGACATGTTTTGGGATTAGGCTGGCTACTGAGCTGATCCACTGAGAGCAGGCAAGTTGAACTGAGGTTGAGGGAGCTGGGGTTGTTTAGCCAGGAGATGCTCCAGGGAGACCTCATTGAGACTTTCCAGTACTTAAAGGGAGTTTTTAAACAGGAGAGAAACTGACTTTTTACACAGTCTGTTAGCGATAGGAAAATGGGGAATGGTTTTACACTAAAAGAGGGGAGATTTAGGTTAGATATTTGGCAGAAATTTATCACTCATTGAGTAGTGAGGCACTGGAACAGGTTGCCCAGAGAAGTTGCGGATGTCCCATCCCTGGAGGCATTCAAAGCCAGATTTGGTGGGGCCCTGGGCAGCTTGACCTAGTGCTCAGCAACCCTGTCCATGGCAGTGGGGTTGGAACTAGATGATTTTTAAGGTCCCTTCCAAACCATTCCATGGCTCTATGATCCTATGAGGTGTGAGATAAAAAGTACATCAGTTGTTACTATCTAAACAAAGGCATGTTTTAAAGCAATTATGTTGTTTTAAATGAAATGGAATATTTGATCTCCTTACTCATAAGGCCAACTATAAATGTTGTTTCACACACAAGTTGTATTTACCAAGATCTCCTTTGAACTTGCATTGTCTATGACTCTTCATCAACATAAAACTTGCAGAAAAACTGAGTGTTCAAATCACAACAGAAATATGTTATAAAAAAATCATAGAATTACTTAGAATTTACTAGGAAATAAGGAATAAAGGAGGAAGGAATAAGGAATTTGTCTTGCTTATTTAATGCAATCTTTGATGAGTATGAAGAGCTTCAGACTCTGAAGACAGTGCACTGTCTTCATGAGTGTCAGACACTTGTAGCCCCTGTTTTAGATGAATTAGGCAAGAATATTACTTTCCATCATTATCTACTCTATTTTTTGCATATGAATATATTAATATGTATTTAGTTTTCATCAAGCTTGAAAAATTAATTCAGAAAAATCGATTAGAAAAAGGACTATCTTCGATCCCTAAGCATAATACTAGAAGAATTCCTGAAAGTGGACTTGGACTCAGCCAAGACTGAGATGAGCAACATCCTCAAAGTGAAATGTCATACTTCTGTGATTGGAGGAAAAGACTGTTCCATAGAAATGGCATTTTTGTGTCATTTTTTAGGCATTTTTTCTTGGAAGAAAGGCATACAAAAATTCAGTAAATCAGATCCAGTTCACCTCAGGTTGTTGTTGACAGTGAATAGTCAGTGCATAGTCAGTGGGGGTCTGTTATAGACCACCTAATCAGGATAAAGAGAAGGACGAGGCATTCTATGAGCAGCTTGTGGAAGTTGCGCAATCACCAGCACTTGTTCTTATGGGAGACTTCAACTTCCCTGATATTTGTTGGAAATATAATACAGCACAGAGGAAGCAGTCCAGGAGGTTTCTAGAGTGCATGGAAGATAGCTTCTTTATGCAGCTGGTAGGAGAGCCTACCAGGGGTGGTGCCCTGCTAGACCTTCTCTTCACTAACAGAGAAGAACTGGTGGGAGATGTGAAGGCTGGGGACTGTCTTGGGCAGAGCAACCAGGAAATTGTAGAATTCTCTATTCTTAGAGATGTCAGAAGAGTGACCAGCAAAACTACTATCTTGAACTTCAAGAGGGTGGACTTTGATCTGTTCAGGATGCTTGTAGCGCGGGTCCCTTGGAAGTTGCTCCTTAAGGGTAAAGGGGTCCAGGAAGCCTGGACACTCCTCAAGATGGAAATCTTAAAGGCACAAGAACAGGCTGTCCCTGAGTGCCGTAAGGTGAGTTGTAGGGGAAGAAGACCAGTGTGGATGAAGCGGGAGCTATTGTTGAAACTCCGGAAGAAAAAGAGAGTCTATGTCTTCTGGAAGAAGGGAGAGGCTACCTGGGGAGATTACAAGGAAGTTGCTAAGGTATGCAGGGAGGAAGTTAGGAAGGCAAAAGCCCAACTTGAACTCAGATTGGCCACTGCAGTAAAAGAGAATAAGAAATCCTTTTATAAATATATCAACGGTAAAAGAAGAACCAAGGAGAATTTTCATCCTATACTTGATGCAGCGGGGAATGTGGCCACTGAGGATAAGGAGAAAGCTGAGGTCCTCAACGCCTTCTTTACATCTGCCTTTAATAGGCAGATCAGTTATCCTCAGTCACTTTATGCCCTGATCTGGAAGTCTGGGACGCTATGCAGGATACACCCCTGGTGACTCAGGTGGAGACAGAGAGCTCCTCCCCCGTCTAGACTGTCACAAGTCCGTGGGACTGGACAAGCTACACCCTCAGGTGCTGAGAGAGCTGGTGGGGGTGATTGCCGAGCCACTCTCCACCATCTACCAGCACTCCTGGTTATCTGGAGAGGTCCCAGAGGATTGGAGGCTCGCTGATGTGACTCCCATCTACAAGAAGGGCCGTAAGGAGGATCCGGGGAACTACAGGCCTGTCAGCCTGACCTCGGCACCAGGGAAAGTTATGGAGCAAATCATCTTGGGCGAGATCACACAGCATGTGCGTGGCATCATCAGGCCCAGCCAGCACGGGTTCATGAAAGGCAGGTCGTGCTTGACCAACCTCGTCTCCTTCTATGACTAGGTGATCAGACAGGTAGATGAGGGAAATGCTGTTGATGTAGTCTACCTAGACTTCAGCAAAGCCTTTGACATGGTCTCTCACAGTATTCTTCTGGGGAAACCATCTGCCCGTGGCCTGGACACATGTACCCTTCTTTGGGTAAGGAACTGGCTAGAGGGCCATGCCCAATGGGTAGTGGTTAATGGAGTTAAGTCCAGCTGGCAACCCATTTCAAGTGGTGCCCCCCAGGGGTCGTACTGGGCCCATCTTGTCTAATATCTTTATTGATGACCTAGATGAGGGGATTGAGTGTACCCTCAGTAAGTTTGAAGATGACACCAAGCTGGGAGGAAGTGTCAATCCGCCTGAGGGTAGGGAGGCCCTTCAAAGAGATCTAGATAAGCTGGATCGCTGGGCTGAGGTTCAACAAGGCCAAGTGCCGGGCCCTGCACTTCGGCCACAATAACCCCATGCAGTGCTATAGGCTTGGGGATGAGTGGCTGGATAATTGTGAAGAGGAAAGGGACCTGGGGGTGTTGGCTGATGCTCAGCTGAACATGAGCCAACAGTGTGCCCAGGTGGCCAAGAGGGCCAAAAGCACCCTGGCCTGCATCAGAAATAGTGTGGCCAGCAGGAGCAGGGAAGTAATCATCCCCCTGTGCTCAGCACTGTTGAGACTGCACCTTGAGTATTGTGTTCAATTTTGGGCCCCTCACTGCAAGAAAGACATTGAGGCCCTGGAGCATGTCCGGAGAAAGACAATGAAACTGGTGAGGGGTCTGGAGCACAAGTCTTATGAGGAGCAGCTGATAGAACTGGGATTGTTTAGTCTGGAGAAGAGGAGGCTCAGGGGAGACCTCATTTCACTCTACAACTTCCTGAAGGGAGATTGTGATGAGGAGGGGTTTGGTCTCTTCTCCCAGGCAACAAACAGGACCCGAGGAAATGGCCGCAAGTTGTACCAGAGGAGGTTTAGGTTAGACACGAGGAAAAAACTTTTTCTCTCAGGGAGTGGTCAGGCACTGGAATGGCCTGCCCAGGGAGGTGGTGGAGTCACCATCCCTGGCAGCGTTCAAGAGGTGTATGGATGAGGAACTACGAGTTATGGTTTAGTAGCTTGTGGTAGCAACGGTAATGGGAGGACGGTTGGACTAGATGATCTTACAGGTCATTTCCAACCTTGTGATTCTATGATAATATACTTCTTCATAACTGTCCTTTTCTTTCTGAGAGGCATTTACTCTTGCCATGTCTACATGGGCACAGCTTTTGGTATTAATCTTGAGCTGCATCTTAGCACCAGGATAAATGCCACAAATTTGTAATATTGCATATGAAACACATTCAGATTCCTGATGATGCTTTATCACTAACAACCCAGATCCCCTCATGGTAGTCTTTACAGTAAACTCATCTTCAGTGTTGGGATTGTTTGTCTGTTTAAGTAGAAGATAAAGGATATAAAAATACCAAAATACCATAGTAAGGGGTTTAAAATAACTGGCCCCAAGCAAATAATAACCTTCATCAGTTTTATAGATAATAAATTGTATTGGCATGACTCTCTGATACTTAAAACATTTTGCTCCCTGCCTGTAGAAGGCAGCTGTGCCTCATTCCAGGTTCTAAAGAGTGATAACTTGTAAACACTCACCAGTTGTGGCAGTGAAAGAAGGGGAAGAGGATGATGGTGGTGGTGGGGGCGGTTTGCTATTTTCCAGAATTTGAATTTCCCACCTTGGCAATACAAGCCTGTGTGAGAAAGAGAGATGGGAAGCTACTATATGCAAATGCTTTAATTTCCATAGACCTTGCAATGATTCAACTACATAAGAAAAAAAGAGTGATCTCCTTTTTTTCCCCCAGCCTTGAAATAGTTTCTTCCCTTTCTTTAATTTCTGTGGGTGAAAAGATTCAGTTGACTCTGGCTACAGCTATGCATCCAGCAAATATTCTGCCTTCTATTCCAGGATTGATCCTCTCCTTCAAAAATCAAAAACAAGATCTGGAAGACTATAAAGTGAAAGTCTGAGTCAAGAATTCTGACACAGTATGTTGGAAAATTGTTGAAATAATAGCTTCTTTTACAGAGATTGGTTCCCATTGCCATCCTCCACATGTAAGAAGAAGTATCTAATCAGTCTATGTTCATCTCATGAATTTGCATGTTCCATTTGTGTGTTGCAAACATAATACCAGAACCATCTAGATTGGAAGGGACTCATATCACCTAATCCAAACTTCTCAAAGCAATAATCAATACTGAAAGTTGCTTAGGCCTTTGTCTAATTGGATCCTGAAATCATCCAAGAACAGGTATTCCACAGCCTTCATGGGTAACAGTACCAGAGATCAATTAATTTTTAATTGATTAAATTGATTTAAATGGAATGATTGATTTAATTTTTTTCTCATTACACCCAGCTGAAACCTTACTTCTTTCCATTTATCATAGTTACACATTTTTCGTCTGTGCACCCCTGTAAAGGCTTAGTTCTATCCTCCAAATAGCTTGCACATATTGGAAGGTATCCAGTATCTCATCATCGCACCCAGATTCTTTTCTCCAGACTAAATACACCATGTTTTCTCAGTCTCTCCTTATAGCCCTCATGAGTCTCAGCTCTGTGATTAACTTAATGGCCTTCAAATAACTTCAAGTTTATAACAGTCTTCCTGGTTTGGGAGGTTCAGGAATGGTGTAGGGAAACACAGGACAAATATGGGCATAGAATTTCAGATGTGGCCAAGCAAGCACTCACTTGCCTGAATTAAATGGCTACACTCATGTTGGTTTCAGTCACTATACTGTTACAGCTTTCTTTTCTGATGGGATGTAATCCTGTTTCCTGTTCAGCTTTCTGTCCATCAGAACCACATGACTTCATGGTTCTTTTCAGCAGAACTTCTATCTGTCTAGTCAATCCTGAGGCGTTACAATTACATGGGGTTAGTCCATGTTGGATAAAGGACTTTGCAATAGTTTTTCTTGAATTCCGTACGGTCTCTGTCATCACATTCCTTCAACTTCTCTAGAAGCCTCTGCATGAGGAATATATCAGCTGCCTTCCAGCAGCTTGATGAGGCTGCCTTTCCTTGTCTTCTCTAGGTCACTGATAAATGGTGAAATAAGATTCTAATACCCACTACTTTATGGAAAAAATGAGAAATTACACATTGAACAGAACTTTTAAGGGAACTAGACACCTTTAGACATGCATGCTAATTGTAAGACACAGAGAACAAACTGAGATATACATACAGATATTTCCTTTATGATACTAAATGTCCTTCATATAAAATTATTTGCCCCACAGACATTCTTGTTGAGAATCTTGGGAGACTGAGTGGCATCGTAAGTTTATATATAAAGAGATATTTTTATCTCTAAATTACTGCATGAAGTTTGTCAATTCTCTCTGAAGCACTGAGTTTCATCAATCAGGTTTTCTTCAGTGGTAAAAGTTTGGCCCTCTTTAGTGTCTCTTGAGTTTTAAACAGTATCAAAATTTCTCTGGAGCTGTGAAAGATGGGAAAAAAAGAATCAGGAGAAGGCAAGTTCCCTTGAGACTAAGAGCAAGATAAATATTTTATGGTGAAAATCAGCTTAAAAATGTGAAGATTAACTACTGTAAAATTCTCCAGAAGAGGCAGTTCTTCCTGATTTAAGTTAATCATATTAATGCCATCTTAAATAGTGTCATGGCACACCTGTACCATGAAGTTCCTTTAAAACAACAAAAGCAACAATAATGCCTCACATTGGCTTGTGGCAATGAGGAAGAGCAGCTACAGTGAGTACTTTGTGTGGATAAGCTTTCTGCCTAGAACTCCTCTAGTGATACCTGTAGAGAGAGTCTTTGAATCTTGAGAAAAGCTTAGAATTCTTCTGTGATAAAAAAATGTAATAATTCTTCACGATCTCTCTTTTTTATTACTTTGGACTAAAATTTGGATTTTTCTTTGTTTCCCTGTTCATGACAGGGGGTTGGAATCTTCTTCAATTCTTTCTTCCCTAGTTTGCATGCAAGGATTACTAAAGAGCGCAGCTCCAAGTGGCAGTGTTAAAAATAGAAGTCAAGGCTAATGGAAGAGGAAAACTGTACAGTCAACAAATGTACAGTTAGAAGAATAGCACAGTTAGGATGATACTCTACATGTGTTATAGTTGGAAGGATTATCATGGTGGAAAAGAGACAATCAAAGAAGAAATGCTCACCCGTATTTGAGGATTCAGGCTTGCAGTGGAAAACTCCAAAAAAGAGGGACCTCCAGAAAGAGATCCTTCCCTAGCGGTAGGGAAGTGGTGTCTAGGAGGGGTGGAGCATGGCCACAAGTCACACAGGTGAATTGCCTTCACTTGTATTCCCACGGCTGACCCAGTCCTTGCTTCAGGTGATCAATCAGTTTTTCGGGCAGTGACTCAATAGTTCCCATACAAAAACATACTCAAAGAACAGTGGTAGGAAGTGGAGCTGGAAGCATGGTTAAGCAATTTTTTCCTAAATTATGGATTCTCATTTTCCAGAAGTTATGGATAAAACGGTCAAAAAATTGTCAGCATGAAATCTCTATTGAATATGTTTATATTGAAAATTCTCCCTAAATCCTAATTATCTCTGAGTTTTCAGTAAAGAACAAATTCATAATACATATCATGTCCTGGATCACTTTACTTGAACATTTTTGGAGGCGAAATATTTAAAGAGAAGGTATCCATCAACGCATTCCTATCATGTGTCTTAGTTCTTCAGACACTATTCTATACATTTTCAGCACTTGGCTCTTTGTTGTTGCAGGGGCCTCAGGCAATGGTGGCTATTCAGTCTCACCTGTTCTCCACTTGTCTTAATCAGTCTGATCTCCTGGGAACAGAAATATTTCAGCTCAAGTGTCTGGGCTTAGACACAAGGGGATTTGGTGATGCCTAACAAACAACAAGTAAGGCATGTTTTCTTCTGGGTTTTGAATTTTCTATATGTGTGATTGTATCAATAAATAATAGTTACAGGGTTGTTATTCATATACATACCTTTTAACTTCCCTGAATGTGACTATTTTCCCTTTTCAGAGCATCTGTGATATCGTATACTCTTCTCTTCATCTCTTGTTACTTGTTATTATCTAAACTGAATAAATCCTTTTTCTTTTACAGATTTTCTAAACCTGGAAGTTAGCTTATATCTTTGATGTAGCAGAACTGACTGTAGATCAGATTACACTTGGGATGTGTCTATACCATTTTCTTCACTATTCATTCCATGTGTCCTAAGGTTGCCCACCTCTATAGTCAAACTAAACAATACCCTCTCTTGCAGTGATGGGGAAAAAAAAGAGTATTTTACATGTACTCATTTTTTATATATAAAAAAAGAGGAAAGCAGATGGAATATTTGAATAGCCCTAGCCATTATGCTGCGTCAGAAATTTGGTTTGTCTTTCATGCGGTGCACTCATAGCTTTAGTGTCCCAAACCATCAGCCTGTAGGCTCATGCCAACCTATAAAGAATATGAAGCACTGCTTTTTAAGTTTAGATTGTTTCTTTTTTTACAAAGAAACTTTTATTTCCCATCTTCAAAATCTGCAAGATTTTGTATCTGTTCCCATTTTTATAGCAAGTTTCTTCCCCTCCAGAAAATAGCAGTATAGAAAAAAATACATTCCAGTAGTGCTAATCAGCTTTTGAGGCTTAGAAGCTGACTTTCAGTAGAAGTAAGTGTCTTTTAAATAGTAGTAGCTAGGGAGGGGATAAGGAGTCAAAATCAGTTTGGACAGGCTATAAGATTTCTCATGATGATTTAAAGTGTATATTTGAGTCTAGATCATTTGGAACACTGAATCATAAAACTGTACAGTGCACAAAAAGAAAGTCTATAGGGAGTGGATTCAGGAATGAATTACTTGGGGGGATTACAGAGAAGCTGTCTGAGCAGCCAGGAATCAGGTAAGGAAAGCTAAAATCCAGATAGAATTAAATCTAACCAGGGACATAAGGGGAAACAAGAAGACATTGTACGGGTATATTAGTGATAAAAAGAAGGTTGGGGAGGATGTGGGCTTTCTCTGGAAGGAAACTGGAGACCTGGTCATGAGGGATATGGATGAGGCTGATGTGTTCAATTACCTCCTTGTGTCAGTCTTCACTGGCAAGGGCTCTATCTGCACCACCCAAGTTGCAGATAGAAATGGTAAGAACTTGGAGAAGGAAGATCTGCCTGGTGTAAATGAAGATCAGGTTCAAGACCACCTACAGAACCTGAAGGTGCACAAGTCCATGGGACTCAATGAGATCCACCCATGGGTTCTGAGAGAACTGGTGGATGAATTTGCAAAGCAGCTATCCATCGTATTTGAAAGGCTATGGCAGTCTGGTGAAGTTCCCACTGACAGGAAAAGGGGAAACATAACCCCCATTTTCAAAAAGGGAAAAAAAGAAGATCCAGGGAACTACAGGCCAGTCAGTCTCACCTATGTTCCTGGCAGGATCATGGAGCAGATCCTCCTGAAGGCCCTACTAAGGCACATGGAAAGTAAAGATGAGGTGAATGGTGGTAACCAACATGGCTTCACTAAGGGTGAGTCACTCCTGACAAACCTGGTAGCCTTTTATAATGAAGTTACAGAATCAGTGGATAAAGGAAGAGCAATTGATGTCATCTACCTGGACTTGTACAAAGCATATAACACTGTCCCACACCACATCCTGGTCACCAAATTGAAGGAAAATGGATTTGATGGATGGGCCATTTGATGGATAAGGAATTGGCTGGATGGTCACACTCAGAGAGTTGCAGTCAACTGGTGGAGACCAGTGATGAGTGGTGTTCCTCAAGGATTGGTGTTGGGACTGGTGTTATTTAACATCTTTGTAGGCAACATGGACAGTGGGATCAAGTGCATGCTCAGCAAGTTTGCACATGACACCAAGTTGAGTGGTGCACTTGACATGCTAGAGGGAAGGGACGCTATCCAGAGGGACCTGGACAGGCTAGAGAGGTGGGCTCATGCCAACCTCCTGAAGTTTAACAAGGCCAAGTGCAAGGTCTTGTAGCTGGGTGGGAGCAATCCCAAGTACAGATACAGGTAGGGTAGAGCATGGCTTGAGAGCCATGATCCCTGAGGAGAGGGATTTGAGAGTGTTGGTTGATGAAAGATTCAACATGAGCCAGCAATGTTCACTTGCAGCCCAGAAGGCCAACTGTATCCTGGGTTGCATCAAGAAAAGTGTGACCAGCAGGTCAAGGGAGGTGATTCTGCCCCTCTACTCTGTCTTGTGAGACCCCACCTGGAGTACTGCATCCAGTTCTGGAGCCCCCCATCACGAGAAGGTGTCATGGGGTTATCCCTGGATACAAGTCCGTGACAGGGGGGCACAGGCCCCAGGAAAAAAAAAAAAAGGAGAGACAAAAGAGCGAGGAAAGAAAAAAAAGGAAGGGGTACTAACGGTTTGCCGTGCGATCCAGCCAGGCCCGGGCCACGCACTCCGGGAGAGAGGGAAGGGCAGGGTGCTAGTAGATGGGTGTAACAGAAGGAATGCACCAGCACCGATCTGAGAGGGAATGGTAATTTACTAAATTTAACCAAATCAAACAAAATGAGAGAGAGAAGAGTATCCAAAATGCAAGATCAAACCACAGTAGTGCGAGGGAACCACGTGCTGTTCTCTGCAGCGAGCTGAGAAGGCTGAGCCCGGGGGGGAAGGCAGGCGCTGGGTCCGGTCCGGAGCTGCACCCCACTTCCCCTTCGCGCCAAGTCTTCCCGGGGAAGCCGCACCTCCCCTCCCATCGGGATACTCCAAATGTCCATAAGGGGCAGTAAACGGAACCAGAACATTAACTCTAACTCCCACTGGTTCACATGATATTCTGATGTGGAATACTGATCACAAAAAAAAAAAATAAAAAATCACCAAACCACGACAGAAGGACATGGAGTTGTTGGAGCAGGTCCAGAGGAGGGCCATGAAAATGATCAGAGGGAGAGAGCACCTCCCCTATGAGGACAGGCTGAGAGAGTTAGGGCTCTTCATCCTAGAGAAGTGAAGGCTCCAAGGAGACCTTATGGTAGCCTTCCAGTACCTGAAGGGGGCCTACAGAAAAACTGGGGAGGAACTTTTTAGAAGGGCAGGTAGTGACAGGATGAGGGGAAATGGCTTTAAACTGGAAGAGGGCAGATTTAAACTAGATATTAGGAAGAAATTCTTTTTTGTGAGGGTGGTGAGACACTGGAACAGGTTGCCCAGTGAGGTTGTGAATGCCCCCTCCCTAGAAGCATTCAAAGCCAGGCTGGATGGGACTTTGAGCAACCTGGTCTAGAGGGAGACATCTCTGCCTATAGCAGAGGGGCTGGAACTAGATGATCTTAAATGTCTCTTCCAACTCAAACCATCCTGTGATTCTATGATTCTATGAATCCTTAGGAAGCCAGGCATCCAGAGCTGTTCTTCTCACTTTATTTTTTTCTCTTGCTTTGGGATAGTTTATATAATCAAACCTCTTTGTGTGAGGGCAAGTGTAAGCAGAGTGAAAAGTGTGGCAGTTGCTATCTTAAGCCTTGTAATATTGAAAAGCAGAGTCAAAACTGGTGCCTGTGCCACTGAATGTTCTGGGCAGAAGGAAGTGATGCCCTGCAAGCATGTAAGGTAGAGGCTAACCTGTCTGGAAGCAGGAGAAATTACATGCTCACAAGCCTCATGTTTGGTTTGTGAGGCTTAACATTTCTGCTGTTCATATGGGGCCCACCAAAAAGTAGCCAGTGTTCACTGTACGTTGCTCTATATATTGGTTCTTGTCTTTTCCTCAGGGGTGAAATAAGGACAGGCTTTCAGTCAGACCTTACCGTGCGTCTCAGCTTTTGTGAATTTTAGCCCCCCTTAGTTTAGTAGAAGGGATTTTTTTCACTGCAGTTTGAATACTTAAGGAATGTACTCTAATGTACCATTGTAATTTCAGTTAGTTTGCCTGTCAGCCTGATTACATAAACCCCCTTGGTTTTGCCCTCTAAAGTTCATTAGACAGTGTGTAAGATTTACTCCCTCCATTACATTTGTAGCCGTGGGGAGGGCAGGGGGAAAAAAAGCTATTGTCTGAAGGAATAACTGATTCTCGGTCAAATGTAGTGATGCATGTCACACTGTTGGAGGGAAGCAATAGGACCCCTGGTCTAAAGCACATGAAAATATTTGGATCCACTGCCAAGCCCCTTCTGCGTCCATTGTTCATGCAGAAGCCTGCAGTGGCAGCCTCTGCATCTAAGGCTCCAGTCTCCGTGGGGCAGATAGCCTAGGATATTTTTGAATATACATCACTTAATACCAGCTGTTTTTATCTGACTCTGTGAAGAACATCAGTCAGCTCTTGAACTCGCGTTCACTCCTCTCTGGTGCTAGCTCTCCATTGTATCTTGTCAGTGTGATTATGCATATGTTCATATTTGACACAAATGGGATCATTACAGTGCAGTGCTAAAGGGCTTGATAGCGTAAACATTTTTGGAGGCAGAATTTGTCTTTGACTCCCAAGAAAAGACTGCAGCCTTAGCAGCTCCCTTGGATTCATGCAGATATACATCTAATCCAGAAACAAATCACTTCCTACCCCTTTATCCCACCCCATGGTGACACACAGAGCACCATTTTTCCAATTTTAGGAAGACACACTTACAAGGATCCACTTTCTTTACAAAATGAAACAATTGCTTTTCCATTATATCAACATTTTTCTCTGCAAGGGAAAGAGCTCTGCCGAACATATCTTGCTTTTTTGTCTTTTTAATATATGCTGTCTGGAATTAGAGAGAGGTATTCTATATCTAAACATGATTAAAAACCATATAAGTTAAGTCTTTTTGAGCTGAGTGCATGTTATAAAAGCCACTGTGAGTCACAGGCAATTTTAAAGTCTCAGTTATGTGTGGTCCTTGTTTGGAGAGTATTAGGAATAAAGTTGTCAGACTGGAGCACTAATGGGCACACTCAGTAGGTGTGATTTATGGGACTTTTTGCCTTCTGAGAATGAAGTCATGCAGTGTATCAGAATTGCCTTGAAAATGAAGCTATTAAATTTTGTCATCTTTCTTCCAAAAGTGTCCTGAATGGGGGTGAGTGCAAGCATGGAGGAGTGAAGAGAGAGGGGTGGGAGAGAGAGTTGATTAGATTCCATATGTTGATCAGTGCTTATAGCACTTTTTCTAAGGTCTTCAATTGAATTTCATTTGCTGAAGCCTGGTGCCATGACTGGAGGCAAATAGCACATCTTTCACTTGCCAGTTCTATTTATATATCTGTGAAGTAGATCATTGTAACATGTACAGATGGGCAATAACTACAAAATTATTGCATAATTTTTCAAAATTTTATGATTGCCTTTCCTACTTCCTCTTAGAATAATGGTTCCACTGTACAGCCTGCAGACCATTCACTATATCTTTCGTATATTTTACCACTTCAGCAAATTTTAATTTATTGAAAACACACTAGAAGTGGTAGGTAAACAATCTACAGAACAAATCAGATTTATAAGACAAGGAAGACTTGAACCAGTATTAAGTTGCTTTGGAGATCACTTGGTAAATTCAAGTATATATGATTTTTCGTCTCTCTAACTTGGCAGAAAAGGGCAGTAAGTGTGTGTGGGGAGGAAGTCAACTGAAAACCACCCACCACCAGCTTTACAGAATATAGAACAGGTCTGTGATAGGATGTCAAGTGGGATAGAAAGTGTTTTTGTACAATTTGCAGGTTTAAACCTGACTCAGGGAAAGTTTCAGACATTCTGTGAGAAATCCAATCCTCTTTCAAAGGAGTAAAGCAGCCTTGGTATTGCCACCTGGGTAGTCCTGACATGTGTCTGTCATTCTGTATTGTCCCTCCTACAGTCCTATCCATTCTGCTTCCATTTCTGAAATGATGATGTATTACATTTCTTTTTTTCCTGAGTTGTGATTATGAGTAAGTTAATTTGTGAGAGCATGTACAATCCATCACTCGTTTAAGTCCACTGAAGTCTTAGAGTTGATAAAATGTGTACTGGATATGTTCCTAAAACAACTGGCTTTAGATTTGCTAATGGCAAAGAAAAGCTGGAATTTCAACCCAGTTTCTATGCATTATTTGGTACATTGTCAAAGATCATCTTCTTCCCCTGAAGGCAGAGCTAAGTGCTTTTGAGCAATATGCAGGTTTCTTAGTCTGACTTCTGAAAACTCTCAAGTCTGCAATCCTAAGAACCACTAATAAAGAACAGTATAAATGCCAGTTTGAACTAATCAATCAAACTTTTTCTGGGACTGGCTTGGGATTCCATAAATGGCCCCCAAAACTTTGACCTAAATATCCAGAAATATATTCCATTTTGGGAGCCCTATTAGAAATCTTTCAGAGACCCTTAATTTTCAAAAGGGTCCCAGGAACTAGAGATCCTGACTTACAAAACTGCTTCATGCTGTATAATTAAATATTTATAAATACCACAGTCTCATTGGGTAAAACATCATTTATGAAATACTTAAACACAGCACCTATGAAAGGTTAAACTGTAGAAGTATGCTTTAGAGTTAAATTCCTATTCATCCTTCTTTGTTTGACCTTTATAAACAAAAATACCTGAATTAATAACTTCTATATCCACATCGGGCAACAATGGGTTTTTGTCCATGTTGTTTAATTTTCATTCAAACCTGGAATGTGAAAGATCATTTCTCATTTTTTGTTCCATAATTTTGTGATATTTCATGTGTTATATAATATTGTAACAGATTTTATCTCTGATACTCACTTTGAATAAAGGACGTATGTTATGTTTTGTTCACATTTCCCCAAAGCATAAGGGCTCTGACTTTGCTGGATGAATTGTCTCATCAAACTAGAATTACATACTTAGTCCCATTTCACTTCTTAACACTGTTGTGGACAGACTTAACATTCTCTAAGGAAAGTTTGTTTGCATTTTTTTCACTGTAATCAGCAGTTTCAGAAGAATTTGGCAGTTTCACTCAGGGTCCTCCTGTACCCTGAATGAAATCTCTGAGGCTTTAGCCTGAGTCTTCTATAGAACAGAGGAAGGTAAATCTGTCTGATGGAAAACCCAAAAATCATGAGGTTTCCCTTTCATGTAACAGACAACAGTTTCCCTCATAAGAGGTCAAATTGTCTTAGATTCTCAGTCTCTTCAAAATGTTTACTCTTGCCTTTTCCTCTTTCTGTATTATTTTAATACTTTGACATAGTCAGACCTTTCACCATATGGAACTACTTCTACCTTCTTGTTCCCTGTACACACTTTCCCACTCAACATGATGACATGTGACCACAACTCATAAACAGGAGTTAGGGAAACAGAGGTTAAACCACGGGCACCAAAATTGGTTTTGAGAATGCAAATGTGGAAAAAGTGGGATAATCCACAAGCATGTGGTTTGTTACCATCTGCCTCATGGTCTGAATGTATAATAAGCATATTCACCCAGAGTTTACAATAGAAGGGATACAATGTTTTTTTTCCTGGTAAAATACTCTGCATCTTGGCTTGAAAAGCATATTTGCTACCCTTCCCGTGGTGAGGTTACAGGTGCTGCACGCTGCTATTATGGTCAATCTTTTCAGTAAAGATTCCGCACAGGCCAGGATACTAAACACACAACTTGTCTTGATCATGATGAATTGACTATTTTCCAACCCACTTTTATCTTTTTCCTCCTGCAGCCCCATCTAGTGGCTCACTGCCTCTGTACATCTGCCGCGTATCCTACCCTCTCACGTATATGAACGACAAATGTGTAAATAGATGTATACAGCGACATAGAAATGTGTATAAAAAATGCACAGCTTCACCTGCATGCGTATACAGTATGGGGCAGAATTTGAAAGGCATTTAGACTCACTCGGGCATTATTCGAGAGCCTGAGAGCTTCTACAAGCAAGGAAAATCACCTTGCCTTCTGGTGGCAGTTGTAGCCCAGCCCCCGAGACACAGGAATAGGTCACCTGCTAGGCGTCTGGGCATAGTCCCTGCCACCAGCTAAGCCTGTTAAAAAGCCATCTACACTACTGCCTCACAGGCTTGCCACACAAAGGAGCTGACCTCACAGAGCTCATGCCAAGTAGGTCAGGAGTGGCTGTCAAGTGCAATTGATAACAATGATTAGATGTATTTTAAAAGCAGTGAAAGGTAGTATCTTCTAAAATGGGGTAAGCTATGCTAGGAGAGGAAAAGCCAGATTGCTGAAAAAGGAAGTCGCCCCCTGGTTTTTCCACTTTTACTTGTCTTTTCTGCAAATGTCCACCCCCCAAAAAAACCCATACAAACTAGAATGCTTTGTCATTTGCCTCCCCAGTTAGTCCTACTTCCACCTTTCATTTCTTTCCTGACCAATGCCAGATATATGAGCCCTATGGCACAGTTCTGCTCCCTTTCACCATTTGTTTCAGGTGAGCCTTTTCTCAGGTGTTCTAAACTCTTAGTCTTTCTTCACTGTTATTCTTTCGTTGATTTTAGAATTTCCATTGATAACAGGCCTAAGGGGATTAGACAAAGGAAGAAGACCAGCTAAGAGGATGGGAGAGTGTAAAGACTGGCCTGGTATCTAATAGGAGATATAGTGTCTCCAGCAGGAGTCAAGAATGGATAAACAATAATCTTATGAGGAGCTGGTGAAACATCCTCAGTACCTATGTCCCACTTTTGGGAAATGAAACTCAGCACCTCCTTCCAAAAAGTCACCTTTCAGCTTCAGATAACTCCTCCTCCAGCTGTGCTCTAGCTTGCATACATGGTATGGGAAGCTCAGCTCCTGGCACACAGTGAAAGGTTCAGCCAAGACACTTTAACACAGCTGCTTACTAGAAAGGAGAGTCTAACAATGCAGGAGGACAAAAGCTGTGTGAGACACCTTAAACGAGTAAAGCAAATTTAGAGAAATGATAAACCAAAAACATTTTCCAGAAGTGCAGAGCTGACTTTAAGGTCAGACTTATTTATGAAATCTCTCACCAGGGATGTTAGCAACAGACCAGAACCACAGCTATAATTAACCACAGAGGCTGCTGTCAGTCAAGAGTTGCTCCAAAGAGTGTGGGACACAGGACACAGTACCATGTTTATGGCACAGCCCAGGTAATCAATTCTCCTGCTGGTCCGTCTTATGTCAAGGGGGGGACCTTCTGCATGGTTTCTAGACCTGCCATTCAAATTCTCACATCCTCTCAACACATTCCTTGAAGTAACCACATCTTTTCACAATACAAAGGTCTAATAGGACAAGAGCTAGTGAGATGAGACTTAGAGGTTTGGCTCTCAGGTCTGCTGCTGTCAGACTTAATGCAGGACATTTCACCTTCCTTGTCATAGTCTCCCAGCTGCAAAAAAACAGAGTTAATAATATTTAACTACCTCATGGTACTAAATTTCAGTTTAATTAATGGTTTGCAGAGCACTTTGAAGTGCTCACTTGAAATAGGCAAACAATAATTAACATCGCATATTTATTTAGCGAGCTTTCCTTACCAGGCATAATCTGCCTAAAATTCCCCTTTCAATAACTGTTTGCACTGCTCTATGAAAAACAAAGTGGTTCAGCCAGTATGTTTTCTGTGAGAAGGCTTTTTACTGCATGAATCAGATAGCTGAAACTTGAATAGATGAGCTGCCAAGACAAGGGGCAGACAGGCTCCTGAATGGGAGGGAGAGATGAACAGATACACAAGTGTTCATGCTCCCACAGAAGCATGTGTATTGTGCCACTCAGCCTGAACAACACAGTGACAAGGCTGATCTGCACTTCTGGGTTTGTCCAAAGCCAGTCCCTGTGGTGCTCATAAGTATGGGTGAGTGTGGAAAACACCAAGATAATTTGTCCAGGAAAAGTCTCAGATCTAGTTAATTTTTATAGCAAGTTGCACTCTGTTAATTGAATGGTTGTGACACAAGTGATGCAAGGTGAAATGCAGCCCCCTACAGCAAATGAAGCAGTACACAAGAAAACAGCCTATCTAGGAGTCTTTGAGGGATCCTGATTACTAGATGTACCTGCAGACCTGGAGAGAAGGCTGAGCATTAAGTGTGGCTTGAATGATGAACAAATGATTTCCAGGAAAAAAAGCTGTGTACTTTCGGATAGGACTGAACAAAATAAATTTAGGTAAAAACTTTCAGTTTTCCATGGGGAAATCATAGTCACTTAGTCCAGATTGACTGATGTTTGCAAAATGCCCTTCTGTTGCTCTTTTCTCACTTCCTTACCCCCAAGGTGAGATTGGAGGTTCCTAAAACCTCTCCCTGATGTTATAAGTGAGAAGGGGGTGGTTCAAAGCAAACTCTGAAATTTGATTCCTAAACCAAGCAGGCTTTGCCTAGTTAATCTGTATAGTATCAAACATTGAAGATTGCTCTTAAGGCGTACTGTGAAAACCTGCCTCCTAATGGGGAGAAAGGCACAGGATAAATTGTAACCTCATTTCAGTGGTATTCTGGGATCAGGAGCTCAACTGCATTGGTCAGGCCCTGGAGAACAGAAAATAAGAAAACACACCTGGTGAGCCCACTCTGCTGATAATGTTACGTAACTTTTGAAGAGATCATGTCATTAGGAGTTGGACTTCATGAACTTTGTGGGCCACTGCAGTGTCTGATGCACGGACTCAGATGTGAACGATCCAAATCGTTTATTACAAGTTCTCACATCATTTATATACCTTCCCAAGTTTTATTTTTCTAGCTTTCCCATTCACCCCTACAACTTTCCCATCCACTTTTACACGTCAACAGAGCATTCTACAAACACTCCTTAACTGTGCATGCAGGCGCTTATCCAATCAGAGCCGTGAGACATTTGTTCTTCTTCTAGGGATGACCTTGGTTCTCATGCCGTTTATCTTGCTCCACAGCTGCTGCTCTGAACAGTGTTTCTTGTATTCCCACAGGCCCCTTCCAACTCAGGATATTTTGTGATTCTATAATTGAAGAAAATCACATATTGAAATGTCTTCATAAAGGTTTTTGGATAAACTAGAGCTATTTAATGATAGTGATAGTTTTTGTTTGCTTATGTCGGCATTTCTAACCTGAAACTTTCATAAAATGTGAGACAGAACCCTCAAAATAAGAAAATTAGTTTTAAAGTCATGGCATTTCTAGAATAAATAAGTAAATAAATATTGAGTTTTTACTTTACCTCCCAGTGACCTTCTGATATTTAAGGCTTTAGATCTCCTTTTCAAGCCTTATTCTGTAATGTCAGGTTGGAAAACTGTTTTTCTTTCAGAGAAAGCAGAAATTATAGAATAACCACATGTTTTTGTCAGCTGAAATTGTAAGAGCATTAAATGAAGAAAGACTCAAAACAAAATCAATAGAGCTGTCAAAACAATTGCATCTTCCTTTTACTTCCTGCAATAAAGCTCTCACAGCCCCCTTTGATCCAGCACCCCAGCCCTGGATGAGAGCTCATAGGGGCAGGGTCATCTGAGTCAGGGGATGCAGGAATGTTGGGTGGGAGGGAAGCCCACTCTCCAGGCCCACCACCCAGGCTGCTGACCTCTGCAGAAAGTACATGTGCCCACCTTCCCCCACAGCAGTTCCAGGAGCAGCTTTAACAAGACTTAAGATGCTGCCTGCATAATGATCTGAATAATAATTTGAATGAGGCTGGAACAGATTTCAAGATGTCACTGAATTCAAAAACAGTTCAAGCAGTAAGATCAGACTTGTCCCTTTCTTTGGCTGAAGTTGACCACAATGCAGAAGTGCCCTCTAATGTTGTTCATGAAAAAGAAAGCCTGTGTGCTCAAGCAAGGCTTCTGATAGCTGCAGGTGTATTTTTCTTGGGAAGCTAAATTTCTAGAGAAACAAAAGTTTTGGTTAGTTTTATTTGGCAAGACAAAAATGCCATCCTAGAGGAAGACTTTATTTAGAAACTTTATTTTTCATGTTAACATAGATATTTTTTTTGAAAAAAGTTAAAAGGTTCAAAAGTTCATTGGAGACTTTATTGTATTAAAAGAAAGTGTGCTATAGTTTTAAATAGTTTTCTGTGATACTAACTTGTCTAAAGTAAGAATTTATAGGTTTAGTGCAAAAGGAAAAGGGAGTTACTGTCTGTTAATCAAAAACCTTGCTTTGCTAGAATGAGCTATGCAACGTGGAATTCCACCGATGATTTTTATTTCTTAGTGGAATGAGATCTAATGACTTTGGTTGCTGAAGTTTCCTTGCTATAATGGAGAAATACTCTTCACCATTGCGAAGATTCTTCTTCAGAAAAAGCAGGAATATTCAGCAACCCACGAGATCAGCTACTAGGTGACAGCTGGCACTTGAAACTAGGAAATGAAAATAGTATAGAGTCTTCAGACATGCCCAGCAGGCAATGAATCTAGATGGTTTTGGTGTGGCAAACACAGAGGTCACTATGAAATTAAATATTAATCTTTTTTCTACACAGCCAGAGTTCACAAAATAAAACTGCTGTGTGCAGCACCTTTTAATATCATACCAAAAATAGGATTCCACTACCGTATATAATATATCACGTTCTAAATACTTTGGCTTTAGGAAAACTACAGCAAAGGTTTTGCTAATGGAGAGAATGTAGAAAGGGCAAAAATGGAGTTCCCTAATATCTTAGAAAAGCAAAAAAAACACAAAGGAAGCATCTTTTAACAACATGGAACTGACTTAACAAGAGAGCTTGTAAGAAAGAAACAAGAACATAACACAGGATAATTAGAAAAGACCTCCAAATAAGGCCCACTACTTGGATGGAATCAGCAAATATTTCACTGTTTGTTGTGTGAGCCTGCTGCAGCAAGTGGGAACACCACAGAGGTTTCCTCTACCGTATTTGAACTTACTTCCTCTGGCCTCCAAATGATCGGATCCAGAAGCAAGTTCACAGCACAGGGAATAGCAAGAAAATTTGTTAGAACATCCAAAACCAAACATGAGAAGAAATGTAACAAGGGCTTTAAATGACAGTTTTGGAGAGCATGGTATAAGGACTTCTTGCAGAACACATCTGTGCCTCCTTCTCTGATCACACAAAGCAAATGCATGTGTGCAAGGGAAGCAGCTTTCTTGTGACTTGAATGAGTCCCAGAGCCCAAAGGTCATACAGGGAGCCTCAACCTTCAGAGGGCAGCTGGGAGATATTACCGTGGGTGGCTTCTTAGTTTGCATTTCCTCAGAGGATCCTCAGACACTTCAAGCAGCTACAGCCAGATTAGATAACCCCGTTGCAATTCCTGCTGTACAGCAGGTGAAACAATAAAAAAGTATTAAGTCAGGAACATTTATCTGTATTGAGAGAATTTTAATAAATTACAAATAAATATATCTGCTTCAGTCTTTTGAATTCTACCCGCTTGTGTTTAGCTATGTGTTTTTAGTGGCAACACAATCTCTGTGAGTTGTGGACCCAACGAAATCATGAACTATTTTTATAAAAATTTTATAAAAATAAAAATAATCTGAGCTGGGATTTAAAGTAAGGTGTGGTAGAACTGCGAGGGTGAAAAGTTTGACTGTGTATCAATAGGCGGTGGGGAGCTCTTGGCAATTTCTTTACTCTCCCTTCAGCAAACATAAGATTTTCACAGAGAACATGATGCCACATTTCTACAACTTCCTGTTTCAGACCTAGTTTATGCACTTCCCAGCAAGAAATCAAAAGCTATCATATACTGCCACTTGTCTTCTGAACAAACTTTTTCTTTCAGGCACTTTGGCAAAAGTGGACAGAATGACACAGAATTTTATATTTGAAATTGAAGTGCTGCCTAAGTATTAGGTTTAACACCTTGTGGGAGAGGGTCTGGGAGGATATTTCCCAAGTACTTCTGGGCTGCCTGAAGCACAAGCTAGAGGAGACACTTACTCTTAGGAAGGCAAGGAAAAGGCAAAAAGGCATGGGAGATGGAAAGAAATGTTGCTAAAGAAATGGAAAAAGCTGAAACCTTTGGAGATGGAGTAGATAGGAGAGGACAAGGAATAGGAGATAGGAAAAATCCAGACTATTTGTCCATCCAGAAAAAGAATCACAAACTGAAAACTAAAAATAAAGCAATCTCAAAGTGTAGATAATCACTTTTATTGTCTGTTTTCACTAAACTTTGGATGAGTGGGGGAATGAATGCTGTAAGAACTGTATTGAAGAAAACGGGTTTATCAAAACGGACTACTTTGCTTATGGTAATTTATGAACAAGTTTAATGCTCAAGACTCCTGCTCTGTCTCCTTAGATACTGCATTAGTGCAAAAAACTTTCTCCAAATAAGTATACTCAGTAAAAACATAGATTTTGATATTTTATTTCCTTGCAGCCTATCTTCTCTCTTCTTCCTTACCCTGTGTCATATTTGTGAGGAGGAGGACTCGTACCTCTGCAAGGCAAAAGTACAAGACAGGAAGAGTGATTGATAGATGATATTTTATGAGCAAAAAGTATATTTTAATGTTAATTTCCTTGTTATTATCATGGGGAAGAATCTAATTATTGTGAAGCATTTCTAATAAGTACGGTGTTCTGTTGGCTATTGTGCTTCAATGAAATCCAATGCTGTTGATTAAAATACTTCAGTTATTTTTTGATGAACTGGGCATCATTACAGCTATAGGAAAGAAAAAAAAAAGAAAAAAAAAAACGGTGATAGTGATTCCAGATAGCTATTTGTCCTGAATTCCCTGTAGCAGATTCTTTTTCTCTAGTCAGGAAACTCGAACAACTCTAGGTGAATGGGCCAAAGGAAAGCAGTGGTTTTGTACACTTCCCTAACATTCATGTGGCTTGGGCCAGTCTAGAGGCTTGGAAGTCTTCCCTGGGGACTGTGAAACTTGTATTTTCAAAGTACTCGATAGACATTTTGGATAGATGACAACCACCTCTTTTCCCTAAAGTCCTTCATTCTAAGTTTTCCATTAATATTTATTTTTTCCAGTCATCCCATTTCAAAGAAGGGTTGGAGATTTGCATTCAATGCTAAAGCCGTCAATCAAAATTGCTGTGTCTTTTTTTTGGATTCTTTCTGAAATCCATCCTCTCATCTCTGTATACATGATTAAAATTGATGACGAATCTCATGTTGTTCAAACAGTATAGTTCCAAACATCCTGTCTGATATTAATATCTCCCCTCTCAGTAGTCAGCTATATTTTTTATCTGACTTTCAGCTTTCTTCATGTCCTTTATGTCTAAATGAGATCTTCATCTCCTTTTTCATCCTCCTGTGGCAAACAGGTGCTAACACATTTAAATCTGCAGTGAAACAGCAAGCAGCAACAGCCAGTTGCTACCTTGGAAGGGAAGGTTCAGGATTAGTAGGGCAGTTTAAAATAAACAGGAAGTCTTGGATACTCTTATTTAATATAACTGAATTCCGTTCCAACTCCCTCTTTTATGAGTGTAATACACTTTTTCCCAGGTTGTCTCCTTGCTCCCTCTGTCCAGCAAGAACAATTTCTTGCTTTTGAACTTTAGATTTATAGAAAATATATTTTGGAGCTGTTTTTTAATGTTTTAAGCCTATTTCTTCTGGCTTTTCTAGTGTTTTTATGTGTGTGTGTGTGTGTGTGTGTGTGGATGTGCTTTGTTTATTTTTACTATTTTTAATTTCATGCAGCCATGATGGCCTGTAGAGAACTGCTCTCGGTTTTGCTTAAGATTACCACGAGAATACAAAGTGCTAAAGATTGAGACTGTAAGTGAATCTTCCATGAATCTGGGACTGCAGAAGGGCTGCGATGTTTGGCTAAGTTTTCTCCTACTTTTTTATTAATCTGATTATTCAGTAGGGCACTACATTTTTCAGGTAACTATCTCCTCCATCAAACCTGTGTCCATTGTACATTCTTTAAAGGTGCTTCTGAAGTCAGAACAATAACAAAAATCAAATAAAAAGTGTTAACACACCAAAACCATTAGTCTGGTTCTTTCACATTGCTTTACTCACCTGTACCTCCAAATGTTCGTTGGCACTGTGTAGCTGATGTGTACCATGTTTTGCATTCATCTGGGCACAAAAGTTTGCCTAGTAGAGGACTCCACCTTTGCTGAATGCATTAATCCCTGAAAGGCCAAAGGGTAACATAAAATAGAGGAAGATAAAGCATTGTCTTAATTATCTTAAGATCACCTCACAAAAGTTACATTTGTACTGTTGAGTGGAGAATATTTCTAAAATTTATTCTAACGGAGATGTGTGTGAATGTTTAAGCCACATGTGACATCTGTTGAAAAAAAAGATTTATTTTGGCTGAACTGTCTGTATTAGTAGATAGAGATCCTTCTTTGAACTAGATCTTAGTTCATAGCCTTGTGCTGCTATGGGATTAATTTCAGAATTTCTATTTGTTTTTAATATGAAAAAATTACTTGTGGCTGATATTTTAAGGTCTTTGTATTCTTCAAATAGGCAAGCTACAGAAAAGTGATAGGAAAGTTAGAAAGGACTGAAAACAACAGTAATTTTAGATGACATTGACTACAATTTTCTCCTTTCTCTTTAAAGAAGGATTATCCTAATCCTGCAGAAGTTACTGGTAGTCTTGCCATGAACTGGATTTTCTTGTGCTTATTGTTGCCAGGCTGTCTTTGCTCTCTTGTTTGTGGACATTTTTGAGCTCATTGTCTCCTGCTAGAAAACACTGTCGTGACAATGCACAGACATGTAATCAGTTCTCACATTGCTGTCTCTTGCTGTGACTCTTCTTTCCGAAGGTATTCTTTGGGCTGTTGGATCATTCTTTACCTGGCTTTGTCCAGGATGCAAAATGAATGCTTGCAGGCACAGAGAGATAGACAGAGAGACACCTCATTTAGCTGTTGATTCCTGCTGTTTTGTTTTGTTTGAGGGTATCTGATTCCAATGGTGAAGTAGCATAGGAGGAAGAAGTGGGGGCTAGCAAATGGATTAGTACAGCAGGGGAGGGGATCAGTGTAGAGGTATTGATTGGTAGAATTCGGATTGGCCAGGTTTTGGTGATGGTGAGTGACTCAAACAAGATGTTCCCGCCACTCACTCCAGCCTGTACTTTCCTGATTACCTCTGCAGCTTCTTTCACTTTATACTGTAGCATTTTGTCTTCTCTGTGATTCTCCTACGTGTTGCACACAAATCTGCAAAGCAAGAAAGAGTCCCAAAGGAAGCTGTCATTTGAGCATGTCAGCAGTGAAATAAGCAAGACTAAAAGGCAACACATCCAAATGCAGTCCAGCAGTAAATCTAACCCAACAAGAAGTCTTCCTGCTCCCCTTCCATCCTTCCAAATATCCAGTGCACATCAACGAATTAAAAAAAAAAAAAAATTCTTGAAAGCCCTGAGAATGCAATTGTTTATTGAGAAAACACATGGCTAGTCCGAGTCTGAAAGCTACTGTTTTCTCAGCACTTGTACTATCATGAACAGCTAGCATAGAAAAAAAATTGCTCCCCTTCCTCATACAGAAAGAGGCAATTTTTTCTGGGCAGATGAGGTGATCAACAAAAGATGTTTCTGTGAATTTAGTGCATACATAATTGTCCTGGTTTCAGAGTTGATTTTCCTTGTAGTGTCTGGTGTGATGCTATGTTTGGCTTTGAGAAAAAAACAACATTGATAACACACCAATGTTTCAGTTGATGCTGAGCCGTGCAGTACAGAGCCAAGGACTTTTCAGTTTCTCAGCTTCTTGTACTGTCCTGCCAGCAAGGGCCTGGGGGGGGGGACACAAGAAGCTGAGGAAGGACAGAACCAGGACAGCTGTCCTAAAAAAACATCTATAAAACTGAGGGGAGCTGGCTGGGGAGCAGCAGATGCTCAAAGACTGTCTGGGCATTGGTCGGGGTGGTGAGCAATTGTGTTATGTATCGCTTGCTTTGAAAATATATATACGTATTTCCATGGAAACTACAACAGATACAACAAAGACTAAAATAACTACAACTACAAAAAACTACAACAAAGAGCACAATAACACTATTTGATAGAGCAAATTCTCAGCTACAAAACGGTATCTTTCAACAGTCAGCACCATTAGTTACGCATTTTCGCCAGCAATGAACAGCAGTCTTCATGCCACAGTCATAAAAATCTTCATGACTGTCCAGAATATGATTCGTTTTTCATGTTTCTGCTACCACTGCTGAAATGCCACCACCCACCTCCTCACTGTGCTAACAACTGTTTAGACTCTATAAAAAACATTTAGCAAGTGTTGATGAATGTCAATGGGAGCAAATTTTTTCACATGGAGAAATTCAATGACATAAATTTTCTTCATACACACTTCCATATCAGGCTCTATTTTGTTTGAGCGCCACTCTGTTTCCATCTTTTATACAGCAACAAATGGCCTATTGGTGGGAAGGTTCAACTTCTACTGGCCATACCACCAGCGTCCACATTATGTTGGTCATAGGCCAACATAATAAAATAGGATGCAATAATTTCAGAGAAGCCCTCATGTACATATGTATATATTTTATGTAATTACTACTATTACTATTATTATTCTCTCTCTTTTCTTAGTAAATAGGTTTTTCTCAACCCATGTATTCAATTTTCTTTCTAATTCTCTCCCACACCCTACTGGGAGGGGTGGCGAATGAGAGAATTACTATCTAGTTCTTAGCTGTCTGCTGGATTATACTGAAACAAACTTTAGATTGTTTGTTTTTTTTTTTTTCTGTGATTCAAATGAAAACTGCCAAAGTATTTTGTTTTACATCCTTGCTGATCTCTTCAGATCTGACAAACTAGCTAAATATATGTCATCATTTGGCCTCCAAGGCAAACTCCAACACATTGTACTTTACTGCTAACATTAATACCCAGGAATGTTACTAAGAGAATCAGTAAATCCGCCTGAGTGTTCATTCTTTTGATTAAAGTATAATATTTCAAGTACTAAGCATAATTTATAGAATCTTTTTATCAAAGTGAGCAGTGTGTTCCCATTGTAACTGGAATTTTTCTAACTAGATTTCAGTCATTTTTAAAAGAAGAGAGTTTGTTCTGAATATTCTGAACTAGTATTCTATAGTGTAGGTAGTTACACTGAGCTCAGTTCTCTAATACTGATAAATAAATAGAAAGAAGTCTTTGAAAATTTGATGGTTTCCTCTGTATTTATGTCAGTGTCAAAATCTGATAATAAAAATTGACCTATCCAGAAATGGATTACTGCTGCAGTTCATCTTATAGACCGGACAAAGTGACTTCATCAGAAGTTATGCAACACAGAGCACTGCAGGATCCCTCAAAAGGCAAGGAGACATGTAAAGACAGTGAGATCTAGAATTGGAGTTTTTACCATTTTATTTACTCCTTCTAGTTCCCCATCCAGAGATAAATTATCATCAGAGCCAGAGACAACTGAATGTTTCAGGGAGTAAGTATCCTTCTGAAAAAGTACATCCATCATCTTTTAGTCTTGTAGCTACCCCTAAGGAGACTCTTGCTGCTTCTTATATTCTTCTGGTTCCTGAGATACTGTGAATAAGATTTCTAGTCTGTAGTAGCTTCTAGTTGAGATAAATCAGTTCTATTGAGAATTTCTATTGAGATAAATCAGTTTCTTCTCCCAAGTGAACTCTCATCCCTGTGACTTCTCTTGTCCACACAGTCACAGCCATCCTATTGCTTAGAAATAGACTAGACGATGAAGCAAGACTTCCATACTGGAGTAGAAGAAACCTTTTCAGCTTTAAATCTTACCTGAATTACTACTTAGACTGATCAAAAGCTACTGACAGTCTGAAGACTGGTTTGTCTGGTTTCTGTGAAATTAATTAGCAACTTCCAGCCGGTTCCATCCGAACAGATACAGTTTCTTTCTACCCACTCTCATGGATGGCTTTGACTAGAAAAATCAGAATGACCGGACTTCTTATTTAAAACCACCTTCTGGGATGTGTGTAGCAAGGTCATAATGTGAGTATTAGGCTCAGCGTGACAAAGTTGTTTTTGTCTTTACAGGACAAATTTGCTAAAGAGACTAAAATAGTAAAAAGATTTATGTGGAGGATGATGAGAGGAGGGGAATACACTCAAGGTATTCAAGATGATCACTTTGAAATGCAAAAACTGAAATTGGGCTTGCTAGAGAATTGGCCTGACTAGATCACATCTATTCTGTAGACTGATGGAGCCATTTATCACTCTTGATTTTGCATCTTTTGTCAATAACATATTAATATAGAACTTAAATTAAAAAAAAAAAAAAGACACCAAAGAATACCAGATATTAGTGAAAAACAAGGTTCTCTTTTATCCATAGTAGAAACAGGAAAAATAAAGTACTTTAGGGAAGTTTGGGGTTTAGTGGGAAAGATGGATTATATTTTGCTGCTTTAGATTGTTGGCTTCTCTGCTGCCCACAAATTACTTGTAGATGGGGAGTGTGAGAGAGTCTGGAATGACAGAGTGGCGTCTTGCTTTGCTTTGTATTTAAGTCTAAACATGTAAAATAATATATCTTCCATGGTATTTTTTCTCACTGAGAGAACAAATATTTAAAGTTATCGAATAAACTAAATAGTGTTATCTCAGATTGAAAAATCATGGTAGTTCATAATTTTTAAAACCAAACAGCTAGGGAACTTAGTATTTATGTTTTTATTCTCAGTCCCAAAAGCCTGAATCAATTTCAGTCACATCTGAGAACAAGGATAGCCAACAACAACAGATCACTCCTGGTGTGAGTTCATTTTATGTCCTCTTTTGGGATGCATCAAAGGTTGATGACCAAGTTACAACCCTTTCCACCTCCCTTCTTGAGAGCATAACATTTTTACCAATAGCCATCCATCAAGGTTTTAAAAAACATGAATCATATAATTATGTTTAAAATATTTAAGTACTTTCCATGCTTTCCATCCATAGTTTGATTCCTAAGCAACTGCTGGTGACCTCGACACCTTAAATACTGGATGACAGGCAGCCAGGCATTTGCTGAGCTCTCTATTGACAGGTTTCTTCTCTTTGGAAGCCGGCGGCCTTACCCCTGCCTTCAGCTTTCCTTATAGAGTGGAAATCTTTATTTTTTTAACAAGTAGACTATATTTTTAATAGTAGTAGTACAGGAATACTTATTTAAGAGCACTGTTAATAGTAACAAAGAGTCTTGCATTATTTCAACATTACAGGAGATGTAAAGTTTATGTTCTTATGATAATAAGAAAACTTGGAACTCTTATTTACTTTCCAAAGTCATGGTGTACCTACAGCTTATCCAGTGACACATTCAATATATTTTGAAGGAAAATGAGTTGAAACTTAGGATCAGAAACATTTTACTGAACCATTGGAATTTGTTCCATTCCTTTCTCAAGCACATGCGAGTATCAACAGTTAACAACCCAACAAAGATTTAAAGATATAGCTTAAAGAATCACTGAAATATTTGTTTCAACAGCTTTAGAGTTTATTTGATGCTTTCATACTTTCTGGTTCTGCAGACCTGGGTGGGGGGTTTTATTGGAATAAACCTCAGGAGGGCAGAGTCAAATTTTCTATAGCAACCCTGGAAAATACTCCAGTTGTCTTCTTCAAAGTATATTTTACTCCAGAACAAGGCAGTGGTACGAGGGCGTAACCCAAACCTTCCTAAAGAAGTAGATATATTTCTTCAGCATTCTTTATCCTCTGTTGTGACAGAGTTAGTAATGAGCGCCTGTCTACAAAATTAAAGAATTTCAGTTTAAATTTATTTTTTGACAAAAATGTCACTTTCAAGAAACAGAAATACGTTCTAGGAATATTTTTTGAATTATCAAAGAGCATTTCTTCCATCTCAGCACAGGAAACCAGCTAAAAGTAAAAGTTACAAAATTAACTTACATTGATACTATACAAGCTTCTTCAGATTTATTGGTAGTTAGCAACATAACACACATACTCCTAAAGCTGGTTGGTGAAAATATACATCTACAGTGATATTCATATGGAGCTGTTTAATAGCAAAGCTCACTCCTGACAGACCTACTGGTTGAAACAAATATCCATGTTTCCGTGTCTTATTAGGAGACATTGAAGGCAACAACAAAAACCAAGCAGTTCCATACTGAAAGCCTAAGCAAGCAGTTACTTCTTTTCAATTTCTGTATTCCAGTGCAGTCTCTAAATATGATGAAGTGCTTGTGATATCTTGGCTCCAGAACTTTTACTCAGTAATGATGCATGGAGTCATTCAAAGGTTTTTTGATTTTTTTTATGATTATGTTTTGATGATTACCAAACAGTAAAACATTTTCTTAAAAGAGAGATACTTAATACTATTTTCTAATTCTTGTCCTTATTGTATGTTCTCTCTTTGACTGTGGGGAGATTTGCTTTAAGATTTGCTTCTTCAATACATCCTGAACTTGTAATGACATTGATCTTGTGTTATTTCAGTAAAGCGATCAGGTTTAAGAAGAGCAACGGAACTGGAGAGAGGGTTATCCTCATCTTCAGTTCAACTGCAGAACAAAGTATCAAGTCCATATACGAACATACATAAAATCCTTGTACCTCAATAAAGTCCTTAAAGTATTATAGTATACTGTAGCCAGAGAATAAAGCACAGGCCAGGGGATCAATTCTTTGTTTGGGGTAGATTATGGAAAACTATGGTACATTCTATTCTTTCCTATAGTAGCTCACATAGACAAGAGAAGTGAATGTCTTTAGGGAAACTTTTGGACTGTTTATTATTTGACTGATTAAGTAAAATTTTTTCTTCAAGTTTTTCTTCTTCTTTTTTACTTCAATCTCTTCCACCCCAATTTTCAAAACAGCATACTGGACCACCTTCTAAACAAAAGCTTACCTCTGGTTAAAATGTAGCAATCATTGTCAAGATCATTGCAGAACTGAAAGTACTGTAAAGTATTCCAGGCTACTGTTGTCTAGTTCAACTTGCTTGCTCAGAAAGTGGTGCAAATGCTTGCAATTCTTTCATCAGGTGCAATCGGAAGGAAAATAAGAACTCACACAAAATCTCAGTAGGTATATAAGTCATCCAGTCAGCTGCAAGACTGATGAAGTCCAGTTTCTCATGAATATTCTTCATGCTCCCATAATCTCACATTAAACATCCCCACTATCTTGATTTTTTTTGCTCAAATGTGGCAATAATAATTTCTTCTACCTGGCCCACTCCTTATTGCTCCCATGACATTTTTAGACTTTATTAGACAAAAATAAGCAAATAAATAAACAACAAAAGTAAAAGCATAAATAGACAAGTTTTTTTAAAAAATAGGTTTTCTTAGATCATGGCTTACTGTTGGGACTACTGCTGGCCATCTGGTGCTTGATAGATTTTACATATTGATGACTGTATTAATAAGAAGAGCTTAATATACACAAACCTAAAATGTATATTTTTTTCAGTTTCGTATTTGTATAATCAATAAGCATACGGATGTATAATCTACAAGTACACAGAGAAGTTAGGCTGGTCTTTAGAGAGCACATAGCTGAAAGGTTATCACATTGGAAAAGAACAATCAGAAATAAATAGTAACCGCTCACTGGTGTTGTGGGCTCACAGGAAAACTCCAAGATGAGCAGTCTCCAGAAAGAGATCCTTCCTCAATGGCAGTCAGTCCTTAAATGGGGTCTAAGAGAGGTGGAGCCAGGCTCCACCCCTTCCGGTCACACAGCTGAATTGCCTTCACCTGTGCTCCCACGGCTGACTCAGTGCTTGCCTCAGGTGATCAGTCTGAGGTTCAGGCCATGATTCAACAGTTTCCATACAATATTCAGCTATCCATTGCCACTAAATACAACGGTAATGTTTCCAGTGAGTCTCTGGTGTCTAAATCAAGCATATTATGTATAGACTTCCAGAGGGAGTTGGAGTTTTCACATGTTTATCAAACTTGTGACTTCAGAAGCGTAGCACTGCATTTATGGGAAATTCCCAGACACATTAGTAAAAAAATATGCAATTATATAATAATTATATATACTATATTTATGTAGTTAAATACTCAAATACACAAATAAAATACATAATCAAACATGTTACTCAGTGGTGCTAAAAGGCATGTTTGATTTTTGAATTAATTATATATGTTTTGCCACCCACTACTAATACTAAACTTTTGAAATATTCCTGTCACACACCAGGATCTTAATTTTTCAATAACTATTCAGTGTTAAATGCTGGTCTTGGATACATTTAAGTCCACCAGACATTTGGAATTTGGATCCAGTTCAGCAGTTTAGTCCTTAAAAGCTGGATGGATCAGATGTGATATCACTAAGAAGTTCTCACTATTTGCAAGTCTATTTGTCTTAGTTTCTGCTGGGATGGAATTGTTTTCTTCAGAGTGTCTGGTATTATGCTATTTTTCTGTTCTTGGAGAAAAACAATGTTGATAACACACCAATTTTTATAGTTGCCTGCTAATCAGCGTAGTATAGAGCCAAGGCCATTCACAGCAAAGGGCCCAAGGGACTGGAAGGGAACAGAATTAGGACCATTGACTTAAACTGGTAAAAGGAATATTCCATAAATTATGCCATCAAGAATTTGGAGTTTTGAAGGGGGGGAGTTCATCTCTCTCTCCTACTGCTTGGGGGCTAGATGGGCATTGGTTGGGGGGCAGCGGCACATTCCTTGTGCATTACTTGTTATATACATATATATGTATTTCTTTATATAGAGATATATATATTGGTCATAATTATTACCCTTTTCTTTTTCTCTATTTTAGCAAACGGTTTTATCTCAATCCACAAGTTCTACTTTGTTTTTGTTTTTGTTTTATTTCCTTCCCCATCCCACTGGGAAGGGGGGGAGTGAGGAAAAGACTACATGGTGCTGAGTCACATGCTGGCTTAAACCACAACAACATGACTTTTAAGTAATTTGCCTAGGATTATTGCAGATAACTAGGAAGATGCTGAAAGGGAGACAAAATGCAGCAATAAAAATATAATACTACTTTTTTTGTTCATTTGAAGGCATTGGTTTTTCCTTGGAAAGGAGGGACAAATTCAGCTAAGGTGATGTTGGGAACTTGGTTGAAAGCTGTAAGGGAAGATACAACTTTCCATTCAATTCCAGGAGCAAAAGTAGGGAAATGGGGTGTAAGCAAAGAAAGATTGATACCACCCTTGTTGAGGGAAAGAGTTTCTTCTTTAAGGGTGAAAAATACCACACCCTGAAGAAGCCTGAGCAACATGACTTAGACTTTCTTACAGTGGAAAGAAAGGGATGTGCTGTGAAACAGTGAAATTACAAAATAAAAATAAAAAAATAAAAAATAAAAGGTTTTCCCTTCTTTTATTCATATAATTCTATTTTTTTCCCTCAGGAAATGATACATTTCTTGACTTTTCCAAAGATATCTTATTCCTAACAAATTCTAAATTTCAAACAGAACTATGTGATAGTATCTTTTCCACATTTAGTTCCAATACATTCTGTTTTTCTGAGCTACCTAAATATATTGGTGAAGCTTAACTTTTGGAAGGAAGCTCAACAAAATTCCCAGGATACTGGCAGCTCTATTTTATAGCTTTGTTGTTGTTTTTCTTTCAAGTACAATAGCACTTACTCCAGATTTCCTGAATCTATAACATGAGGATAGGGCCAATTCAACACATCTCATTCTCCTGGTCAGTCTGTTTTCTGTGGAGGATGTGTCTTTTATTAGTAGAATGAATATTTCCTTACCAGCAGCAGGACACTCTTGTTGAATTCTCCTTTCTATCCTGTTCTCTAATTCTCAGCAAGTGTCTCTCCTGAGTGGGAGAGAGTCCTTGTGCTGCAGTTGTCAAGAAGTCTGCAAATGTTGCTTGTGGTTTCTGTACTGTGGACATCTGCCCCATGTGGTCTGGCCTGAGACCACCGGTTAATTCTGTGCTGGCTACCTGACAGTAAAGCTCAGCCATTTGCTTTCCTTTTAAAGCATGTGTACACGCATGTATGCATGTGTGTGTGTGAAAGATTGTACTTCTTCCCTTTTATTGGTATTTTTTTCCCTGCTGCCAGATAAACAACATAGAATAAAAGTCTGCTTTGTGCCAGATGTAATTTTGAGTTTATTAATTTGCCATTCTTTTTACACTTGATAGAACTTGACAGGCAAGCAGACAAGCACCTAAATTAACTTAGCTCCTAAGCAGCGCTTGAACAGGCCAAAAATAACACAGAGATAAATTGGAGGGGTAGAGGATGGCAATGGAGTAAAAAAACACAGGTGGGGGGAGAGCATGAGAGAATGGAAAAAAAGAGAACTTTGGACTGGAGAAGTTTAAAAAAAATAGTAATTCAAAGCATAACAACATGAGAGAAGGCTTCCAGAAAAACCTCATCTGTGCAAGGAGGGCAGCACATACACAGTGGGAAAAACCCAGACACACATTTGCCTCTGAGACAACATGAATTTAAATGCAAGACAACTTAGTAAATGGAAATGAATGTAATGACCTCAACCCAGATCGCAAGAGAGTAGAAGCTCACCAAGTTATGAAGCTACTGCTGAATTAGGCATGTTTGGCAGCATGAGCACTTGGGAGAGGCCTTGGGATGAGCAAGTTTTGAGGATTTCATTTCATTTCAAAGGAGGGTGGTCTTTCCATTTCAAGGTCAGCAGCAGGACAGCATAGTGGGTGTAGAGGTGGGAATGGAAGCACACAATTTGGCTGACTGTCATGACCTCTGGATAACCAGAGATGTAATTTTCCATGTCTCACACTCCCTAAATCTTTCCTCACAGACCAGGTCACCAAAAAAGAAAATAGATGGAGGAAAATCTTCCTAGGTGGAGGAAGAAGCGTAATAGAAGGGTTATGACATTCTTCCTCATCAGCTGTCCTGTCTCAACAGACACTTATCGCTAAAGTCTGTAATACAATGGTCTTGAGTTTGGTTGTTGTTGTTGTTGTTGTTGTAGTTTTTCAAAACTGAAACTGTAATAGATAACATGTCAAACTGAAAGTTCTTGGAACGTGCGAGAAGACAATGTAATGAGTACTGGTTTGGCTTGTAAGGAACAGTGAGTTTTGTCTGGAGCAAAGGGATGTGTGCACATGTACACATACTCAGAATTACAGATGCATCACATTTATTTAGAGTGATCTTTATGACTTCATCACATGCCCTGTCAAGACAGGGTAAAATCAGTGAAGTGAGTCAAAATCAACTGAACAGAGATAGCTATAGGATACACTCATTTCCATCTAAAATAGAGAGAAAGAAAATCTTGTCATGTGGATCAGAAGCAAAACTCTCCCAGACTCACAGAGATTTGACAAACAAGTTTAAGCTCCATGTGTGTGTTTGCATTTGCAGGAATTGTATTAAGTACTGCCACTTTAAATGTTTTCTCAAGAGAAGTAAATGTTTAAAGTTATACTTACATATCCTAAGTAATTACCAATGTTCCTCTAAAAAACTGCCTTATGGGGTGTCTCAAGACTGTATTTTTCTGATACATAGTAGCTCTGCAGAGAGGAACCTCATGCTGATAGTCTGTTTCTGAATCTGTCAGTGAGCTGAAGGTTGGAGAACCATTGCTACAGCAACAGCATGTCCAGCTACGAATGTACATGCTACCATGAGTTTAAGTAGAGGACGCAAAGACAGGCAAAAATACCTGTGGTGGTATGCCTGAAAAAATAAGTGGCCTCCTTTCTGTGGATGCTATCAAACCTGCTTCATCTGTGCCAGTGGCAAATAAGGCATTTTAACATACACAGAGACAAAGGTTTTACCAGTGGGATGTATAGTAGTTACTCTTTCTATTTGCCTAATTGTGGGAGCAGTCTTAAAAGATTTCATTGTGCTGTATCAGTGTGTCATGGCCCTTGAACTGTAAAAAGTACATTAGTATATCACAGAACTTATAATAAATTAGGCATTTTCCTAAAGAATAATTTAATTTTGCTTAAACAGAAGTTGGACTCAATGATCCTTGTGCATCCCTTCCAACTCAGGATATTTTATAATTCTAAAATTCTACGATAAATCACATTTTATGGCTATTTCCACCTCCTTATTCTCCTTCCTTCATTCTCTGTTACAGAAATATAAAAAGGAAAATCAATGACTACCTCTAAAAAGCTCTTCACAAATTGTTTTAGTGTACTGAAGCCCCAGAGAGCCATCCATGTTATGTGACACTACTGCTGGGATGTTGAAGATAATCCATATTAGAGTATTTTCTTGCTTATCTTCTGTCTCCCCATTCACACAGCACAGTTGTGTCTCAGAGATATGTTTCCAACTAGTATTACATGGAGATTTCCTATTTTAAGTGTATATCTCTTTTTACTCCCTGAATGTGACTTTGAATGTGTCAAACAAACAATTGCCCATCAAGAGAATTCCTCCATTTTTCTGCTAATTAAGTTCAAAGAATTCTTGGGCAGGACTCAGAGAGTTTAATTGGTATGATGTAAGAAATGATGTAGTGCAGACAGAATCATTTAATGCTTGTAATGAATAGCCCATTATTGAATATCTGAGTTTTGATTTAAAGAGCTCTAGATATATAAAGAAGAATCTGAGGTATTTTCAGCATCACTGAGTGAGAGCTTTTGATAATGCAGGAGATTTGGAGGGCTTTCCTTTACTTTTTAGCAGCAAAATAGTTTACTCATTCAGCTAGGTATGAGAGAGGCACCAAAAAATCACCTGCACTACAGAAGATTAACTGCATGTATCCTTGTTTAGAAACAATATTTAATAATTCTTTATATATAATACGGAATACTTTAATAATGTTGTCTCTGTATTTTCTGTGTCTCAGCAAACCATTTTATGGTAATAAACCACACTGTATGGTAGTGGTGTGTTCAATTTCTAAAATAAAACAAAAGGAGAATATCAAGTTTTCCTTCTCACCAGTACTCACTTGCCTCTTCTCAAGCTCTCAAATGCTTACATGAGCACAGAAAAAATAAAGTCTCTACATAGTTTTAATTTAAGGGCTGAATAGATTGTAAATTCGGCTTTAGGGCATAATTTCTGACCAAGACAGCAGATGAAGAAACCTCACTTACTCAATGTAATGTTTCCTAATTCCTTATTTTTTTTTCTTTCTGAGAAAAGAAGTTAAGTAAACAAAAACTCCTTTTCAGTGAGTACTGTTTAGTGAGACTGATGCAGCCATTATTTTGTCTTCATATTTATGTCTATGAATTGCAAGACAGAAAAAAAGATGTGTAAGGTGATGATTGACTGTTACTGAGCTTTGCTAGCTTAAGAGCTGGGGAGAGAGCCAACCACCAGATGCTCACAGAGAGTTTCGCCATGCAGTCTAATCTTAAAGTGTTCTATTAAGTTAAGCCACACCACATAGAGCAGGAGTGATTTTTTTATGTATATCCAAGTTTCTGCAACTGCTTGTTGGGAAACCTAAAATCCTTCTAGGTATTATTTTACTTACTGAATGGTAGGACTCAAAGTGTTCTTGTCGCAGTAGAAACAGGAAGTCATTCTCCTTGCCCTCTTTAAACCTGCCATCTGCATCTATTCATGGCTGGTGTAAAGTTCCTAGGAAGTGACTCAGTATGAAGGGAGGTTGAATGAGCTCTCACAGAGAAGCCAATATAGACAGAAACAAGTGATAAGTTTGATTTTTATTTTTACTGATTTCAGCTATTGCAATATTCAAGTGTTTTAAGAAAAGTAGTGGGTTAAATTAAATTAAATTAAATTAAATTAAATATCTGACTCGACACTCAGACTAATTTTTCTGCTGTCCACCTTAACAAAACTTTTGCCTCATGTTTTGCAGCTGTATCAGCCAGGTCTTGAAAACTACTGACTCCTAAACTAAGACAGAGTACCATCATCTTAGTCCTGGTTTCAACTCAAGTATTCTCAGTTTCAGGTTGCTGTAGTCCACTTCTAAGGAGAATTTCCCTCCATCAAGCATATCCATAGGAGAATATCTTGTTCTCCTTCTCATCAGTACTCACCTACCACTTCTCAAGATGACAAACACTTACATCAGCACAGAAAAATAAAGTCTCTACACAGTTTTAATTTAAGTTCTTGCAGATATCTGACAACTAGAACAACCTGCCTAACCAAACTATAGAATAGACAAGGAGAATATTAAGGGGCAGTTAAGAGTTTCCTAGTTTCTCTTCTGCTTTTTTCTAGCCACAGCTGGCTGAAATTCTAAGCTCAAGATGCAGTCAAATAGCATAGCAAGCAAACGATTCCCACAGATCTATGTTAGATGGAAAATAGCAGAATTTATCAGATATGTGTGGATATTTCCATGAATTTACAAGAGCTTTGCTCCGTACACTGACTTTTTCTCTATGTGAGTATAAACATGCAACAAAGGCAGCTGGGGACACAAAAGGCTTTTCTCACATAAATTATGAGTCAGAGCTAAAGTTTTGCCCTGGATCATTCGGGAAATCTCGATATCATCTAGATTTGAATTTTTTCATGACTGCTTTTGTTACTTTCAAAGTCAAGTGTTTGCAGTTAGAGAAGTCTTGAAACTATGCAAGGTTTCATTTTGTAATTCCACTGAGTAACTCTATTTTTGCTTTTGATCTGAAACACTGCATTATTTGCAAAAGACTTAGTAGAAATTTCTTACTTTTCTGTAACATTGACAAATTGAGGGAAAAACATGGTGCAGATAAAGCACTGTTTAGGCAGAAAGAATGAAGCATGATATCTGTATGTTTAAAATATCTAAGTACATTTGCTCTCATGTGTGAAGACTCAGGAAAGATATCAAATCCAGAATATCTACAGGAAAGAATGAATTTACTATATGTATGAATATGTTAAAATTTTAAGTGTCTAGCGGTGAAAATAAGATATGCAAATAGTCTCGACCATTTCTCACATCTTTTACCTTCATTTACCTCCCCAGATTTTAATTATTTTGTATGCTATAGGGGAAGACATCTGTTTTCTCTTACTTCCATTGGAGTACCTGAGGAACTGTGGTGTGCCACTGTCACTTCTGGCAGCTGTGAGCTCCTTCATTCCCCTCTCCAAGGAGAATCTCCATTCTTTACTGGATGAGGCTGGGAATTTGACCACTGAGGATAAGGAAAAGGCAGGGGTTCTGAATGCCTTCTTTACATCTGTCTTTAAAAGTTAGACCGGTTATCCTCAGGGTACTCCACCCTCTGATGTGGTAGTCTCGGCTAGGGAGCAGACAAAACCCCCCATGATTCAGGAGGACACAGTTAGAGACCTACTACTCCAGCTGGACTGCCACAAGTCCATGGGGCCAGATGAGATTCACCTGAGAGTGTTGAGGGAACTGGCAGAGGTGATAGCCGAGCCGCTTTCCATCATCTGTCAGTGCTCCTTGTTGACTGGTGAGGTCCCAGAAGGCTGGAGGCTTGCCAATGTGACTCCCATCTACAAGAAGGGTTGTAAGGAGGATCCGGGGAACTACTGGCCTGTTAGCCTGACCTCGGTGCCAGGGAAGGTTATGGAGCAGATTGTCTTGAGGGAGATCATGTGGCATGTGCGGGACAACCGGGGGATCAGGCCTAGCCAGCATGGGTTCACGAAGGGCAAGTCCCGCTTGACCAACCTGATCTCCCTCTATGATCTAGTGACCCGTCTGGTGGACGAGGGAAAGGCTGTTGATGTAGTCTACTTAGACTTCAGCAAAGCCTTTGACACTGTCTCCCACAGTATTCTCCTGCAGAAGCTGGCAGCCCGTGGCTTGGACAGGTACAGTCTTGGCTGGGTAAGGAACTGGCTGGAGGGCCGGGCCCAGAGAGTGGTGGTCAATGGAGTTAAATCCAGCTGGTGACCGGTCACGAGTGGTGTTCCCCAGGGGTCGGTGCTGGGGCCTGTCCTCTTCAATCTCTTTACTGATGACCTGGATGAGGGCATCGAGTGCACCCTCAGTAAGTTTGCAGATGACACCAAGTTGGCTGGAAGAGTTGATCTGCCTGGGGATAGCAAGGCCCTACAGAGGGATCTAGACAGTCTGGATAGCTGGGCTGAAGCCAATGGGATGAGGTTCAACAAGACCAAATGCCGGGTCCTGCACTTTGGCCACAACAACCCCAGGCAACGCTACAGACTTGGGGCTGAGTGGCTGGAAGACTGTGTAGAGGAAAGCGACCTGGGGTATTGATTGATGCTAGACTGAACATGAGCCAGCAGTGTGCCCAGGTGACCAGGAAAGCCAATGGCATCCTGGCTTGCATCAGAAACAGTGTTGCCAGCCGGAGCAGGGAAGTAATTTTACCTCTGTACTCAGCACTGGTGAGGCCGCACCTTGAGTACTGTGTCCAGTTTTGGGTCCCTCACTGCAAGAAAGACATTGTGGCCCTGGAGTGTGTTCAAAGAAGGGCAACAAAGCTGGTGAGGGGTCTGGAGCACAGGCCTTATGAGGAGCGGCTGAAGGAGTTGGGATTGTTTACTCTGGAAAAGAGGAGGCTCAGGGGAGACCTTATTGCTCTCTGTAACTACCTGAAGAGAGGTTGTAGTGAGTTGGGGATCAGCCTCTTCTCTTGTGTAACTTGTGATAAGACTAGAGAGAATGGCTTCAAGCTGCGCCAGGGAAGATTCAGGCTGGACATTAGGAAATACTACTTCTCTGAAAGAGTGGTCAGGCACTGGCCAAGGAGGTGGTGGAGTCACCGACCCTGGAGGTGTTCAAGGAACCAAACGCTGTGTTGAGGGACATGGTTTAGTGAGAACTATTGGTGATAGGTGGATGGTTGGACTGGATGATCTTTTAGGTCTTTTCCAACCTTGGTGATTCTGTGATTCTGTGATTCTGCCTCTAGCCTAGGAAGATCCTGCATCACAAATCATATAGACAAGGAGAGTGTTCTGGGAAAGTGTGACTGCATTAGTGCTACACTCATTCTTCGCCATCTAATTTGGCTACTGATCAAGACAAGATACTAGGCCAGATTCACTGAACTACACTTTTGAATTCGCAGAGATTTTTAAGCTTTCCCAGAAACTCCTGGTTTATTTTTATATTGCATACAGTAATCAACAAATATGTAGAACACCGGACTATGAAGATACTCATCAGGATATGATAATGAAATAGGAAGCACATGCTTTCTGCTTGTCCCCTGGAACCCTTACTGGGTTCTATCAGAACAGCTATAAAAGGGCCAAGAGCAGCATTGCTGCTCAGCGGAAAAGAGCCTGCAACACAGATAGAGGGATTACAAGGCTTTTGTGTGAGACTCAGACATGTGGAAGAGCAATAACGAAAGATACTTAATCCAGGTCTCACGCATGTTTGAAAAACATCTAAACCACAGAGCCTTTTTTGTGCAGGGTAAGAGGTAGGTGCTAACGTGTTTTTCCATAGCATGGACTGACTGGCAAATATGCCATGGGTAAAGGCTGGAGGATGAAACAAAATGATGTAGCAGTTGCACAATCGCAACGGAATAGCTTGACTGTGAGAAAGAAGTTTCAATACAGCTCTCCATGATTATAATAAAGCTGTACAAAGAATCAAGCTACTTGTTTAAAATGGCTTCATACACTACATATTCCAATACTTCTATCCAGAGCAGTCTGCAAATGTCCCTTTAGTGACAGAAATACTGTAATTCCTCACCAGTTTTCCCTTCTGAATTGAATACTATTGCTCCACAGTGTAAGTCATCTAAATAATATTTCCCCTTCTAGTTTTATACTTTCCAAGCTCTGTACAGCCTTACCTTTCTGGTTCAGTTCCCTTCTTCAGCTGTCTTAGTTATTATTAAGTTAGGTTGCAGACAAAATGTTGGTTGAAACCCTGAAGCAAGTTACAACAGACATGCATAAAATAAATACATATATACACACCCTCAACCGCCCAGAGCACAGAGAAGATGCTGTCAAAGCTCAGCAATTACTGCTCCTTGCCGCTTCAAACTTTGACGCATAATAACATGCTCTGACCTAGATGGGAGTGTCCCACTAATCCTAGATATTTTTTAGTCTTTAAGTGGAACAAATACAAGAAGCTGACACATCTCCAGATTGCATTAAAAACTGGAGAAGAAAACTTGAAACAATAATAAAGTACATTTACTGGAGTTTACTGGGTTTTATTAACTCCTTGTGCAAACAATGTCAGATACATAAAGTATTGCAGTGATGTATTTGATTCATGGATTTCTGAATAAGATTTTGTAAATCCAGGTTACAGACATAGGCAGATGTAGATAAATAGATGTACAAGTTTCTAAATGCTCTGCTTTTCTGTTAGATACAATGTCACCAGAGAATAATGGCCTAAGTGATTAGGGTCATGGGAGATTTTTTGTGTTCTTTGCCTTGTCATGTTAAAAACTTCCTCTACAACTGTAGTGATTTTATTTCAAGCCTAGTTTTTAATACCAATCAGTCTCATACAATTCTAGAACCAGTTCCAAAAGGGCCCAACTATCTATCTAACTTTCAAAGCTGGATACTTCTGAAAGTTCCTACTCAAAGTTTGGTCCAGTTCTCTTTTGAGGGGTTTCCCCTTTCTCCCAGCTACAGAATAGGAATGATAAATTCTTTCTTCAGAGAGGTAACACAGAAAAATTGGCAAGACATTAAGATATTGTAAAAATGGAAGTCATACAAATGCTTAGGAGTCGAGACAGCTCACTGAGGCTTGAATCAAAAGAGAGTAGCTTCTTATAATTAGCTGATGCGAAGTTGGGATTTTAGCAAGAGTGTTATCTGGCATGTCAGGATGATCACAGAGTACTTTAACTCTATTTTAATTCATATCCATAAAAGTATGTCATTTTGTTATGTTCTTAAAGTTTCTCATTTCTTCAGCTGTGGGAATAATTCTTAGCACAGTGAAGCCACCACTGAATGTTAACAATATTGTATTTGAATGGATGTTCTGCTAAGCAAGTGTATGAATTACACAGGCAATTGCTTCTGGAGATGTACCTGTGGAATCAGAGAGCATTTCTCACCATGACCATACTTTCTGCTTTATTTAGAAATTTTTAAATTAAGCCATTCTCTGTTTGATCTGTTGTCTGTTCCCAAGACCATCCTCCCATCCATTTAGAGAAGGGAAGTTAGATTTTTCTGTTTACATACAAAACCAGGTTCATCTCAGACCATTCATATTCCCTAATAAATGGTCCTTGTATGAATTACAGTATATTAAAATTCCAAGATTACTAAGTTGCTTTGTTTGACCCTGGCTGACTGGCTACAGTTCCTCAGAACTGTTAATAGCATTAACAAATCAATAGGGAGCAGATCTTTGAGCTTTCTCAGCAGGAAAACCATTTTATAAACAGTATTCAGCTAAAATGTCCAAAGTAGATTCTAGATTTTAAGAAAATGCACTTATCAAAACCAGATAAAACATGGAAGAAAGTGTTGAATTAATTCCCCCCTGAAAAACTAAAAAGTAAACCTTTACAGATGAGGTGTCTGCATAGAAGCCTTCAGACAGATTTCTCTTGCTTGCAAATAGATAGAAATGCTTTTGCTGTTGTGTGACTGCCTGTCTGATTTTTCCTTCATCCTACATCTGTTTCACAACATCTATGTGCACCGTTTTCAACAGTGCAAGTAGGAACCATACCCCCCAAAAAAAGAAAATAAAAATCTGAGTCAGTGCAATGTAAGGATCTGTGAAACTCTACTTTATAAAGAATTTTCTGTCTGTTGTAACCACAGGCTCATAGGTATCTTCAAGAAAGTTTATAAGATCAACACAATACTGATAAGCAAAATTGTCCTCGAACGCTACAGCCTGAAATATAGCTTTTTGGTTAAATTACCTATGGAGATTAATTTACCTTACGGAGATTGTAGGAACAGTAATTCTTACTCTGCAACACTACCCAATGTTCTGTGCAAGAGGGAAGGCAAGAATTCCTGCAAGCTTTTGAGATACTCTAGGAATTTATTTTCTTTTACTGTTTGGACAGAGAAAAAGGTGAAGGAAGAGTATTTTAAATACATAATTGCAATAGCTACCCAAAAAGAAATAGCCTTTCAGTGATGTTCAAGACAGCAACTGCTTTTCTAATGTTATACTAGCATAACAGTAATGGAAAATATACCTCAGTGGGAAAAAGGAAGAAGTACACTTCATCATGAAAGGCGCGGCAAAAGATTTTGCAAATTAAATCATAAATCAGTCAATTTTAACTTCAATTAGCCTATCCAAAAATACTCCTATTAAAAAAGCCCCTCAGTTCTAAGTTTAAAGAAAGCCATAAATCGTTGCTTAATCACAGATTTTAGTACCTTAAAATAAAGTATCCTCCTAGTACTGCCCACCATGTTGGCTTATGAGTGCAGTTAACAAGGAGCTTGCCAATCATTTTTGAAGTAAAAACCATACAGGTACTTCTCTTTAAGTAAAAAAAATACACTAGAGGCCTTGAATATAAATTCTAGTGTGATCTACGTCAATGCTTAATCCATTTATTTCATACTCACAGAGTGGATAGCATATGTGTTAGCTTGTGGTCCCTTTCTGAACATACATAGTAGAACATACCACCTATCTGAAAAATATAACTGCTAATTATTGAACAAATTCACTCCAGTGTTCTAATTAAAGCAAAATTTCTTATTTTCAGTTGTGACAGTATGTCAGGTTACTCAGGGCTCTGTGCACAGTGTAGAGGATGTGTGGAACAAGTCAAGATGCTGCAGCAGACAGAAGTTCTTAGAAATGAAAGCTGATTTCCTTTCCAATTTGCAACAATGTTGTGTATCACAGACACCAACCAACTCAGTGTATTCACGTCAATATAAAGCTTACAACCCATATTTCAGAGCAAATCATCTACACTTGAGATGGTCTCTTGGAACTAACAATGCATGTGTGCCAGATAACAAAAAATTCTATTTCTGAATTCAGGTTGTTCAGAGAACAGAAAGTCATAGAAACACTGCAGAAAAAGTGACCCCACTGTGTGCCTTTCACTGGTGAAAAATGTGAGAGCATTAGGGACTTTTACTAATTCTGAATATCAGCATCTCACTCAAGGAAGGGAGTCTGCCACACTTATGCCTTCTGCTCATCATCCAGAGCACCCAACTTTTAATTATTGCTTGTTATCAACCAGTATATAACCTGCTGCTCTGCAAATCCCTGCACTGTTTAACCATGACCATCTCCACCCATTACTCAGTATTGTTATCACCCCAAATCCCATGCCTCTAGTGGGACAAGGGAAGTGCATAAGTGGGAGGAACTGTGGCTCAAATATGCATCATGATGTCTATGTTGCTGAGATTTTTCTCAGCATATTGTGAAGGACTTCTGCTGGTTTTCCTTGGGGAAAGAGTGATTGATCATGCTGAATAAGCTGGGTTGTTTTTTTTTTCCTGTCTTTGCTCAGACATAAATATTGACACAGACATCCTTCTCTCCAAATTGGAAAGATATTGATTTGATTGGTGGATTGTTCAGTGGATGAGGAACTGGTTGTAAGACCATACCCAGAGAGTGGTGGTCAGTGGCTCAATGTCCAGATGGAGATCAGTGATGAGACCTGTTCCTCAGAGGACTTACACTCTGTAATATCTTCATCAATAACATTGACAGTGGAACTAAGTACACTCTCAGAAAGTTTGAGGATGATACTAAGCAGTGTGGTCTGGTCAACACACCTGAGGGACAAGATGCCATGCAGAGAGGCTCAAGCAGTGGGCCCAGGAAGAATCTCAGGAGTTCTCAAGGTTCGACAAAGTCAAGTGCAAGGTCTTGCACCTGGATTGCAGAAACCCCCACTATCAGTACAAGCTGGGAGGTAAAAGGATAGAGCACATCTCTGCTGAAAAGGACTTTGGCTTACGGTAAATGGTAAACTCAACATGAGCCAGCCCTTGCAGCCCAGAAAGCCAACCTTATCTTGATCTGCATCAAAAATAATAATGGCCAGCAGTTCAAGGGAGATGATTCTGCCTCTCTACTTTGCGCTGATGAGATCTTATCCAGAGTACTGTATCCAGATGTGGAGTTCTCAGTATAGGAAAGACATAGACTTGTTGGAGTGCATCCAGAGAAGGGCCACGAAGAGAATCAGAGGACTGGAACACCTTCGCTATGAGGACAGACCGAGAGAACTGGGACTGTTTACCATGGAGAAGAGAAGGCTCCAGCAGGACCTGCTTGTGGCCTTTCAGTTTCTAAAGGAGGTCTGTAAGAAAGAAGGGGACAGACTCTTTAGCAGGGTCTGTTGTGATAGGACAGGGAAAAATGGTTTCAAACTAAAAGAGGGAGATATAGATTGGATATAAGGAGTTTTTTTTTTTTTTTACAATAAGGATAGTTAAGCACTGGAACAAGTTTCCTAGAGATGTGGTTGATGACCACTGCTTGCAGACATCCAAGGTCAGGCTGGAGGGGGCTCTGCGCAACTTGATATAGCTGTGGATGTCCCTGTTCATTGCAGGGGAGTTGGACTAGGCAACCTTTAAGAGTTCTTTCTAATTCAAATGACTCCATGAGATTTATGTTGAGCAAATTTTCTTCTAAGACCTTGGGAGCTTAGAGCAAGTATATGATTCCATCACTTTGTTCTGTGGTAATAGGAGGTTCCTCATGGCAACATGAAAGAGTAATGCAAAGATTCACTATTTCTTGTTACTTTCACTGCAGTCATTAATAATAAGCTATCTCTAAGCTATCCAGAGATTCAGCCAATATTACACTAAGCTCTGTAGTTACTGAGGTGAATCTGCTTTGGGGAAAAGAAGCTCTTTAAGTAACCGTCTTCCAATGTAATGCATTCTTCAATAAAATAAATCTGGTCTCCAAATATTATGGCCATCTGCAACTTCGATTTTCTTCTGAGTGCCAAATATTTCTGATTAAAAATAAATAAATAAATCATCCTTTGCAATAACATTTGGGAAAAGAAGAATAAGGCTAGCCTTGCAATTCCTTTATTAAATATTATGATTTACTCCATAAGTAGTAGTCCTTGTTATTGCAAATTTCTTATATTTAGCTATCCATTTTCCTTTGAGAAAGCTATAGTTCATTAAAATCAGGACAAAACTAAAAATTTATAAAACTAATTCTTTATACTTTAGGCTTGATATTGAGTGTCATTTTGTGGTCTGATATTGGCTGAGGATCCAAAACTTGTTTTCAGTGGAAAGTCCAACAAAATCCTTCTGACTTTATAAACTATTAATCTTCAAAGACCTTCACTGTTCTAACACACTCTGCATTCTCACCAGGCACAGAGCACTGTGGTCAGAACAAGCTCTGTGCCTGTGGAGAAGACTGCGAAGTTATTGTTTGATTTTGTTGTAATTCTCCTTTTAGTATGTGTAGTTTTCAGCGTGCAGCTTCCTTTTGTTTCAAATCTAGGGTTGGATTTTCTTTTAGTCATTAATTATTTGATTTAGTTTTCTCCATTTTTCTTCTGCTTTTTCCTCTTTATGATGCTGTTGTCTGCTTCAAAGAGAGTTGGATTTCTTTCATAGTTTGTTTCAAAAGCTCGCTTTCTTTCATAGTATATTTTTAAATGTTTATCAGCTTTGACTTTTACTCCTCATAGTGGTTGAAAAATGTTATTTGCTGCTAATGAAACGTACCAGACCATGACAGCACTGGAGACAGAAATCCTCCGTTTCTGCTTCTCTTACAGTACCTATTATAATTGTACAGCACAAAGCAATTCTATAAAGTCTTCCATCTTCACAACTATCTCAAATACTTCGTAATTCTCCCTGTGCTAAGAAAAGGATAACATCTTTTAATAATTCAGAAAGGATGGTGTGAAGGTATTCATTAATTACACAGTCATTCAAAGTCCATACATGATCTTCAGAGTGTTGCTGATACTCTCTCAGGGGAGGCAATAAAGCAGACAAAAAGGAACTTAAGCAGGGAAACAGAGGCAATGTCCAAGTAATTTGTCCAAGGCAGCAAAGTGGAAAATAGTGCCATAGCCACAAAATGAAATCATAAGGATTTGTTTTGTCTTTAATGTTGGCGAATGGATATACCAAGTAGAAATAAAGAACTTAATTCTTCTACTATAAAGTACTTTTTACCAGTTGTCAACAATACTGGAGTTGGTATGCCAGATAAATTGAGAGAACTGTCTCTCGTATGGTGTTAATGTCATCATATATGAAGAACAGCCAGAGCAATCACAAGAGGAAACACAGAACAATGTCACTATTCCACCTTACCATCGTATTTCTTTCACAGAATTTAGGTTGCTTCTTCCTTTCTGAATCTGCAGTAGTCATTTTCCTCTCCTCTCCTCTCCTCACTAAATCTCAGTCTCTAAATCTCTTAATTTTGATTTTGATTTGGCAGTACACTTCAATAGGAGAAATAGCTAGACTTCATCTTTGGGGATACTCAAGTTTGCTGCTTCCATCACAGAAAAATGTACAACTTCAGTGATTCACATGGTAGGCAAAGAAGAAGGGACTAAATGCCCTTCGCATAGTAAATAGATGTTCCCATTACTCCTTGTGTAGTGTGGAAGAAAGCCCTTATTTTCTTTGCTTCAATAAATCCTTAAAGCCTTAATTATAGAGTTCTGAGAATTAAGTTCAGAAAACTCAAGGAGAAAACAGAACAGAGAGACACGAACTCTGGAACACAGCATGTTTGTATTTGGAGACATTGTACTATTATATCGGCTAAGACCCATTGCATCAACTTTGTATGTCATCTCTCAGTAGAAAGACTTTTCCTTTCAGGTGGTTGAGACCACCCAGGTCAATGGGAAATTACCTTGGGATATATGGTCGTCTCAGGTGTGAACAGGAGTTTCACTACTGTTCCTGAAAATTAAATTTGTACTCATAAAAGGGTCTCAAGACAGCAGGTCTGGACACCCAAGCTTTTCCAGGAGTTTCTTAGGACTCTGTTGTGTATGCCACCAGTGAGAGTAAAGAGCAGCTGTTAGTTTTTTTTCCCCTCTGTGTAAGCAATAAAAACTCCTAGTTTACCTTGAAGTCTCTCTAGCTGACTCCCTAACATTGCCAGCGAATCCCCATATAATTCTGCATTCTGCCTACTTGAAAGTCAGCAGTGGATTCAAGCATCACAAGATATTCCAAGTCTGTGTGGTCACCCCATTCATTACTCATGAAAGAGACAGCAAGAAAACCAGATCTCAGAGGACCATCTCATCTTTATTTTGCTCTGTTTGTTTGTTTCTTCTGCCACAACACAAGCAGTAGACCAAGCAGTCTCAGAGGATGCCATTGCCCTTAAGACCAGGTTTTCTAGAAAGGACATTCAACTTCTGGTTTGCCATGAGCCTTATTTTTGAATTAGCTAAGCCGAGATTTTTCTCCCCTCCACTAAACCTTCTTTCTTGACATGGAATCTAGGAGAAGAAAAGTAAAAGTAACTAAGTTTATTTCTTTAGTACATAAAAAGAATAACACTGTACATAAATAAGAAAGGAAAGGTACTTCCTATAAATTTCTGAAAGCTTCTGAAAATAGTCTCGGGATGCAGCCAAAATTAATACTGTTATGTAGCCAAAGTTTCCACGAAAGCATCTGTACCTGAATGTCTGTACAAGTAAAATTGTGCAAATAACTACAGCCATTTTTCTGGCCAAAACTCTCCTGCATCTCAATAAATGAAGTCCCTTTTTTTCTTACCGGAAAGATGGAAGCAACTTTTTTCCCTCTCAAAGCTATTCAAAAGTGTTCTGATTAGAAAAATGTAGGTTGTTTCATTGAAATTTTTATTACTGTTGTTTTCTATTCAGAGCAATAGCCAGCTGCCACCACTTGACTATTCAAGGCATAGACTTACAAGCACTGATGGCTTTAGCACACTGTGGTCATCTGGTAGAGTCTGCAGCCAAGGAGAGGGAGTGGTGGGATAGATCATTAAATCCAATGACTCAGACTATGCATTTTAGGGTCCAAAAAAATTGGTGCAAACTTCCCTTCTTCTGTAGTATAATGGATTGCTAATTGAGATAACGTGAGGCAGCAACATAATGGGAGGGAGAAGTAACATCACAAATTGTTGTAGCTTACTTCCAGTGGGTTTTTCTGTCAGTGTCTAAAGACAGATGAGATGCAACATTAATTGACTAAAGCCACGAAGAGAGGCTGTGGCACCTAGAATATTGAGAAAGAAGGTGTGAGGTAGCACAGCACTGTAAGTGCTTCTCTAGCAAGTGCTTTGTACTGAAAAAAAACCTGACAGAAATGTATTCTGCATCCACTGTACCCTGGACATCCCCTCCATCTTCTGAACTACCAAATGACTTGAGATCAGATACAGCCTGTGGCAAACAGCTCTCTCGTGTGTTGTCCTTTGCTTGGAGAGGTGCTGTGTGTTCCTGCTTCCAGTCTTCCAGTAATCTGTTTATGAGCATCCTGGCAGCTCTGCAAAGCTTAGCTTGTGACTCCAGGAAAAAGACGGCTTCAGAGAAAGAAGGGTACAGAAGAAGGAGAAATTGTAGTTTGTAAAGATTTATTTGCAGTTCATTTGCAGTTCATTTCTATGGAGAAATAGAGGTGGGTCATGAATTGCTGTGAGTTCTTGTTGGTGTCACTCTTGTTACCCCTGCTACGCAGTGCTCTTTGAAAGACTTCTATTTTGATAACTTCTATTACCAGAAGAGTGATATTTTTCACATCATTTGTATTTAATTTTATACATATGAGCAAATAAATAAATAAAATACCTCCTCAGTCAAATAGAAGCTCTTTCTCCCAACTGCTTTCATTAAAAGTTAAGTAAACAGATGTGTTTCCTGGCATGTCTGAAGTGGATGCATGTATCATATTGCAGGCAATTGCTCTCTATACCATCCAGGCAGGGTTCACATCTTTGATGTACGGAAGACAGCACTTAAGCTAAATCTCTTTGTAGCCCTGAAATCGCACACAGTTGGCTTAAAATAGAGACTGGGCTAACTGCTTCCTCTTGTGCTGTACTAACTGGTTTACACTCAGGAGCCTCTCCTCAACTTTTCTATTTATTGTCCAGGTCAAGCACATCTGGCAACATTCACTCTCCAGGAGTAAGGAGCCCCAGCCATGGTGATCAAAGGCAATTACTGTTCCTTCCCAACTGAGTGATCAACAGCTCTTTGTGCAATGATATATTTCTCTTATGCACAGAAGAAGAAAAACAGTCACATAGCATAACAATATCTTTTAAAATCTGAAGATTAGATCTCCAGTGATTCATCCTTAAAAGAGAATGAGGTGGGCTTTAGGGCTTAGATGCAGGAAAGTAACATGCTATGGCATGACATTGCAGGTTTTTGTCTGTCATTGGAAAGGTGGACATGAACACTAGTACAGTTTTCTCACTTGTAGAATTTCCCAGTATATAAAACAGCTACAGGCAGATATCCTGTAAGTATTTCAAAATTTGAAACATGATACACTGGTCAGAAGATGAAGGACATAATGGGAGGTCACAAAAGTGGACTCTATATATAGCGTACTATTTTGAAAGAATAACAGATAAGGATGATTTTTCTATCCTGATATAGACAGTCTCTGTTTCATTTTATTTTTTTTGGTAACTTATTATTTCTGAGTACAGGAAAGCCAACCATAAAGGCGGAATTTTTGGGCAATAGAAAGGAGAATTGCTTCTTTGCCTTGTTTTGGCTTCTGGACAAGTGAGAAAGTGGAAGATTAGTCTTCCCCTGAGAGTATTTGAAAAGATACAAGCATGGAGGGTCGGCAGAGGACTGCCAGTAGCAACTCTGCTGTGAAGAAAATAGACTGCATAAACAAACTCAGAATCAGGCCTCTGAGGTAATGGAGAGAGAGGCATTGTTCAAAGAGACCCAGAGAAGTCTGTGAAGAGTTGCTGCATACCAAGAAATAGGTGCTGGCACATCAAAATGATGTTGTGGTGTGAGTAAGCCTACAGGAAATAGTCACCTTGCACAACAGTCGGGGAGAATTCCTGTGAAAATTATTTATTTTTATTCATTTTAACCTGAAGATCTTTTTTCCCTAAATTGAAAGAAGATCCCTACTTAATTTAGGTTCTCAGAAATCCCAGCTTGAATTTTTAAATTCCTTCTAGTGTTTTCTGGGGATTCTTTCTTTAAGGACAATATACAGACAAGTCGTCCTCAGATTTCCGATTGATTCAGAGTCCTGTCATAACCTGTTTAATCCTAACTTTGGTCAAATGTGAATCTGAAATAAAAGAATGTAGTATTTTTTACCGGAAGTCTGGAAGGAATAGCTAGCATCCAAAAAATTTTTGAAGAGGAAGCATATAGCACTGTATGTAATTCTCAGTTTTCATTCCTCTCCTTTAATTGAAGGTGTGTCAATCTGACTTGAAAATTTACTTTTATGTTTTAATTGCTCAAAAATCAGTCTCCAGTGTAGGCCTTTCCTGAGGGTGGTAAAAAAAAGTGCTCTGCAAAGATATGATAGAAGATGAAAAGTACTTTTATAGAGTTTTTTTGCTAATTTGTTAAATTTGAAAATAAAAAAATGAAAGGGAAGGGGAGGGGAG